>CM071567.1:132479280-132498054 GCA_036426205.1 Ascaphus truei | reverse complement strand
TTTCCAACTACAGGAGAGCTCCTTCCCAACTACAGGAGAGCTCCTTCTCAACTACAAGAGAGCTCCTTCCCACCTCAGGAAGAGCTCCTTCCCACAACTACAAGAGAGCTCCTTCCCAACTACAATGAGAGCTCCTTCCCAACTACAAGAGCTCCTTCCCAACTACAGGAGAGCTCCTTCCCAACTAGAGGAGAGCTCCTTCCCAACTAGATGAGAGCTCCTTCCCAACTAGAGGAGAGCTCCTTTCCAACTACAGGAGAGCTCCTTCCCAACTACAGGAGAGCTCCTTCCCAACTACAAGAGAGCTCCTTCCCAACTACATGAGAGCTCCTTCCCAACTACAAGAGCTCCTTCCCAACTACAGGAGAGCTCCTTCCCAACTAGAGGAGAGCTCCTTCCCAACTAGAGGAGAGCTCCTTTCCAACTACAGGAGAGCTCCTTCCCAACTACAGGAGAGCTCCTTCCCAACTACAAGAGGGATCCTTCCCAACTACTGGAGAGCTCCTTCCCAACTACACAAGAGTGCCCTTAAAAACGATCTTGCCAGCATCAAGGTCTGAAAAAGATAGTCTTATGACAGCAGTTTTTGATGGAAGGATCATTTTGATACTGCAAGTGGAGGTGCATGTGTTGGACCCTATAGTACACCTATGAACTTCAGAATTAGCTCTGATATTTTTAATACATGTGAATGTAGACGTTACTCTTTTTCCAGCATTGAGCCCCAGGTATCATCAGATGTGTTGGACTTTACATACATTCCACTATAGATACCCAGATAACAACGAAGAACTCCAGAATAAACAACCATCTTTCATACTGTTAATGGTGGTGTCATGTGTTGGCCATTATTCCCTTCACACCATTGACACCCAGGTATCAGTAGATGTAGAGAGGTGGAATTGCATGCTTTCATATGTTTTTTTTTAAAGTTAGGTGAACCAAACTTTTTGATCGGTTTTGCAAAATGTTGACTTTGCGGGGGAAAAAATACATTGTCGCAGCGGATTAGAAATGTGGTGAAAAATGTGCCCATTTCCAATCAAATGTCTAGTTTCTTTTTGCATCCTATTTCCTTACTTTGGTACACCAGTAAGGGCAACTAATGAATATCTTTTACCAGTGTTTCCCTGATTCCAATTGTTCTGTTTTTGTATGGGTTTTTTTGTATAGGTTTTTTCCTTTGCCCTATGGCTGCAGTTACTGTTTAGTATTAGTTTGTGTTACTGTATAACTTCTAGTTGGCATCTCAGCCTGTTGCCTCGCAACCCCTTCTTCTGGCCCCTCTAATTTGGCATAATCCAGGGAACCCCTCCAACTTGGTTTAAACCTGCCCTATTTCCTGCTTGTTTGGGTAATCATCCTTACTTTTCAAGCCAGCAGCCACTTCTTGTGGTTGTTCCCTCACTGCTCTCCCCTGAGATAGCTTTGTCTTTTTACCTTCCCCTTATTCTGCTACCCCCAAGTCCCCTTTTGTTTTCTCTTTGTACTCCAATAAAGTTTTCAGAAACTCAAGAATGACTCTGTGTGTTGGAAAAGGAGATGTGTTTAGTTGCCTGTTTCTACTCATTAAGCCACAGTGAGCCTGGGACAGAACATTACTTTAAGCCACGATGAGCTCTGTTGTGGTGACTACGCCCAGATTTATGTCTAATGCCCTATCTCTTATCTTGTACAGACTCCTACGAATGGTGTAACATTGACTTTACAAGAGACTTGATACTTTACCTCTAGAATGACCTGCATTTCTTAATTTGTTACCATGTATTGGACTTTTCCCCTCTTTTACATGTTCACTTTTTGTCCCTACAGACCTATTTGTCATTTGTATCCAATGTCTTTATTCCTCTCTACTTAACTTATAGCACATGGTACTGTTTTTGTCCAGTCAAGACAGTGTATTCCTGTTGTTTGGCATTATTTGTGCTACTTTGTAATTACAGACGAGCCAACAAGTATTCTAAAACTTGCCTTAAACTAGCCAGGTACATGCTGGGTACATGCTGGGTAAATGCTGGGTACATTTCAGTGACATTTCTGCAGAGGTTAATGGTCCATTGGATTAACACAGCAGGGGTTCCTGGCAGTCCCATTCAGTTTGAATGGGACTGCTAGGGACCCCCACTGTTAATCCGATGGGCCATTAGTCTGTCTGCAGAAATGTGTGAAATGTTGCAGTATGTACCCAGCATATACCCAGCATGTACCCAGCATGTACCTGGGTCTTTTTGGAGATTGACCCGAGTTTGTTTTAGAATAATCGTCGGCGCTACAGTAGCATAGATTAGTTGATTCCGTTCTCCTCGATACCTCTTTGGTACTTTTTATTACCAATATGCATAACGTGCCAATGTGCTCTGTTCCGCTGTGCTCTAATTTTGACATTTGATTTGTGCTCTGCCTGCACCAGGTTATTCTTTCAACTGGTTGCTACTGTTTTTTCATTTGTACCTAATACAGTATATCACATGTTTTTCATTTCCCCTTACTCCTTCCCCTTTAATCCTATGCCTCACTTTCACTGCTCGGGGCCTACATTACTATCATTCTACTTTGACGCCTATAACAGTGATGACATCACTAAGGGCTGGATCCTCAAAGTTCCAATAAATCAGGGCTCATAACGTGACATTACCTAAAACAAGAATGGATGTTATTTTCAAGCAGCAAACCATGTGAAATCTTATATGGGTTTTTTTAAGACATCAGTTCTGTAGTATTAGATCATACTTACTGTATTTAAAAATATATATTATTGTTGTTCAACTCAATGCCATTTTTAATAAGATGTAAAGAAACTTTGATTTCAATAGCAGATATTAGTCCACCTCCCAAGCAAGACCTTTGCAACACTTTCCTGTTTGGGATAATTTGTTGCCAATATTCCCAGCAGTTTGAGCTGTAAACTGTAACAATAGATAATGTTACCTAACTAATATAACGAAACGTTGTAGCTGCTGAGTTACACTGACTGAAGCAGCCATTATGTTAGCCACACAATCAGGATTGTTACAGATGTATAACAGGAGCACCAAACGTTTGTCAGCTTAGGTAAGAAAGTACAATTATATATTGTAATGCTTTACATCAGGCCTGCACAACTCCAGTCCTCGAGGGCCGCAAACAGGCCAGGTTTTCAGGATATCCCTACTTCAGCACAGCTGGCTCAATTAGTGGCTCAGACAGAGCTTTGGGGACCTGGCCCTTAGTGTGGGGGGGGGGGGGGGGGTTCATCAAGGGTTATATGTTGCTAAATTTTCCAGTTTGCATATTGATAAAGGTTGACCTTCTGTGCAATAAAATCTCACATTGTTTGAAATACCTGTGAGGGCCGATTAACGACATATTACTCTTGCACGCTTGGTCACACTCCCATCCCACAGCAGATGCAGATCATTGGAGATTATTTACTAAAGAGCCTGGAGGGGTAAAGATTATAAATGGACACAATCTGCACACATTTTAGCATGCATCGATGGCTAAAGCATATTGTTAAAACGGTGAAGAATATCTATCAAGAAACCACTGTGCAGGCTCTTACATTTGTATCAAATGCGCTTCACAGATAACAATAATAATGATAATGATGATAATAATACACCAATAATTGCTTGAGGTTTATTTGTACTTTAGTTCACATTGGAAATACTCCCTTTGTATCTCACTGACTTCTTACTCCTGTTATAGTTTTCAGGATATGGTGGTGGGTCAGAGCAGAATACATGTATAAATACATATATGCAGGCGTCAGATGTATTAAGTTATTAATATATGGGGTTATTTTGATTTTTATTAAGAAATTATTATTAACTTGTTTGTGTTACCTAATGATGCTTTTCATTGTAATTTTTACAGAAGAAAAGAAGAAAAAAAGCTTCCAATACTTCACAAGCGATACTTTCACATGCATTCATTATTGTCTGTTCTGGTATTAGAAGCGCCAATGACACTGTGCTAATGAGTTGCATTACACTTCAAACCCATTCAAAAGTAAAAAGGATAGGCACATATATATTGATTTGTCGTCATACCAATGTACCAATGCTATCATTTCGAACAGAGGCGACTGCAGCGCATAGGCAGACAAAGGGGCTGATAGGGCCGTTCTCGGCCGAAATTCCAAATGGAAGAAAATGAGGAATTCGAACGAAAACAGCCTGATTTTCCGCTTTGGCACATATAGAATCAGCTAAGTGACTGCTTATGGCTTTAATTATTTCATATATAGCCATGTTGACATTCCGAAACAGAACATTCTGCTTCTTCACAGGGATCTCATTCCTCCTTAACACAGAGCAGTACACAGACCTGTCAAGTCTCACTCATCTCAAGTGAATCTAACACATTCCTATTATCAACAGCCTCAAAGAGTTTCACTCTTTGAAGCCAAAAATGCCCCATTAAAACTGCCTTATTTTGTCCACAATGCCAAAATCACAGTCATTTTGTTCTTTCCAGCTCGACCTTTGCTATGAGAAAAGAAATGTAAAACACAGTCATTTACCAATCTTCTCTTTATCTTTTCGCTTTTTTTTGCGTGTAGCTTTCTGAATGTTGCTAGATGTAACAGGTATTAAAAGTGCAATTTTGTACAGTGATCCAATTCATTTTCTATGCACTGGCTTTCACTTTCCCTTTTTAAATTCTGAACACAAACTTCCCTGGGAAATCGGCCAGTCATTTTCTAAACATGAGTTTTCATATATCAAGAAGAAGACGTGCTATCAGTGTATGGGAACTTGGAATCTAACACAGAGGCACCAGGGTACAGTATCTGAGAGAAAATAAAGAAAAGTCCTCCTTCTGCCATATATTGGGTGTTAAAGAGGCTCAGGGTGCAACACCTTCTTCCATTTCAGAAACTACAACATGGGAAATATAACAGCTAGCACACCATAGGGCAAAATAATATGGAGTCAATTAAGAGCTGTGTGACTTTTGTGGAGTCATAAAACAAAATCATTGCGTGTGCACACGTGGAAGGTTTGTGCCTCAAAAAAAAAATAAGTCGTCTATTTAGAGTTATTAAGGAAAGGTACTGGAGTTTCAGTCCCCTCTAGGAGGAAGTAAATGGCGGTTTAAATTTACTGCGCGAGCAGTAAGATTATGACATAGCTACTACATCATGAGGCCCTTGGAGTGCCAGGCCCCATTATGTAGTAGCTACGTCTATAGGCCCCCAAAGTTTCCGACCCAGCGCAAAAACGTAGGGCTCTGTGGATCAAAGGCAAAATGTTGGTGCACAGCTGTTGTTCAGTCGCAACGGGTGCTGAAATATATCTTCGCCAGTATATATCTATATGTTGCGCAATTTTTGGGATGTCTGCGTCTCTGTGCGAAGAGATGAGTGATTACTGGAGCAAGTGCGAGGAGTTAAGGGTAGAGTTACATTTGCATATTGGCACAGGTCACTGCATTAAAAAGCTACTGCTTGCATTACTTTCTTGACAGTTTGCTACGTTGGTTTTGTTAACCACCTTAAAGGTGGCGTAGGTACCTCTTGATACATAGAGCACCCAGGAAGTAATGCCGGTATCTTCACCGGTAAGTAACTTGGAGCCAAGGGGTGCCCCTGCAGTGTCGTGTTGCCATGGCAATGTGACATCACATGATGTTGCTGGTCTAGGTGAGGCCCGTTTTTTTAGGGGGGGCCCCGCTACTAACATCCGCCTTGGGTCCCACAAAGCCTAAAGCTAGACCTACATCCAGGTAGGGGAGGGTTGCTGCTTTAAATGATGTATTACGGTGCAATGTTTTGGGCAACTGTCACAGGAGACCAGGCAATTACACCTTTATAACAAGATCATATCACTGAGCAAAACGAGTTAATGAAATAAATTGTAAATTTATTCACAGGCAAAGGCTAACACACAATGTTACACAATTTACAGTAAAAATACACACTTACTTGGGGAATTGGGGTTGAAAACAAACTATACTTTACTAGTTGTAGGAATTATCATTCCAGCACTTACCCTAAAAAGTCTTGGAACTCTCTCCAAAGGGCTGAAACTCACTTGCTGCGTAGAAAACTTTAGAGAACCTTGGAAAAACCTTAGAAAACTGAAAATCTGAGCTGTGTAAGAGTTGTAAAAACCTCCCAGTTTCATTCACAGAACCCTTATAGCCCAATCAAAAAGCCTGAGAAATTTCTCAGCAGCTAATCAGAGCAGGGCTGGTAGGACATACAGGGTTACCTGAAACTCTGAATAAACCAAGAGGCATGAGAGATCCCTCCATGCCCCCAATGGTGACAGGCCCTGACCAGTCTGGGGAGTCAAATGGACATGCACATTGCTTCCATTGATCTGAGGATGTGGATAATTGAATCCCACCCTCCTGTCCAAATGGTTGTCACACGTTGGACATCCCCATGGCTTTTATCCCCAGATAAGAGGACACAAAGAACTTTTTGTTCACAGCTGCAACAGATTCAATATCAACCACCCCAGTGTACTTCTGCATTGCCCCAAAGGTGGACAGCCTGATGGGGCTCCCCAAGAACTGCTCCCCTCTGCACAGGACTAGCATGCTAAGGGTTAACATTTGCTTGTACTTTGTGGCACGTCAACCCCACCCACTGGAATGTTAATGAGTCAAGAGGACACAAATAACTTTTTGTTCACAGATTCAATCTCAACCACCCCAGTGTACGTCTGCGTTGCCCCAAAGGCGGACAGCCTTTGGCACAGCTGAAAGGCAGCCAAAGGGTGTGAGCCATTTAGTGCCGTTCACTGATGTTTGGTGAAGTTAAAGCGGTTCTATTTCAATCTGAAACTCACAAGCCCTTTATCCCCTGTACCCAATTTCCCAACTCGATCTGTCCATGAAATGTCTGTGAATTCACTGTATAACCCTGTTCTTTTAATGTAACCATGTATTTTTTATAACTCTGTGCCCTGGACATACTTGAAAACGAGAGGTAACTCTCAATGTATCACTTCCTGGTAAAATATTTTTATAAATAAATAAGATGTCATGCCAGACCTCCTGGCACAACTTGGTAGCCCAGAGGCCTGTCAGCGCATTAGTTCTGAGAGTCCCAGCGCATTTCTGTGCACAAGCATATGTTTTAAAACACACAGTTTAATTAAATATACCTTACTGCTAAAATGTCTGTCTTTTTGGTGATGAGGGATAGAATGAGAACTTGTACTTTTTAGTCCCACTAGCCATATGCCTCACACTATCCAAAAATCTTTTAGCCTCCAACAAAACCATAGACTTATATATAACTGGAGCAACCCCTAAATACTGGGTTCAGGGTGATCTGGGCATTAACTGGGCATCCCTCCTTATACTAGGGATCCCTTGACTGTTTCAGGGACACCTCACATCCCTTGCCCCTTTTACCTTTCTGGTCTGTGCTGAAGCAGGGAACTTGGCGTAACTGTTATCAAGGGAAAAAAAGGGAAAACCGGCGCCTCTGAAATATAAAAATCTAACCAAATATAAAGTCCAACACGAATTTAGATTCTCTACGGGCTTACACGAATCAGCATTGCTGTAAGTAGGATTCCAATTTTACTCCTACTGGATGTTACAGCTATATTAGCGTCTCTAGCCCACTTACATGTGTATGTTGTTTTATTTATATTTTACATTTGCATTAAATTTGTAATTAATTTTTTGCCAATCTTATCAGTGCTTTTTGTTTGTTTATGAGTTACACTATGATCTTTTTTCTTTTGTCTTTTCTGTTTTTGTCTTAAATGTTTGTTTGTCCCCATTGAGACTTCATTGAAGACTTCTCCCAGGACTCCTCTCCATTCGTGTTGGACTTTATATTTGTGAAATATACTGGACACCTAACAAGCTCCTATTGAACCCCCAAAATAACCACAACATATATATAAGCATATGAGTGTCACAGAGGAGTGCTACTGAGCATGGCAATATATATTTAAAACCAGAGACAGAACATAAAACACAGACAAAGCTCAGTTGTGATAACTCTAATACAGAGTGCTTTTCCTGGTAATGTAACTTTGCAACTAATATTGACAGATTTACTATAAATCATTCTTCCTGTTATTACACAGGTTATTAAGAATTTATATTAGCATTAGGGACCCCTGAATTGTGGTCTGCCGTGAAGTTGGCTCAGGGGCTTACAACAATTTTGGCCAAAAATGTCAAACTAAAAGACCATTTTACTTAATAGATATTTATACATATATATTTAGGCACTGTACCGTGTATGAGTTTCCCTGGATGTGCTAAAACTGAGCTTTGTCTGTGTTTTATGTTCTGTCTCTGGTTTTAAATAGGACTTTATATTTGGTTAGATTTTTATATTTCAGAGGCGCCGGTTTTCCCTTTTTTTGTATTATTTGTATTGGTTTGTGTTAACCTTTTTACCTAGGCAGCCTCCCCTTTAAGTGTAAAGTGTATTGTATATATTATTGCCATCTATATTGTGTCACTATTCACATTCACTGCATCAGCGCTGATTTCACTGCTCTTCCTTTTTATCTGTTATCAAGGGAAGATTTTGACCAGAGGTCTGTGCTTATATGTCCCCAAAACCCCATTGAACCTCATAGCCTGTGAATCTCCACTGGTTAGCACTCCTGGAAAGGTAAAACACACATACATTCTTTATCGCTGCACCATCACATACATTTCATGTACAACCAATGGGTCCAAGAGCTGACACTTTAAACCCACAAATATGGTTCAGAGGTAACCAGCCAGGCATAATACCTTTATTGATGGCCTGGTTACCCCTTCACCGTCACAGTAACAGCGTAACACTATCATCAGGGATCAAATGTCCCTGATATGGTGCTCTGCAAAATTTCATAGCCTTTATGTATTTTGTTTTCTATAGCGCACGATTTTTCAATAAAAACCTGTAAGAGCACACACAGGCCCATTTCACATGTTGTAAAGTCTCACGCTCAGGAAAATGTAAGCCCTGTATATTGAAACATGATTTAACCATTCTCTAGTATGTTGAAAACGACTGCGCAGCATCTCGAATAGGAGCAAGAGTGCTCAGTTTCATAGCAATCTAACTGCTATATTTCTGTAGTAGAAGTTTCAATAAGCCTACAGTCAAGAGGGCAAGATTTCTCCCACCCCATGGGCAGGTATGCTTAGTTTTACCCTGCATTACTGTACTGAGCTAGGCAATCAGAATACAGTGGATTCTAAGAAGTCTCCAGATGGAGGCTGAACCCTTGACCTCTATGCATAAAAACATCTATGATACCAATTATACCATCTGTTGGTCATAAAAGCTCATACACTATCTTTCCTTGGCTCTTGTGCTGCACAAAAGCTAAAGGGTGATACGCAGGACTGTTTTGCTTTATACGTGCTCTTTAATGCAGAACATATTTCCACAGCAAAAGAACAAAGGACAATAGCATTAAAGTTCAATTTACATTCTCAGTCGGCACAAAATAAATTGAAAATAGAAAACAGTTGTCAGTAAAAAAGGAAAACAAGAAAACCAAACAATGATTGAAAATGGGAGTTTTCCTGCAGAAGTGAATAAAAGGAAATGTATAAATAGCAATTATTAAAGAAAACCATGAAAAAAAAAGCCAAAAAGGCGTTCCAATGTAAATTACAAAAGCATCTAACACATTGGTAACAGTTGACGGCACAAAAGGATTAAAATCCATATTAATAGCAGCCCATGTTAAGGGAGGGGAGAACAACATATGCTTGGATTATGCAGGACTCCTCTTAAGGACTGGGGGAAAAAACTTACCCTATAAGGATCTGCTTAATTTCTATCATGACATATTTTTTGTCTATGTGTTATTATTGATTTTGTAAGAATTGTTTTGGTATTTTTTTTAAAATATGGTGATAGCACAAAAGAGTAGTTATCTTTTCCTCTATTCCAGTGTGAACTTTTAATGTTGAGTCTATATTTTTCACGATCCAAAACCGTCCATTTAAAGTTAGGTTGACACACAACAACTAAGTAGAGCAGGCGTGCGCAAACTTATTTTCATGCACCCCCCTGTCTCCTCTCCACTCCGGCTCGCGCCCCCTCCCCCGCACGGCCCCGACGGCAAATGCCGTAGGCCCTAGGAGTTTTCCCCAAAGCCATTACAGGTTGCTGTGCTGTAGGGACGGCCTATAGTATAGCGCGTGTCACTGTAGTTCAGACGGAACCATATAGGGACACAGCGGACGCTGCGCCACAGTGCAGCGAGCGGGCGCAGTTCTTCGTTGAGGCTGTTGCAGTCCTCCGGATGGGATCGCCCTGGAGGTGGTTCCGGTGTTCTTCGGTCGCCGGATCCTTTGCGAAGCCAGTTGGAGATCCGAGCACCGGAGTGCTCGGGCAGGTACTATCAGATCCACAAGTGCACCAACGGGCCCTTAGTTTAATAGTGACTGCGCAGTCACCCATATAATTTCTCTCTAAAAGAGTGCGGGACATTGGGTGGGGATACTATGGACACGGGGTGGGATCATCCTGTGTTGGGGAAGCAACGCGACGCCGTAGTCAGTGTCTCCTCTAGAGAGGGACACCCGTAGATATTCTATTTGTGTTGTATGATGTTTCTTATGTTCCCAAGTAAACGTTCTTAGTTACTATACTTAAGGTGTGTGAGTATTTGTATGTGTCCTGCGAGGAACAATTCCTGCTCTGCTAGGAACCATCGCAGGTGGAGGCGCTGCACCGAGTACCGTGTTACTCTTAATATAATTGCCCCAGGTTCCCCGTGGCAGAAGCTCAGCCCTCCTGCGAGCCAACAGGTAAAGCACCACACCTGGTAACACCGTAGGTTCTCCGCACCCACACTAGATCTGCGATTGGGTGGGGGAATACCCGTTACATATATAATGAATAACCCCCAATAAATATATATGTAACCCCTCATTATTCTCCTTAGACTGATTCTATATGCTACAGTAGGGGCCCAAGTCGTACTCTCCGTCATGACCAGTGCTATCCTACTCTGTGAGCACGTGGCTTGAAGGTCAGATAACAGGACATGACACTGGGTCTTTTGTAACCAGAATGTATTAATAGAAAACCCCTACATACAGTCACAATACATATATACATGTAACGCTCGCGCTACCCACAAACAAGGCAGGACCCCAGCACTGAGGTGGAACGGCACAAAACCATGCACCCACAGTGGCGGAAGCGAGCCTGGAAGGTGGAATGTCTAGCGTTGCCAGGACTGGGTAGAAGATAGAAGGTTAAACGTGATACTCGCCGGATCCGGGGATTGGAGATGAGAGAATTGTCGTGATCCGTTAGCCGTTGATCTGGGGGTGGAGCAGGGAGGATAATCCGATTGCGTGCAGCCAAGTCCCGGGGTTCCAGAGATAGTCGAGGGAGAGCCGAGGTCAGATTCCAGAGAGGGTTCAGAGACAAGCCAGCTCGGTACACAAGAGGATACTGCAAGACAAAGCACAGGGAAGGGAGCACGGCACAACTGCGGACAGCAACGAGGCTACGAAAGTTTATGCTGAGCGAAGACTGAGTGGGAGCGCAGGGTATTTGTAGGGAGGACAACCAATGCGAAGCGGAGGCAGGTCGGAGGTGCGGTCCCAGCGGAAGCTGGGATAGGACACAGAAGACAAGGGAATTACTGGTGCTTGACGCACAGCTGGGGGGCGTTGCGTGACGTCGCGCGAGTACGCTGTGCGCAAGGGTAGGCGAGATGTCAGCGGAGGTGGAGCTGAGCTTAGTGGGGAGTGAATAAGAAGCCCGGGTGCGCGCGCTCTGTAAGGAGAGCAGGGGTGCGCGCACCAGCGGAGAGAGGGGCGGAGGCAGCAGCGGCTGCGGTACCATGACGAGGTAAGGAGGGAACACGCCGTAAGGAACGTGTTCCCCGATTCCTTACAATACATAATTCGCTGCACGGTTGTGTATCAAAGTGTGAGTGTGGGGACAATGTTGGAGCTCTCTTATGAAAGTGTATATTACTTTAACCCTGTCCCACATTCAATATGTGCATCAATACAATCTGCACACTGACAAGTGAATAGCTAAGCTGGCTTGCTCTAGGTTATTTAGTTTGGTTCTTGCACAGCATTTTGGGCAATGTAGTCCTGGAATATGATTTGACTGGGCAGTTACGAGATTCAATTGGTGCACTGCTAGAGAGAGGGCGGGGCTCAAGAGCCAGAGCCTATCAGAAGGGGAAGGGGGCTGTCACTTTGGAAATGCTTCCTACATTAGAAACATTCAAAATGTCTTTAAAACATTTTTTTAAATGCTACAAGTATTTTCTCATAGCATAGAACTGATTTTTTTTTTTTTAAACACACGTGTAGGATATTGCTTGAACTGCTGCTTTAAGCATGGCCATCACAACTTTTAGTCCTCATAAATGTACATATTGCACCATTATTGTACTTAATGATAAGGGTAGTATGTAAATGTAATTGTAGGCACAATACATGTAAAATGTAAAACTTTATTGTGAAAACAAACTTCAAAAACAATGTTACATCCTTAGTTTAAAACAAACAAAAAAAAGACAATAAAATAATAAAGCCCAGATCCACAAAGCTACATTATTGGCTTAACCGGGTGTCAATTTAAGTTAACGCATCGTTATGTGCAAATGGGTATCTTAAGAGCTCACAAGCGCAGTGTTAAGCGCTGCTTTCAGCCGTAAAGGACCATGGTGTTAGTATAACAGACGTTAGTGCTAATGTTATGCAAAAGTGGCGTTCCTTGTAATGAGAGAGACAGAAAAGAGAATCCCAAACACTATATATATCCCCTCAAACCTCCCTTCAAATAACATATGGAGAAACACCTATGCTCAAACAGGAGCACACTTTTAATGCCTGGGAGATATGCTAATGTTATATGCAAAGTATATTTATATACCTCACACCTCCTAAAATATTTTTATAAGACCTATAATGGCAAGTCTAATACGTACCTACCTTGTGATGAAAGGGGTATTAGTGTCAATCCCAACAGGATCAGAACACACGACCTCTGCTATTATCTCTCGCTTCGTATTTCAGGTTCTGGATGTGTAACGGGTGCTCGCCACAAACTGGACCTGAACCACGAGGTCGGGGTGGGGCTATAGAAACACCGACCTGGGGCTGCGTAGCCGCATCTGGAATGCAGATTTGTAGTCGTGGGTATCCGGGTGCGGGTAGGAGCAGTAATGAACATAGAGAAACTCAAGGTGGTCGCAGGTAGGAGAGGGTGTGGATTCTTGGGGTCACTAGCCGTGGTCAGACGAAGAAGAGGATATGGATCGTTGGGGTCACTAGCTGTGGTCGAGGGTTGGAGAGAAATGGTTGGTAGTAGACAGCAGCCGCGGTTTAGGTAAGAAACTGCAAGACAAAACAAGGCACAGCAAGGCAAGGCTGGATAAGGCAAAACAGAGTGCTTGCTACCAGCACAACGTCACAAGTAAAGAACTATTATGCTCAGACGATTTGGAGGGGCAATCACTGAGCCTATAAAGGAGGAAAAGCCAAGAGATGAACGGCTGCACAGCAGAAACTGATTCTAGAATCAGGCCACTGATTCGTTGCTGGGCGGGGACTGCAGAGCAGGCACTAATGAAGCACCAGCTGTACCGACGTCTGAATCAAACTCGGGAGCGGAGCCTGCACCTGATCCTGACATCATGGAGGCAGAGCCTGTGCCCGATCCTCACAGGATGGAACTAATGCTATCTTTAGGTAACACGAGTCTTGTTAAGCCAACGCAAGGCAGTACTAACTTAACATGGCATTAAACCTATTCTAATGCGATAACTAACAGCTGTTGTTTTTGTGGAAAACCGTTAAACTCAGGGAAAATAACATTTGTTACCTATTTAGATAATGTCACGTTATTTGCCCTGACTTAAGGCAGCTTTGTGAATCTGCCCCTAAGTAGGTCCCTAAGCAGGTCCAAGAAAAACAAGGCTTATAAAACTATGGACATTTCTTTCCTCTTCTTTCTTCTGCCATCAGTTTTTCTTTAGGGTTCTAGCAACTGGCAGGAAACACCCCATGGATCAGACCCATAAACAGGACAGCAAAGTGCCAATTAACCCTAAAATACATTTTCGAATTAAGGGCTCAGTATTCATTTACCCTCCTCCACCCCAAACCGATTGGGAAACAGAGTATCCTGACCTTACATAAGCATATCTTGTATATTGAAGCACAGAAACTCTACCAGTTGCTACAATCAAAAGAAGAACTGTGTGAGATCCAGTCCCTAGTGATGCACATTCTGGGGTGTCTTACAGACTTTCTCATTAAGAAACACTAAACAGTGCAATCCTTCTTAGTTCCCTGAATCCATATTCAGTTCCAATGAGTCTTTTACTACCATATGCAGCATGGTTTCTTTTCATGGGTTTTGTAATGTAATACCCACTTATCCATTAGAAATGTACAGAGAAGTGCCTGTTTCAGAACAGCAGAAGTCCCAGGTTATGCATACTGTATATGCTTCTATACTGTATATGCTTCTATACTGTACATGCTTCTTGTGCATATTTTGTATTCTGTATGCAGAAGACTTTCTATTCTTTTAAGCAAACTGAACAATTTTCTGCCTTAAGCATTTCTATCCGTTTATGAATTAAACATTGTCATTATTATAGGTAACGGGGGTCAGAGTAAAAAGTACTAAAAAAGTACTAAAACGTATATGGGAAGTTTTATGTGACAAGATAACACAATTTGCTCCATAACACATTGTTATACATTTTTTTAAACATGAATTTGCCCCTGCAACAAATGGACGATATTTCTTAAATGTTTCTTACATCAGACGCTGATCTGCTGAGCAAAACAGTTAACGTCACCTCAGACCTTGTTCGAAAATAATGCAGAATGGAAAACTGCAATTTTAAATGTAAACGTTGACACTTCCCATTATAATATTACACCAAGCAACTCCTCCCCTACCTACTACAAACAAGAAGAATTGAACAAAATTCTCTCTAACTCAATCAAAGCAAATTCCATACAAAGCAACTTAACACCATGTTGGCCATTTGCGACATTTGATACATATACAAATCCACAAAGCATCTGTGGCATTGTATTACATAGTTACATAGTTACCTCATGGTAGATTAGGTTGAAAAAAGATGTACGTCCATCAAGTTCAACCTATGCTAAATTTAGACAACAGATACTTTATCCTATATCTATACTTACTTATTGATCCAGAGGAAGGCAAACAAAAAACCCAGTGTCATATCATCCAATGAAATCTCATAAGGGGAAAAATAAATTCCTTCCTGACTCCAACAATTGGCAATCGGATCAATCCCTGAATCAACATTCTTCCCATGTATACTTATTTGGTATATCCCTGTACACCTTTCCCATCCAAAAAGATGTCCAACCTTTTTTTGAACAAATCTATTGTATCTGCCATCACAGTCTCCATGGGTAATGAATTCCACATTTTAACTGCCCTTACTGTAAAGAACCCTTTACTTTGTTGCTGGTGAAATCTCCTCCCCTCAAACCTAAAGGGATGCCCCCGAGTCCTTTGTACTGCCCTTGGGAAGAATAGTTAATTTGAAAGCTCCTTGTACAGTCCCCGAATATATTTGTATATAGTTATCATATCCTCTCTTAGACGCCTCTTTTCTAATGTAAATAAATCTAATTTAACTAGCCTGTCCTCATAAGATAGATTGTCCATCCCCTTTATTAATTTGGTGGCTCTTCTCTGCACTCTCTAGTTCCATAATGTATTTTCTAAGGAGTGGTGCCCAAAATTGTACACCATATTCAAGGTGTGGTCTAACTAATGCTTTGTAAAGGGGCATAATTATGTTTACTTCCCTTCCATCCATTGCCTGTTTAATGCAAGATAAGATCTTGTTTGCCTTTGCAGCTACTGCATGACATTGGGCACTATTGCTAAGCCTGCTGTCTACAAGCACTCCTAAATCCTTCTCCATCAAGGATTCCCCCAATTTATCCCCATTTAATGTGTAAGTCGCCAGTTTATTCTTGCATCCCAAATGCATAACCTTACATTTATCTGTATTAAACCTCATTTACCAGCGCATTTACCTGCCCACGTTTCCAGTCTCTCCAAGTCCTTCTGAAGAGAAATTACATCCTGCGCTGATTCTACTACCTTACACAATTTAGTATCTTCAGCAAAGATGGAGAATTTGCTCTCGATGCCAACCTCAAGGTCATTAATAAACAAGTTAAAAAGCTGGGGTCCCAGTACCGATCCCTGAGGTCAGGGCCGCCAACAGAAATCATGGAGCCCGGGACAAATGAAAGGAGTAGGCCCCCCCTGAACCCATAGCGCACCCCCCCACACCGATCCCATAGCGCACCTACCACGAAAAAATATATTTTAGCGCGGAACTTTTACTTAACTGTTTTCTTATTGTGATACAGACGAAAACATTACAATGCAAGCTGTTTATTTTAATATTTTCAACAAAAGACATGTGACTGCCCGCGTGAGTGGGTGGGTGAATGACGGTGGGTGGGTGGGTGAATGACGGTTTGAATGGCGGTGAGTGGGTGGGTAAATGATGGTGGGTGGGTAAATGGCTGTGGGTATGGGTTGAATGACGGTCTTGGTGGCTGAATGACAGTGGATGGGTGAATGACAGTGGGTGGTTGGGTGAATGACAGTAGGTGGGTGGGTGAATGACGGTCTTGGTGGGTGAATGACAGTTGCGTGAATGACAGTGGGTGGATGAATGACAGTGGGTGGGTGGGTGAATGACAGTGGGTGGGTGGGTGAATGACAGTGGGTGGGTGAATGACAGTGGCTGGCTGAGTAACAGTGGGTGGGCGAATGACAGTGGATTGGTGGGTGGGCGAATGACAGTGGGTTGGTGGGTGGGCGAATGACAGTGGGTAGGTGGGTGAGACTGGCGGGCTAATCCCGCAGCTTTTGCCGGGGCAGGAGGCGCGCATGGGGGAAGATGGGTTGGGGTGCGCGGGGGGAAGTTAGGTTGGCGCCAGGGCCATCTTAACAACATTAGGGGCCCTAGGGCAAAGCAATGCACGGGGCCCTGCCTACACAATCACTCACATGAATAAAAATGTAAATTAACGAATAGTTAATATCCCCTGAATATCTAGTTTACAATTTATTCTGACATCTTACTGTTACAGTGTTATTCATAAAACAATCTTTTATATAACTTTTACAATACCTCACAAGAGAAACATCACTTTGCTATAACTGCAGTACAGTGAAAAAACTCAACCTGTACCACCTTTTTTATCTGAAGAAATATCACAATAAAGACAGTCACTGGTATATACTTGTAACCTATGCAGACGGTCGCTCCCAGCCTCCCACGCGCTCACTAGCAGCAGCAGGCACCGGAAGTGCTGCACTGCTAGGCTGCGAGCGGTTGTGACGCGAGCCGGGGTGCCGGGCGGCCGGAGAGCGAGCAAGCGGAGCCAGGGTTCCACTTCCGGGAGTGGGAGAGTGAGCGGAGCCGGGGTGCCGGGTGGGGGGAGAGCGAGCGGAGCCAGGGTGCCGGGTGGGGGGAGAGTGAGCGGTATCCAGGTGCCGGGCCTGGGGAGAGTGACCGAGCGGTGTCCGGTGGGGGAGAGCGACGAGCAGGTGCGTGGGTAGAGTGACGGAGCCAGGGTGCCGGTGCGTGGTGAGAGTGAGCGAGCCATGTGCCCGGTTGGGGGAGAGGAGGCGTGCCAGGTTGGCCGTTGGTGGGTGACGAGTGAAGCAGCCGAGGGTGGCCGGGCGGGGGGAGAGTGAGCGGACGCCAGGGTGCCGGGGGGGGAAGGAGCGGAGCCAGGGTGCCGGGTGGGGGAGAGTGAGCGGAGCCAGGGTGCCGGCGGGGGAGAGTGATCGTGCCGGGTGCCGGGGGTGGGGGAGAGTGAGGCGGAGCCAGGGGTGCCGGGGGGGGAGAGTGAGCGGAGCCGGGGCCGGTGGGGGAGAGTGAGCGGAGCCGTGGGTGGCCGGGACCGGGGGGGGGAGTGAGCGTAGCCAGGGTTCGGGTGGGGGGAGAGTGAGCGGAGCCAGGGTGCCGGGTGGGGGGAGAGTGAGCGGAGCCAGGGTGCCGGGTGGGGGGAGAGTGAGCGGAGCCAGGGTTACACTTCCGGGCGGGGGAGAGTGAGCAGAGCCGGGGTGCCCGGCGGGGGGAGAGCGAGCCGGGGTGCTGGGCGCCGTGGCGGGGGGAGAGCGAGCCCTCCTAGCTAGACTTAGAATGGAGATTTTACATTTTTAGCATTGGTGTGTAGGGTTGCCAGATGACTTGTCCAAAAATGCTGGACACAATGGTTAAAGTTGTGATGCCCCAATACATATTAAAAAAAAACACGCTCCCGAATACATATAAAATATACCCCTACAACCCTCATATATATTAAATATACCCCTACCACCCCGCATACATATATATATATACACAATATATAATCCCCCACCACCCTCATATATATTAAATATCCCCCCACCTCTCCAATAGATATAAAATATCCCCCCAGCTCCCCAATTCATATAAAATATACCCCCACCTCCCCAATTCATATAAAATATACCCTCACAACCCCCATATATATATAAATATACTCCTACCACCCCATATATATTAAATATACTCCAACCACCCCCATATATATTAAATATACCCCTACCACCTCTATATATATTAAATATACCCCCACCACCCCCATACATATACAAATATACCCCCACCACTCCCATATATTAAATATACTCCTACCACCCCAATACATATTAAATATACCCTCACCACCCCCATATATAGTAAATATACCCCCACCACCCCCATACATATAAAAATATACCCCCACCACCCCAAACATATAAAATATACTCCTACCACC
>CM071567.1:132463115-132479124 GCA_036426205.1 Ascaphus truei | reverse complement strand
ATATACTCCTACCACCCCAATACATATTAAATATACTCCTACCACCCTAATACATATTATATATACCCCCACCACCCCCATATATGTTAAATATACCCCCACCACCCCAATACATATTAAATATACCCTCACCTCCCCCCACATTGTCCTTACCTTATCTCCTGCAGGACACAGACAGCACAGAACATGTCTCTTGCCTGCCGGGGTGTGGGCTCCGCCCCTGCTGTCCTCTGGTTGGCTGTCCTCTCCTCCAATCAGGGACAGCACACCAGTCCTCCTTGCTCTGTCCAGCCACCGTCCCGGCCCTCCCTCTCACTGCCTCTGCCCTCTCAGCACTTGGCACCCGCAGGGGAATCCCATGGCACATCCCCTCCATCCCACGTTGGGAGCCGAGGTGTGGGAGCGGGGGATGAGTGGGCCCACAGGCAGCGGGCAGGCCCACATGCAGCCGGACGAATACCCTGCTTGCCCTGCGCATGCGTGCAGAAGAATCGCCGCCATTTAATTTTTTTTTTTTTTTTTTTTTACTTTAACGGGCATGGCCGGGCCCTCCTGACTCACGGGGCCCGGGACGCCAGTGCCCTCTGTCCCCCCTGTAGGCGGCCCTGCCTGAGGTACTCCACTCACGACCTTAGCCCAACCTGAAAAAGTTCCATTTATGACAACCCTCTGTTGTCTTATCCTTCAATCAGTTTTCAATCCAGGTGCATATATTATTACTGAGTCCAATTTTCTTTATTTTGTACACCAACCTTTTGTGTGGAACCGTATCAAAAGCTTTTGCAAAATCTAAGTAGACCACATCAACTGCATTACCCTGGTCTAAATTCCTACTTACCTCCTCAAAGAAACAAAGCGCATTAATGTTTTTTTAAATAATTTCTTAGGCATACATTTCGTATTTTGGGAGGCAGCAAAAGGTACTATAATTTTAATATAATTATGTGTATTATTTCTCAGTCATGCATATGGTTAATGTCAAAATAACTGAATATTAATTGCCGCTTTATAATATACATTATAACCACTACAATTTATTACTAATTGGCTGTTCAAATCTGTGGTGACAATTTTGGAATCCAATAGATTGTGGCTTTGTTGAAGTAGTCTAAAGTCACACACACATTCAACTTCTCAGGGGTATGCTATCAGGTAAGTCTTGCTCAGTAACAATGAACATCATAATAATTTTTTGGCGTCTCTTATATAATGTTTATTTGTATAATGAGTTTACTCATTACTGTTATATAAACCAGAACCAACCACTTTAAATGCAGTGACATAAGCACCATTACTCCTTATTATTATTTGTGTAACATCCCTCCCCCTACCCCCCCCACCAAGGGAAATTTGCTGGTATATAAAGTATTGTGGTATTGTGGTGCTCACCTGATGGTTCTCAGGAAACTGAGTTTCGGGACGTTAGGAGTTTTGGGGTACAGGATTGCCTTTGTGGGTGCAGCACCTCCACGTGCAGGGCTCCTGCCATAGACAGGGGTTTTCCCCACAGGAACCTCCATAGTGTAGAGTAAAAATCTGGAGTGCCAGTGGTAGTACAACAGGTTTATTGCACAACAGCAGTTACAGCATAGTCATCTCTCTGTATGGCTCCCAGCCCAGGGGTATCATCCCTTCCCTGGGCAGGATAGGACTAGGCATCCCAAAGGCTTAAGGTCCCCTGACTAGTCTCAACATCTTCTCTCCATGAAGGCACGGCAGGAAATAACAGCAATGGTAAAACCCTCTCTCCCTCTACTGATTAGTCATCCCAAAGGCTTGAGGCCCCCAGGCTAGTCTCAGCACCCTCATTTCATGAGGCAGGAACACACTCCCTAAGGAGGACAATACCACCCCCCACTAAGGGCTCAGGAAGAACAGCCAGACACCCCCAATTTGATGGACACCTAGATCTTTTATACCAGGGAAGGGGCCATAAGACTCTGCACCATTGATTGGACAGAACCAAAAGTGCAGCTAGACCCTCCTCCTGTCATGTGATCCCAGCAGCTTACAAGCCAATCATGTTGCACAGGAGAGATGTGACTCCAACGGGTTTCGGGCAGGTGCCTGGAAACTGCAACAAACTAACTTACAGGGGAGGAGGCTCGCATTCTAGGCCATGTGAGAGGGAATTAACCCCAGCACTGCCTGCTGTTACCGGGAATTATAATACTAGGGCACATAAACATATATCCAGGGACCACATGGCTACATTTGTATTCCTATTTCAATATTCATGTTCTCTATGAAGGAAAAAAACATGACTCCTATTTTAGTGGATCTGGTTAAGAATCTGCCATTTTACTTCTGTTCTTCCCAACTGATGTGATCTCACTGGTCATCAAAAGACAGGAAGCCATTGATGAGTTTATACATAATTTCTGCGCACAAATCTGTAATAAGGTCTTGGCATAAAACGGTGTGCACTATATCTGAGTGGTGGTTTAACAATTCTGAGCTAAAAGGACTTGTTTGGATTTACATTGAAGAACTTCTTTAATGTGCTTAAAAAAAATTATTTAGTCTCCAACAAAATTACCAACTTTTTATCTAACATACATTGAGCTAAAAATCCACTGAAGTAGCTAATGCCTTATACAATGCCAAAGCTGAAGGAAACAACTCCACTCTTCCCTGCTTTCTATACCATTGACTGCCCTCTTTTCCAATTCATTAGACACCTGTGGTACTGCCCTCTCCTGGTTTTCCTCATACCTGTCTCACCGCTTCTTCACTGTCACTTTTGCAAACTCCTCCTCTACGTTTATGGATCTCTCTGTTGGTGTACCTCTGTAAGGATGTGCTCACCACAAACGAGACGGGACCGCGGTGCTGAGGTGGGATAGGAAATAACGCCACCCACAGCCACGAGGGCACGTCTTGATTGAAGAGTGGTCTGGGATTCCGGATCGGGGTAGGAGAGGTACGGTAGGTAGAGAGGCCGTTAGCCAAGTCCGGGGTTAGAGAGAGGGACGTTGTCGTTACCGTAAGCCAGGATCGGGATGCCAGAGGTGCGGAGAGTCGTGTAGCCGTATGCCGAGTTCGGGATGCCAGAGGTACAGGAAGACGTAGCGGAAGCCGGTTCAGTTCACGAGGAAGTCTGCGAAATAGAATAAGGAGGCAGAGAGAGGTGAGAACAACTGGTTCTATGCTCAGCCAACGAGTCAGTGACTCTGCAAGGTATATATAGGAGAGAGGATCCAATAGCAGCGCAGCAAGGTGGAGGTGTGTGGAAAGGCCAGGTTACAGCAGGTATAGGTCCAGAAGGAGTCCCAGGGGAGGAGCCATAAAGCCCAGCAGCCTGACTGTATTTGGTGATGGCCATCAAAAGAGGTGTTGTGCCTTTAAGAGGCGGGAGCGCCTCCGTGTGGCCGCGCCTCCGTGAAGCAGTGCCATTGGCTGCGTGCGCGGACCCACGCCCTGCTCCGAGAGCAGAAGAGAGAGGAAGACGTGCGCGCGCGCGCATAGGAGGAACAGCTGTCGGCGGCTTGCTTCCGGAGTCCACGTGCGCCGCGGGAGACCCAGACGGAGCTGCAGGTAAGTGAGGAGCACGCCGTGAGCGACGTGACTCCAGAATCCTCACAACCTCAAGGCTCGGTTTTAGGTTCCCTACTCCTCTCTATATACCTCACATTAGATGACCTTAATAATTCCTTTTACTTCAGATATCATCTCTATACTGACTACACACAAGTATATTTATCTTCACCTAGCCCCAGACCTGCAGTGCAATAACAAATTGCTGATTGCCTATCAGCAATCTCTGACTGGATGGCCCTTCTTCGCCTCAAACTTTATATGTCTGATGGAGCTTCTTATACTCTCCAAAATTAGCTTCATGATTATAATCTTCATTACACTTGAGCCCTTTCTTTTTCTGCAGCATTGCCAATATAAGACCCCATGTCTGTGCCCTTGACTACTGAAACACTAATGCATTGTATTGATTATTGCAAAATTCTTTTAACTTTCCCCACTAAAAGCTATTCAAAATGCTACTGCTAGAATCACCTCCTGCTATTCTAGAACAGATCTGCTTCTGGCCTCCTGAAATCTTTCTGCTGGCTTTCTATTAATCGCTGTATCAACTACTAAATTTCCCTCCTTTCCCTTAAGACTCTACATCCCTTGCACTACTCTGAGCTCTTGTTACACCCCTGCTCGCCTATTATGCTCAACAAAAGGATGTCTCAACTTTGCACCTTTTCCCCCTACAGCCTTCACACGCCTTAAACATTTATCACTCATCTCTTCCTACTGTACCTATGGAACTCTCACCCAATCAATATCCGTCAAGCATCTTCTCTTTCGTTTTTAAAGCTCAGCTGAAAATTCACCTCTTAAGAGGAGCATCTATTTGAATTATTTACGTCTACACTACTGACTCCAGATGCACTTGATCTCCATGACTTGCATTTGTAATTAATGCACTTCTGCTGTGTCTCTATGTCTCCCATTATAGCACAAAGATTGTAAGCTCCCCGGGGCATTGGCATCCTGTTGCTTTATGTTAACATTTACTTGTTGTTCTTATCCCCATTGTGTGTACTTTGTATTCCTTGTAGAACATTTTTCTAAAGCACTGCATACACTGTTGGTGCTACATAAATAAAACTATACATGTATTATACCTTATAAACTGTCTATTTGCATTAATTCAAAAAAGATGTGTACATCATAGCTGAAAATTGGCAAGCTGAAAAAGCATGACAGGTGACTAACAAATATATTATATATAAGTATGACCAGGGCCAGCAACGAGGGGGGCAGTGGCCTGATGGAGGAAGGGGCCTAGCTAACTGTATATACCAGCAGTCTCCCCCCACCACTCCTGTTGTACAAAACAGCAGGACTTAGTATCACTGTTTTTCAATGAGATCGGAGTATTGTTTCCAGTGCAGGACGAAGAGATATGGTAGCACTTGGGGGAGCAGGAGTGTTGCTGGGAGTACTGGAGAACGGAACTTGAAAGTTATGGAAGCGAGTGCGCTGACGCTCAGAGCGGCATACCTGGATACGTTGATCCACTCGGACAGCCAAATCAATGAGGACCTCCAATTGATCCGGCCTGGATTGGCGAGAGAGTTCGTCCTTGATGGGATCTGCCAGGCCTTGCCAGAATACGGAGACGAGAGCCTCTTGTCCCCAGTTAGTCTCGGCTGCTAGAGTCCGGAATTCCACAGCATACTGTGTCACCATTCGCCGTCCCTGAGTGATCTGGAGGAGAGAAACAGATGCCATCTCCCGACGAGTGGGAGAATCGAATACTCGTTGAAACTCAGCTTTAAATCCCGGGTAATCTTGGGTAAGGTCAGAACGTCGCTCCCAAACCGGGGAAGCCCAAGCTAGGGCGCTGCCAGTGAGGAGATTATAAATGTAGGCTACCTTCTTGCGATCAGTATTGTAGAGATGGGGGGCCATTTCAAACTGCACCTCACACTGGTTTAGGAAACCCCTACAATCTTGCGGTTCACCTGCATAAGGCTTGGGGGGGAGGAATCCTTACATCTGAGCTGCTAACTGCGCTTGCGGAGTGGAGGCTTACATCTGGTGGGGTCGCGGTCGGTACCCTGTCTGAGAGTACTGCGACCTGGCGTGTAAGTGCCACAATTTGATCCGCCATGGCCTGGTTTTGCTTAAGCAGATTAGAGAGAAACAGTTGAAGTTCGGTCTGGTCTGCGTCTTGTGGGCTCGACATAATGTTACACCGGTGCTGCCCGCAGACCAGACCCATCCCCTGATCTGAAGGGGGAAGTGGTAATACACGCACCCGCAGCAAAGGGAGCGTGTCCGGAGTGTGGTATGAAGCGTTGCCAGGCCAGGTGTAGTAAGGTAGACAATACTTGCCGGTACCGGTTGTAGAGATAGAGTGAAGGATGCCTCGCCGAAGTCAGGGAGTGGAGAGTGGAGATAGGTCGTTGTCCAAGCCGTGTTCAAGGGGTTACCAGAGTGAGCGTTGTCCAAGGAGTGCCGAGATCGAGAGCCAGAGGGGGTAGTCGTACAAGCCGCGTCAGAACCTGTGAAAACACTGAGAGAATCCAGAAGTACTTCCATACAGAGACTATGTCGAGCAAAGACTGAGAGCAGAGAGGAGCTAGAAGGTCCAATTAGGAATGGAGGCGGGACAGGAAGAGCTACAGGGAGACACTGCAGATTGGTGCAGGCATAACAGGCCAGGTGAGTCTTGTTGGTAACCTGAGTATGCCTGTGCAGTGTGCGGGGGCGGAGCCTGAGGTCCGGGGGACGGGAAGAAGATTGTGCAGACTGAGCGTGCTCCGTAACTCGTGTACGCACGTGAACCGAGCCAGTGGATGGTGCAGGTGTGCGTGCAGGTGTGCGTGCAGGTGTGCGTGTAGGAGGGCGTGGGTGCGCTCGGCGCTGAGCAGAGAAATTTGCTGAGGGGAGTGATCCCGCGACGGCAGCAGGAGCGAGGAGCCGTGGAGGCCGGTAAGGCAGGTTTGTTTTGTGTGTCCAGGGACTCCCTGCGGGAAGGGGGTGCTTTGTGTGGGGAGCGTGGAGATCGCCGATTCCTGACAGAAAGGAAGGGAGGAAGGAGAACAAGGGGGATGAAACACAAAAAAAAACAACAAAAGGAAGGTGAACAATGTACAATACACGTAAAGTTTAAGGCGATAAAAATGTTGGGGGCGACGTTTCGGAGCCAAATGCCCCTTAATCATGCCCGTTCCCACAGACTGAAAACAGCCTATGGTTTACACACCTTCAACCTACTACCTCTCACCAAATGAATAACCATGAATAATGAACTGATAAACCAAAATAGTTGGTCTGTCTATTAGCAATAAGTCTATCCTATAAGTACATGAACATCAATAGTGCTAAAAAATAGCCGGGCATATAGACTGTAATAAATGCAGTGATTGTGTATTTTACCGAAAAAAGAGATTAGAAGATAAATGAGACAGATTCAGTGCATTGATTCCAACGTCTGCAACCCAAATCTGAAAATCTGCCGTTTATGCTCTGTTTGAAGTTTTAGAGGTTAGAATATTTTAGGGAATATGTGCAAGATGTTTCTACTCACCAACATTTTATTGTCTAGTCACAGCTTCACAATGAAGAACGTCTGTAAACCAGGTCTGGCCATACGCTGTATAATGTAACAGGCTAAAGATGTAGGGAAAATCCCTAGTGAGAAATGGAGATTAGGAGATGACAGAAGCAATGCCCAGTGGCCTAGATTCTCTACATTTTCATAAATCTGCTTGTAAGCATGTTTTTTAATGGCAAATTGGATAATGGCAATATTATTTGGAATTATGGCAGTATTCACAAATAATAATTTATTCATAAATGGGATGCTATATGCATATAGCTATATGGGGACTGATCTCTGGACACCCTGGAGCCCACTATAGTTGGAGGCGCTAAGCACCCTGAGAAGTAGCTCAGAGGAAGAACCTATACCTGTCCTGATCTCCCTATCACTGCAGATCAGCTCAGCTCTCCTGACCCTAACAGGTACTCGCACCACACCCTAGGTAGCAGAAGCTGTGTAACTCCCACTGGGGGACGACGACGACTACAGTGCTACACATACAACATAAACACCCTACAAATATAATACAAGAACCATAGCACGTGCAAATATTTAGCCTTTAGGAGCTCAATTGGCAAAATAGAAAGTATCCAAAAGAAGCGGTGCACAGCAAGGAAAAATAGCCAAACGCAGCTCTTTGAAAAAACGGCTAATTTAATGAAAAAAACAACATATTCACATAGCCAGACACACTCTGACGCGCTTCATCCCGCTCGGGACTTTGTCAAAGAGTACTCAAACCTACTCTTTGACAAAGTCCCGAGCGGGATGAAACGGGAGGGAGCAAGATCGTCAGGATTCCACCATAAATGAGAAGAGAAATAATATAGTGCACTTCTGTATGTAAAAGTCACAATGCAACTCTTCAGAGTCTTGGCTCCTAAGGAGAGCCTACTTACAGACTTGCAGATAGGTAACAGCAGTGGATATGGGTATAGTCAGCAGATCTGGGATCCAGTCTTGTTTGTCTCAGAGAAAGACAAAAGGAGAACTAATAGTGCAGATCAATTTTAAAATTTATCGAACATAAAAACAAATTCAGTATTGTACTCACATTTTGTACAATACATAAAATCACATCAAATAGGGCGCAACATTGATACTGCCGAGAAGGAGGGTAGTGGAGCCGTCTCTGGTAGTAGGATCCTCCCGCCGCACGATCACTCTGGATGACGTCTGACGTCACATCCGCTGGAGTCAGCGTCACTTCCGGTTTTGCGGGGGAAATGGGCAGTTGTGGCGGCGGCTAATCCTCTCGGCGTCACTTTGCACTCTAATTGCTCTAGCTCAACGCGTTTCGCTGATTTAGATCAGCTTCATCAGGAGCACAATAATCACCATAATAGGGGTTCCATATATATAGCAATATGCAAATGAGCAATCAATTAAACATACAAATATGCAATTAATCATATCATATTCCATATATAGCAATATGCAAATGAGCAATCAATTAAACATACAAATATGCAATTAATCATATCATATTCCATATATAGCAATATGCAAATGAGCAATCAATTAAACATACAAATATGCAATTAACCACAGGTTAACTCATTTCGAGTACATAATCCTGTGTCCAAAAGCTAAAATAACAATGTGTTCGACACAAACATATTAAAATTAGTAATATGTATAAAATGAATAAAATTAACATTAACAGGGGAAGAGGGGAAGGAGAGAGAGAAACTGGGATTAATCACTAATAATTAATCAATATAATGGGGAGGGGGAGTGCACCCAAGGATAGACCAAGTACAATAATATTATGATATCATAGCTTATTTGAAGAAGGGGGCTAGTTCAAACTCAATATTCAAACCATAAGGAATGAGAGTATGGAGTTTGAATATCCAGTACATTTCACGTTTTGCGAGGTCTGTATCTCTACTTCGACCCCTCCAATGCCGGGGTACCAGTTCAATAGCCGTGAATTTTAAACCCCTTGGATTAGACTGATGCATTAGAGCAAAGTGTTTTGACACGCTGTGTGTCACAACACCCCGTCTAATATTACTGAGATGCTCTAAGATACGTATTCTTAATGCCCTTGTGGTTTTGCCTACATATTGCAGCCCACAAGGGCACTCAAGAAGATAAATAACGTATTCCGTTCTACAGTTTATATATTGTTGAATTTTAAAAACTTCATTTTTGCTGTTGGATTTGAAAGTTCTTTTGTCCGTATTTTTATGTTCACACATGTTTTATTTGCAGCTATGTGGCACCGCCATGGGGACCAAGTTTGCTCCCAGTTATGCTAATCTCTTTATGGGATTTTGGGAAGAGAAGCATATTTGGGGTGAGGGAGAGCTGGGGGCAAACTTAAAAGGGAAAATTGCATCAAGTGCTCTCGAAAAAATATCAAGCACAAATAAGGTATGGCTCCAGCAGTTAGAGGGTTTTTATGGTTGTTCCAATTGCAAATCATGTGAACATAAAAATACGGACAAAAAAACTTTAAAATCCAACAGCAAAAATGACGTTTTCATAATTTTGGCTCTGTACGCCACCACAATGGATTTGAAATGAAACAACCAAGATGCAATAGAAGTGCAGACTTTCAGCTTTAATTCAAGGGGTTGAACAAAAATATCGTATGAAACGTTTAGGAATTGCAACCATTTTCATACTTATTTCAGGGGCTCAAATGTAATTGGACAAATTAACACAATCATAAATAAAATGTTCATTTTTAATACTTTGTCGAGAATCCTTTGCAGGCAATGACTGCTTGAAGTCTGGAACACATGGACATCACCAAACGCTGGGTTTCCTCCTTTTTGATGCTTTGCCAGGCCTTCACTGCAGCTGTCTTCAGTTGCTGTTTGTTCGTGGGTCTTTCTGCCTTAAGTTTTGTCTTCAGCAAATGAAATGTATGCTCGATCGGGTTGAGATCAGGTGATTGACTCGGCCATTGCAGAATATTTCACTTCTTTGTCTTAAAAAACTCCTGGGTTGCTTTTGCAGTATGTTTTGGGTCATTGTCCAATCAACTTTGCTGAATTTGGCTGAATCTGAGTAGACAGTATATCCCTATACACTTCAGAATACATCCGGCTTCTTCTATCTTCTGTCACATCATCAATAAACACTAGTGACCCAGTGCCATTGGAAGCCATGCATGCCCATGCCATCACACTGCCTCCACTGTGTTTACAGATGATGTGGTATGCTTCAGATCATGAGCCGTTCCAAGCCTTCTCCATACATTTTTCTTCCCATCATTCTGGTACAGGTTGATCTTAGTTTCATCTGTTCAAAGAATGCTGTTCCAGAACTGGGCTGGCCTTTTTAGATATTGTTTGGCAAAGTCTAATCTGGCCTTTCTATCCTTGAGGCTTATGAATGGTTTGCACCTTGTGGCGAACCCTCTGTATTTGCTCTTGTTAAGTCTTCTCTTTATGGTAGACTTGGATAATGATATGCCTACCTCCTGGAGAGTGTTCTTCACGGCTGGATGTTGTGAAGGGGTTTTTCTTTACCATGGAAAGGATCCTATGATCATCCACCACTGTTGTCTTCCGTGGACGTCCAGGCCTTTTTGTGTTGCAGAGCTCACCAGTACATTCTTTTTTTTCTCAGAATGTACCAAACTGTTTATTTGGACACTCCTAATGTTCCTGCTATCTCTCTGATGGATTTTCTTTTTTTTTGCAGCCTAAGGATGCCCTGTTTCACTTGCATTGAGAGCTCCTTTGAACGCATGTTGTGGGTTCACAGTAACAGCTTCCAAATGTGAATGCCACACTTGGAATCAACTCCACACCTCTTACTGCTTAATTGATGCTGAAATAACTAAGGAATAGCCCACACCTGTCCATGAAACAGCTTTTGAGTCAATAGTCCAATTACTTTTGGTCCCTTGAAAAAGAGGGGGCTACATATTAAAGAGATGTAATTCCTAAACCCTTCCTCCAATTTGGATGTGAATACCCTCAAATTAAAGCTGATAGACTGCACTTTAAGCCCATATTCATTATTTAACTGTAACTTGAATTTATTTTGGTAAACAGCCGAAATAACAAAACTTGTATCAGTGTCCAATTATTTCCGGACCTAACTGTATTATTTCTCTTCTCATTTATGGAGGAATCCTGACGATCTTGCTCCCTCCTAATCCCTGGAAGTACATCCATTTACAGCCAAACTTCTAGAGATGGGAGTTAGATACCGATGGGCATTTCCATTCTGTCTGGTGCTCATCAAGGAGGGAGCCACATTTTCAGTGAGAGGCCCTGAAGATGTTCCGTCCAGAGTTTCTTAGACGGTTGGGAATATACCCCCCCCCCCCCCCCATCAAGCAGCGGTCGCCAAGCAGAGTGAGGCTTACCTGGCAGGGACTAGCAACAAGAAGAACTGCATCTAGGCACTAAGTTGCAGGAGCGGCATAGTTAGTGGATGGACCTCGGCTTGGATGAACTAAGGCCTCAGATCTCAGCATTCCTTCTCTCAAAGGAGAAGGTATGGACACCCCCCCTTCAACATAAATCTTGCCAAAGATTGCTGCTGTTTTTGGCTGCGGGGCATTAAAAAGGCCCAAGACCAAAATCCCTCCTCACTCACCGATGAGACGATGTTAGGAGGGTGTAAGGAGAGCGGTGAGAAAGCAACAAGGGTGCCAGCCGGTGGGAAGTTGTTCAAGAGGATCTTTATCTGGGGCCGCGATGACATGTATATGCTGGGTCCAAAGTATAGCAAAGTATAGTATATGTTAGTCAAACATTAATACTTTCTCTCTGTGATCTTATTATGAGATGAGATTTATAAAATGTCTTCCTATCCGTATGTGGGGGAAATGACTGCGGGACCATAGACGAGGGGGACAAGGATGATGGATGAAGGGACCCCAGGGATCTGGGGGGGTTATCCCCTAATAGTCTGGGCTCCCGCAAGGGTCACACCTTAGACTTGGGTTCATAAAAAATGATCATAAGATATGTGTGACGGGAGGGGGTAACCAGGCTATATAGTAAAGGTCAAGCCCGTTTTGGTTGCAGAGGATGTCGGGGGAGAATGGCAAATTACTTCGCTGGAGCCTTGCCCTTCAGGAGTTTGACTTTACCATACAGCACAAGACGTGTAGTGATGATGGTAATGCCGATGGACTCTCCCGACAGGACATCCCCAGCAACCCAAAATCTTTAAGGACATTCAGGCTTGAGGAGCCACCTGATGGGGTGACTTCCCCAGAGCCTTCATCTTGAGGGGGAGGTGTGACAGGAGGGGGTAACGGGCTCTATAATAGAGCCTGTTTTGGGTACCCCTGCTCTGTGTATAAGGGTCCAAGAGAGATAGCTCTTGGGCCCAGTAATATTGTATGATCACATTATACTGTCTGTAATAAAACCATTTTTTGAGTTTTTCCGTTTCTGGGCATGCCATCAAGCAGGGATTGCTAGGGTATGAGTTTCAAGAGGGGTTTTGCGGAGGAACCATTGACAGAATGTGCCTAGGAGGTTGGGATCCGAAGTTGCTGGTTCCCCATAAATGTACCCGGGAATCATGCCTGATTCTCGGATACATGTAGGCACATTGTCCCGGCAAAATCTCCCCTTGAAAACGCAAGTGCAACTCACCACAAGGGTACCCTGCTTTAGCACAGTCCAGAAAGGAGAATGAGGCACAGGGATAAACATGTATTCCAGCTGAGGGGATCCCTAGGTTAAGGGGTGTACCCCAGCCAGTTCCAAGGTGACCCACAACCAGTATAGTGTTTGTGGGTGCTCCAACTGTATATAAGCTTGGGGGGGACTCTTAGAGTCCAAACTGAGTCACAGGGAAAGTTTGTGGGGTAATAAGGCAGGCAGAAATAAAGAGACAACATTTTTCCTTTTCTGTTCCCTGTACCACAAGACTCAGAGTGTATTACAATTGACTTTAATGTAGTGTAATATGTTTTTACATTCGGAACCGATGTCCAAAGAGGCAGCCTGTGCAAACCCATAGGCGCCGGTAAGTCTGCTGGACATCGGAGGTCAAAGCAGCCAGAGGATGCCCAGAGGTGTGAACAGAATTTGGTCAGCGGGGAAAGGTGGAGTACTATGTCCAGAGATCAATGGCAGTCCTCCGGGATGCCATTGCTCTACCAGACCAAGTGGAGCCTGCCCAGCGGGTGGCATTGAGATGGCTGGGGGGGGGGGGGTATGTGGCAGGCTTGCGCATGCCCCTTAGCTGTTTCGAATCTCCCAATGATCTGGCTTTTCTAGCTGACTCGGTTCCGATAAGTTGCTTGGGAAAGTTCCCACGCGCTGATTGGCTGTCCGCTCTGCTTCTATTTTATGAATGAAGCAGAGAATACTATAAGAAGCCCTGAACCAATCAGATTGTGTGTTCCCCTTGAGTCTGAGCTGAAAGAGCATTGGAGGGCTTTTCAAAGATGCTTTGTTTGTAATAGCAAAGCAACCGGCTTCAATTACAAGCCTGAAAAGCCTGCCCGCCAGAGACTAAGTCCCGATTTTTGCGCCCATGTTCTCAGAAACGATCGTACCAGATGCGGCTGGGATTTTATGCCGGTTTGAGTTCCAGGAGATTTGAGCTGACTCGTGGTCAAGGGACCAAGTTCTCAGAGGAGAACGTAGCAGTGGCGTATGGAATTTTGTGCTGATTTGGGGACGAGAAGATTCCGGGCTAAGTCCCAGTCAGTGTAAAACTCTCCCAAAGAGTTCCCTGCACCTAGGAAACTCCATTTTTCAACCCCAGGCCCAAAGTAAGTGTGTCTTTTCATCTGTATTTTGTGTTTCATTGTGTGTAAGCGAATTTATGCCAAATAAATTACAATTTATTTATCTACCTTGTTTTGCTCAGTGAATGACCCCGGTAAAAAGCTGTAAATAACCTGGTCTCCCGTGAAAATATGATTCACACAAGACATTGAAAAATGGTTTTATATTGACATAAAGTCGAGCTTTGCATTCAAATATATAAAGTTGTTTTTGACTGGCCTTGTTTCAGGCTGGGCTGCCATTCCTGGATGTCGAGCATGTCATCTCCACAGGAAGGGTTGCGAAGTTTAGCACCCCAGCACAAGACCCTTGCTTCTTCCCCATTCCCGTGGGGTAACCAATTTTTAAACTGAGGCATATGAGCACAGGGTTTGAATTTCCCATTGTCGCTCTATATTTATTTATTCTCCCTCCGTTCACTCCCATTACACAATCCCAGTTAAAGAAGGCACTCTCTACTAAATGTAGGAACCACAGAGGCTTCTTGGCCTTGGCTCATATCTTACTTAGTTCATCTCCCCCTGGAACTTACTCAGATCTCCCCAACTTTAAATGTCATTAAAGATAATCTCGCACAATGCTAAAAAGGTTTTAATAGCTCTAATAAAAGACGGCTAGCCTTCTCCGATTATAAAAGAAAAAAGGAGACATTGTTTTATTACAAGAAACACATTTTAATAGCTCATCAGTTTCCAAATACTTTGACAAAGAATTTCAACAAAACTTTCACTCCTTGGCCTGAGAAAAAAAAAGAGGAGCCACAGCTTTCTTTAACAAAAGTGCCTTTTTTGTCCCGAATCTTATCAAATCAGACAAAGAAGGTAGGTTCCTGATTGTTGTCCAGTGAGCCTAGGGGACTGTGCCAGCTTCCACAGCTGGAGAGAACTCTTCTCTGCCCCCCATCTCTGGGAACAGCAGTCTCTCTCTGTGTATAGTCACTTACTGACTTTTAAAACTCCATGTGCAATCAGGAGTTCAGCCTGCTCAATTAGTTTGCAGCTGCTGCTGGCTTCTCTAGGGAGATTAACTCTCTGTAGGCTGGAAAGTCCCATAGCAGCCCTATGTGTGTATATCTGAGTGTTTGTATATCTGAGTGTACATATATCTGAGTGTACATAGGAATGTGTGTATATCTGAGTGTTTGTATATCTGAGTGTACGTAGGAATGTGTGTGTATATCTGAGTGTTTGTATATCTGAGTGTACGTAGGAATGTGTGTGTATATATGAGTGTACGTAGGAATGTGACTATATATCTGAGTGTTTGTACGTAGGAATGTGTGTGTAGATACGTGTGTGTGAGTATATATCTGAGTGTTTGTATATCTGAGTGTACGTAGGAATGTGTGTGTAGATATGTGTGTGTGAGTATATATCTGAGTGTTTGTATATGTGAGTGTACGTAGGAATGTGTGTGTGTGTACGTAGGAATGTGTGTGTAGCTACGTGTGTGTGAGTATATATCTGAGTGTTTGTATATCTGAGTGTACGTAGGAATGTGTGTGTGTACGTAGGAATGTGTGTGTGAGTATATATCTGAGTGTTTGTTTGTGTATCGCCTTGTAGTGAGGGCAGACAGCACACCTCCCTTCGATATCACACAGACTGGAGTCATTCTATTGTCTTGTAGTTTAACACAAGCTCAGTTACATGGTAACAAGAGCGTACTGCTGCACACTGGTAGATGTGTGTCCGTCTGAGTCTGGCTGGATCTGTGTAAGGGTTTATTTGTTCCAGCGGCAATCTTTAATCCCCGCGGGGCGCTTTCTGACACTCGTCAAACTGTTTATTAGCAATTTCAAATAAACAGATTATAGCAGCACTTAACATACACCGCAGAATAAATCCTGCCTCTCCGTGCAGGAGTTAGGTTACCGTAACAAAGTGCACACATTCCCTTTCTGTTATACTATAAATGTGTTTTTCTAACAACATGTTATTACTGTATGTATGTATGTGTGTGTGTGTGTATGTATGTATGTATGTATGTGTGTATGTAGGTATGTATGTATGTGTGTATGTGTGTATGTGTGTATGTATGTATGTATGTATGTATGTATGTATGTATGTGTGTATGTAGGTATGTATGTATGTGTGTATGTATGTATGTATGTATGTATGTATGTATGTATGTATGTATGTATGTATGTATGTATGTATGTATGTATGTATGTATGTGTGTGTGTATGTATGTATGTATGTATGTATGTGTGTATGTATGT
>CM071567.1:132361104-132463022 GCA_036426205.1 Ascaphus truei | reverse complement strand
TGTATGTATGTATGTATGTATGTATGTATGTATGTATGTATGTATGTCTTTATTTATATAGCGCCATTAATGTACATAGCGCTTGACAGCAGTAATACACATGATAATCACATAGATAACAAATAATACAAATAACACATAAAGGTGAGAAGTGCTTCCGGCATAACAGTAACATTTTGGAAAAGGAGTATCTGCTACGAACAACTTACAATCTAATTGGTTGGTTGGAAGGACATACAGAGACAGTAGGAGGGCATTCTGGTAAGTGCTTCTGCAAGGGGTCAAGGTTTATGTATACGGTGTAAAACTATTACTCATAGAGCTACTCGTATGCTTCCTTAAGCCGGTGTGTTTTGAGTTGGATCTTAAAGGTGGATAGAGAGGGTGCTAGTTGGATATTGAGGGGAAGGGCATTCCAGAGGTGTGGGGCAGTCCGCGAGAAAGGCTTAAGGTGGGAGAGTTCTTTAGATACAAAAGGGGTAGAGAGGACATCTTTGAGCAGAACGCAAGAGTCGGGATGGTGTATAGTGAGAAATTAGGGCTGAGATGTATGTAAGGAGTAGAAGAAGAGTGTAAAGCTTTAAAAGCGAGGAGGGGAATTGAGTGTGTGACATGGGATTTGATAGGAAGCCAGGAGAGGGATTTCAGGAGGGGAGACGCTGAGACAGATCTAGGAAAGAGTAGAGTGATTCTGGCAGCAGCATTTAGGATAGATTGTAGGGGAGATAGGTGAGAGGCAGGAAGGCCGGACAGCAGGAGGTTACAGTAGTCGGGATGGGAGAGAATGAGGGTCTGTGTCAGAGTTTTTGCAGTCGAGCAACAGAGGAAAGGGTGTATCTTTGTAATACTGCGGAGGAAATAACGACCGCTTTTAGCTATCTTTTGAATGTGAGAGGAGAATGTGAGAGAGGAGTCGAGTGTGACCCCTAGACAGCGTGCTTGGGCTACTGGTGAATGATAGTACTTCCAACAGTAATGTTGAAGGAGGTAGTAGGGCCAGGTTTAGAGCTTTGTTATGGATACCAAGAATATGGTGAAAGAGAAAAAGAAGAGTGTGTAACGAGAAAAGAGAAGAGGGCCAAGGACAGAGCCCTGGGGTACCCCCACAGAGAGAGATAGAGGAGGAGGAGGTGTTAGCAAAAGAGACACTGAAAGTACGATTGGAGAGGTAAGAGTAGATCCAGGATAAAGCTTTGTTACGAATACCAAGAGTATAATTTTAACCGAGAAAGGCATGTAGGGGAAATGTCATTGATAGATACCCCTGGTTACCATCCTGTAACTAAAAGGAGACCGAGGTAGGTCTGCTGCTTTAAACGGCTAACTTTCTAGGTATGCACCAACAGTACTAGGATCCCAGTATCAGGTTCAACCATGGGTAGGGTTCAAAATGAGATCTTTAAAATTATTAAAAGTATGAATTATTTTGTTGTAATTGGATCCCAAATGAATCAGTACGTAATAAAACAATAAACAACATTAGGTCGTTTCCAAAATCCAGCAATGAATTGCAAGTTTCTCTGCCATGTTATTGTGCATTAAAACCATATTTAACCCTAGCAGTTCCACAAAGTTGGTCAAAGCCATGCCCAGGGATCTCTAACATCACTGTTAAAATATAAAAAAAAAGTTTGACTGTTTTTTCTCTGTCAGTTGCAGATCAAATATATAAAATTATTGTCCCAAACAAGATAATAAGAATATTTTTTTTTAAAAAGACAGCAAAGAGAAGAAAAAAATATATTTAACTTTTTTGGATTGGGAAATACTAGTAAAGCAGGTTCTGGAGTTTATCACTCGAGGTACGTAATTCTTATACATCTGTTGCAGAGACCTTTAACCAAGCAGGATGTAACACAGCAAACTCGATTTCCTGCTCTCCCAAGTCCCAACTAGTTTCAGAGTTAAGATCTCTCTGCATTTTCATAACTTTAGAGGAATTATGCTGGCACTGTTTATAATTGGATGCATTTACTTGGTGTTTTTGTTTAAGAAATCAGATCTTATGTAAAATCTCCTGTTATACTATATATATATATAACACAGCATCTCGCAATGTCATTCAAAGAAAATACTTCTATGTTTCTTGGACTGCCGAGTATTGGAAATTTCTTGTTAAAAGAACAGTCACATGAAGCTGCCAAATAAAACATTGTATCAATGTAACTGGCTTCCTTAGAAAAATTAAGTACACGTTTTACTTATTTGATTACCTCTGTATTTCTAATCTTATTGACTCTTATCTGTTAATGGTGACCTCTTTATTTCTTTACAAAAAAAAAAGGAGAATTGAAAATGTACTTGTATGTTCTCAAACTCAGTTGTATCAAGAAAGAGAGGATATAAAGATTGTAAAAAGACTCTCCAAGCTATTCAGTGACCATGAAAACACAGAAAGTCTCAACAAGAAAAAAATATTGAAATACTTATTTATCCGATTTGTAATTTTTATTTTTAAAGGCATCAATTCCCTAGATTAAGGCACGTGGAGATGCCACCGCCATTAATTTACTTTGGCCCCAGGCAGGGCTGACATTAAGTAGCTTCAAAAATGCACAGTGGAATTTAGCAAAAACTAGTCTGTCATACTGTAGTTATCACAGTTTTAGCCAATATACTTTACTCTCAGAACCTTATAGGATGTTTGCATAGCTTGATATACTGCATGTCACCGTGTCTATAACTGTTCCGCGGGGCATTGTCATCTGAGAATGCCTATAAACCTTAACATTTCCCTTCGCTCCATGTTTTCCTGACCGTTCTTGACTTCACATTCTTCCTTTGTGCGTTAGTATACAAATCATAGATAAACTATGTATGATCCCCCCCTCCCTCCCACCCCCCAAGTTGTGGTATACAGATTTCTGCCACTGTGATGTGTTTATTTGAGGAGAAATCTGTTATGAAATCATATTTACAGCTTTTTTTTGGTTGTTTCAAATGTTTTTCAACATTTTTGCTGCCATTTTCTTTATTCTGGTGGCAAAACCATATTTCCTAGAATTAAAGGTCAGGGTGCAAAGTGACATGGCCCTTTTTTGACTACCTTTTACTGCCATTCTTACTCAATCCTGGTGTAATTGTGAGCAAAGTAAACTTTTGAAGAAATGAAGAATATTTTTGTCAAGCAAATTTGAAAACATTTGCACATCTCTATGGGGAATAATAATATTTTAAATTATTTTAAATAAGGCACTAGATGACCATTTATATCACAATCATTACGGGAGTGTGTTGTAAAGTTTATATATGTATGTATATATTTATTTGTATAGCCCAATACATGCAAAATAGCGCTATATAGCAGTCATATACAGTATGTGACATAATAATAGGAAAAATAGTGGTTCCCCAGGCACGCCTGGAAATAGAAAATACAGAAAATCCGGTGCTCCTTCTTAGAAAGGCTTTCTGAGCGGCCTAATGTGGTAGTACACACTGAAGGATACAGTACTTCTTCCCTCACCTGCTGTCTCTGTAAGCCTCCCATCATACCACTTATATTGTAAGCTCTTCGGGGCAGGGATTTCCTTTCCTATTGTCTGATTTTGCTGTGCTTACAGTATAATTATAATTCCCCGTACTCTATTCTTTGTGAAGTGCTGAGTACACTTTTGGCGCTATATAAATAAAGACAAACAATAGAGAAGGGCACAGCGGCCATTGCAAAAGATAATTTATTAGCAAAAATTCCGATGTTGGAAGTTTGGCTAATAAATGATGTGTTGTTAGTAATACCGGATTAAATAGGAAGGAAGGAGAGGGGTTTCAGTAGGTGAAGCCGAGAAAGATTTAGGACAGAGTAAAGTGATTGTACCAGCAGTGTTTAGGATAGATTGTAGGGGAGACAGGTGAGAGTTAGGAAGGCCGGGCAGTAGAAAGTTACAATAGCCGAGATGGGAGAGAACGACCTGCAGTAGAGGTTTATCAGCGCAGCGACAGAGGAAAGGTCTTATCTTTGCAATGTTATGGGAAGGGGGCGGAATCGACAGGTTTTAGCAGCATTGTAAATGTGAGAGGAGAATGAGAGGGAGGAGTTAAATATGACACCTAGTCAGCAGACTTGTGATACTGGGTGTATGCTGCCAACAGTAATGTAGAAGATGACAGTAGGGCAGGGCTTGGGAGGAAGTATGAGGATCTCCATCTTTGACATGTTCATTTTGAGTCGGTGGAGGGCCATCCAAGATAATATAGCAGAGAGACATTCAGAAACTTTGGTCTGTACACCAGATGTAAGGTCAGGGGTTGAAAGGTAAATTTGTGTAATCAGCATAGAGATGATATTTGAACCCGTAGAGCAACAGCGGCACTTCCTCGTCTGTGACAGAGGAAAAACGGTCAAGGAAGGCAGGACGAGAAATAGGAAGAGAAAGTCTAGAGTATAACGAGGATACAGAGGGGGGGATGCCTTGACGAATGAAATTAACCTTCGTCTTGAAATAGTCAACAAAACCCTGCGGTGAAATGGAGGAAGAAAAACACGTGGTCTGAGTAGGGAGCCAAGACACAAATGACAGCGAGTGTTAGATTTGTGAGTATTCATTTGTGGAGAAAAAATGAGAAAAATAGCCTGGTTGAGGGCAGGTTTGGAACAGGGTAGGTTACATTTGTAGTGAAGAAATTCAGAGAGAATGGGAGATTTCCTCCAAAGGTGTTTAGAGGAGCGAGTGCAGGAGCAGAGCATGCGTGTATGGCAGTTTAGCTAAGGTCTATGGTTGGAAGGGCGAGAATGGCAGAGAAGAAGAGGGGCGTGTAGATCAAGAGAGGATGATAGGGCAGAGTTGTAGTTCATGACCAGGTTGCAAGAGTCTGTTGAGGAGCATGTCTCTGCAGAAATGAGTGGTAGATGTAAGTTAATAAGGGGAAAACAGAGAGAGTAAATGAGATGAGGTGATTGTCAGAGAGAGGAAATAGAAAAATAAGCGAGAGAACAGTGTTTTATTAAAACTAGGTCCAGATAGTTGCCAATTTTGTGGGCGCTGGCTGCAGTCCATTGCTGAAGGCCAAAATAAAAGGTTAGAGAGAGAAAGCGGGAAGCCCAAGGGATAGAGAAGTTATCAATACGGCATTTCAAATCCCCAAGAAGAAGTGAAGCGGAGTCAGAGGAGAAAAAGAAAGCCAGGATTCAAAGTCAGGGAGAAAGACAGAAAGGGGATGAGTAGAGGTAGTTGAGTGATCAATGACAGCCACCGGGAGAGGAGAGAAAAATTGGACAGCATGAGCTTCAAATGAAGGAAAAGAAAGTGAGGGAGGCATAGGGAAGGGCCCAATAATGGCAGATTGAGGACAAGATAACAATCACACCTCCTCCCCTGCCTTTAGGACATCGCGTGAGAAAGGCCACCATAAGAGAGGGCAGCTTCCAGTATAGGGTCAGACAAAATATTGCTGATATTCCCCAGTGGAATTAAATAGTCGTATTAGCTTCAGGAAGCTTTACTTGTCAGGTTTCATTTTGGAATACCGACTAGTACTACACCACTGTGTCTGTAGAAGGAGTAAGAAGATGGTTTGCAAAATTAGTGTCAGAAGGTCACTACTTAATGGCAAGCTGTGTCCTTTTTTTTAAGTTTGGCCTTCACAGTATTGGAAGACATGCAAAAAATAGTTACGTGTTGGCTAAATTGTTGCAGCTTCTTTCTCATGACCTCAGAGTGAAAATGCAGATAGTTTTTAGTATATAGGCAGGAACACAACTGCAAAGCTTCACCAGGGGCTTATACATTTCCTGTTTTCATTAAATTGAAAATCACAGTAGGAAATTAACAATAGTTTTAAAATGAGAACATTATGTTTACCCAAAAAAAACATGTATGGTTTTAATACGTAAACATAACAACATTTTAACACAGATCAAAAAGAAATTATTAACGGGCCCTCAGCTTTACATTGAGGAGTTGTTTATTTTAACTAATTATATACTGGCTAGAGATGCTATTTCTATTAAGTGACACCAAGGGAGCATAATTACTCAAATGTTCTATGTTTGCATTGTGTCTGGCAAGTGATCTGAATCTGGATGTTCTTCAATTACGTCTTCATTACGCTGCCAAAAAATTCGGATGCTTCTATGTATGTCTACATCTTTGACAGAGTATGATTCATCTTTAGCTGTAACAATAAAAAGTAGGCCAACATTAAACAAAGCATTTTGGTTTGATGATCAGGGTCTTATATAGAGTCAATTACACAATGTAAGTTGAAGTCAAGAAAACAGAAAACTAAAAGCTCAGTATGAGTAACATTTTTAACCATTTCTGATGCTGGACGTCAGACCATCATGTGATTGTGCATCAAAAGAATGTTGCATTTCCACTGCATAAGGCACTAGCCAATAGAAAGGCAGCATTAACAGTATTTATTGCATGACATCACATTTGTAGTCTATTTCAACAAAACAAAAATATATATGTAACCCATGTTCCCCCCCCCCTGTCGCAGATCGGACCCCTAGGGTGTAATGAGGGCTGTCTACATGTCTTTTGGTGGTGCATACCTGCTGGTAACAGGAGGGCCTGAGTCTCCCGCGATGGTATAGGGGACAACAGGGACAGGCTTCTGGGGTATATGCCTTCATCTTTAGCAACAGTGCAGCGCCTCCATCTCTGGCGAGCCCTATAGGGGTAGGGTGAAAACCTCCCAGAGAAGCCCCCACAATAGGGCGAGAGATTTCAGTCTCAGTCTTTGGTAAAAGTAGCAGTTCTCTTTATTTCACAGCAGCACACAGCAGCAGCAATCTGGTACAGTGGTCTCCGCCTCCTCCAGACTGCGCACCCTCAGGATGAGCTCTGGATCTCTATTTGTATCCCTGCCACCACCCCAAGTCACAGGCACTCAGGGTGGGGCTAGCTCTTGCCTCGCCCCCTAGGCAGGGTGAGGGGCACTAGTCCACCTATTGCTAACTAGGCCCTACTGCTCAGGAACCTAGATAACTCCCTCTGACTGTCCAGTCAGGCACTCCAACAGCAACTCAACTGCAACTGCAAGGAACTGGCAACTAAATTTAGACAGCCCCACCCCTCATGATGTCAGCAGGCTCCTCCCCTGTGTCTCATGCCTTCCACACAGAGTCAGGGGGCCTACCTCCACCAATCAAGGCAAGGCTTGAAGCGGGGGAAACCCATGATAACTACTGGCGGCCTGCCCTTAGCAGGACTTATACCAGTAGGAGAAAGATATATAGCCCAAAATCTTAGCAGGGCTACACTCTTCCTCAGGTGGAATCAAATGGTCCCCACTTGGACCTAACTTTAGCAGCACCATCCTGCAGGTGAACAACCTAGGAAACAAACACATTGCATGTTAGTGTTATGCATCAGACCATCCACAGATGGCGTAAAACAAACAGTACACGGTTACTCCCAACGTGGAGAACCAACTAATAATAGTGTCTCAGGTAAGGCTTCCGTACTTCCCGCCCATTATGATCTGTTACTGTTATATAGTATGGCTGTACCAACCCAGACTCCGGCCGATACACCACACTGTGCATGTATATACATTTCCCCACACTCCAGGCCTGAACTACATCACTTATTTTGTCTTCATTGTGGCAGCCTGCCTTCCCGAACCTCGTTCTCAAGTACTCCATCACTGCCTCCCTGGGCCAGCTATCTCTTTGCTCCTCTATCTCGTACATTATTGGCTCGGGCACGTAGGGGAACTCGTATCCGTGTGATTGCCTATACCTGGCAACTATGGCCCTGTCTGCTCGGCTCAACTTGGTAAGTTTCCGGTTACCCGCCCTGCTTGGCAGTACCCAAAACTCAGGCTCCGCTGGGGCAATATCATCGTACAATATGGCAGCCCTCTTAGGAAGGATGTTCTTCTGCTCTATCTCCTGGTATCTGTGCTCTAACTCATCCGCCACCTCCTGGGGAGAAAAGGCACCTACCACCCACCAATGGTCAACTATGTTGTTACTGATTAACAAGAACCGTGTACGGTCCATACCCTTGTGGTACCCAGTAAACAGGGGTGCCCACCACTTGTCATGGTGCTCGTACTCTGACACTGCACTGGAAGTACCTGTCTCTGACTCTGTTTATGAAGACACACCGGACGTGACCGCCTCAGTAGAGTGCGAGCCCCTGCGTCTACCTATTGTATCGGTGTAGATGGTGGGGTTAATTTTATGGACCACTTTACTTACAGGCCCTGCCTCCTCAGTAATCTGGGACCATCGGGCCCTCCCTCTAGACATAGGAGAAAATGGTACAGGGTTAGACACACACATTACATCAGCATATGGTACTTCCCCATCTGATCCTTCGTCACTCAATTCCCAATCCCTCCAATCTTTAGAATATTTGGGGTTTTTGCTTAACTTATCCCCGCTAGGTCCCGGTGTCATGACTCGTGACGGGGCAGGGGCAGTGGCCGGGGCAATGGCGCTAGGGGTAGGGGCTGGGGCATCGGCAATGTCCGTGAAAGAGTCTATCAGTCGGGCAATGCCGCGACCAGTGGGCATCTTTCTGCTCTCCCTCCCCGGCGTGCTTCGTGCTCCTCGGTGAACGTCGTAGTGTTCGAGTGTGGCCAGTGCAGCTGCCATGGCTGCTCCTCTTGCTGCAAATAACGTTGCCAGGCCTCCGTGCCAGCCGGAACCGGAAGTGACGTCATCGCAGGTGCCCGCGGAATCTCCATCCACTCCGTGGTCTCGCACCGGAAGTGCGTTGAGGACCGGAAGGGGCGGTGGTGGAGCATCCGGTCCACGGACGGGCAGGTAGGCAGCAAGCCTTTCTCTCTTGCCCTCTGCAGGTTCCGTCTTCGCCTGGCGGGAGTAAGGGGGTGGTGTTGTCTCCTTACCGCTCCGCTGCTGGCTGATGATCTCTGGTTCCTCCGGAGCCATCTCGGATCCCGTCTCCGCCGCACTGGGAGTCACCACGGCCGTGGGACTTCTACAACGCCTCAGGCCGCACCAGCGCTCGCCGTTGGTGGGTGTCCGGACTCGTCTGCTCCCTCTCTCCGGTAAGTGGACCGCCATCTTTCTTACAGCTGGGGTGGTTCGCCGGTAGGCGCATCGCCACCGATGGGACGCCATCTTCTTCCTTCGAAGACGACTTGCTCGGATCCTCCGCTAGGGAGTCACCTGGGTCTTTTGCGGCACCGCCAGTGGGTAGTGGTACGAAACGGGCCCGCTCCGGTACCTCCACTGCGGTCGCGCTCTTCTCCGCCGGAACATCGCTCGGCTCTGTAGTTGGCTGGGCCTTGGTTCCCACCTCAGGGGTGATGCAGGGAACTAGGGCCGCTTCATCCGCCGCCTCCGCCACCTCCGTAAGAGTTCCCGGAGAGGCACCCCGAGGGGTCTTGATCATTGGCCATGGCTCTGTAGGCCAGAGGTAGAACGGGCCAGATTGAGGGCATCGTGCTTTCGTGCTTGGGGCCGGTCTGGGTGTCCTGCAGTGTATACACAGGCACCGGAGGTACTCTCGGCTGTCGAGCTCCACTACCAGGAAGCCTCCTGGGAACTGGAAGGTGGTCATATTTAATTCTGACATTGTTTGCTCAGGGGTGGAACAATTCAGTTGGTCAGCTCCTCTCTCTTTGAATGCCAGGCTAAAGTGAAGTTCCTCGCTCTCACTTCTTGTCCCTCCCTTCTCTGGGGAGGACAACTCCGACTGGCTCTTGCAGTGCCCCCTCCCTCTGGTGGAAACAAGACGAGGGCACTCTCTCTCTCAGTGTGACGTGGCCTTGTCTGTCGGCCAGTCACAGCACAGGTGGGTGGGCTTTCGGCTTTCACGCCGCTCCGCTCCTTTTGCAGGGGATCTGGGTTTGGCGCCAAACCCCTGCACATCTCCCGCCACATTTCTCTCACAGTCTCTTTGCACGCTTCACGTGTGCGATCCAGAATTGGCGGGAGTCGCCATTTTGGGACGGCTGCTAGCTGCTGGGCCGTGGATGGCGCTGCTGTCGCCATTTTTAACTCTTTCTTGCTCCGCTGAGCACATGTAGTGACGGCTGCCATCTTTAATGAGCCCTCCAAATGTATGAGTTCACTATTCTCAGTGTCTAGTGCATAACTCGTTCATAGACACTGACTGCTCTCACTGACACTCTCTGATGCTCTCTGCATGCTCTCTCAGAGAGTATACTCTCTGAATGCTTTACCCACTGATATGATGTGGCATACCCCAGGCTAGGCAGAACTCTTTCTCTGTGCACCGCACTCGCTGACGGTTCCTGCAAGTACTCTGTGGTGTGTTTTATGTGGGTGCTGGCTAGTGTACCGGGCATCTCCCTAAGTACGGGCGTCTCCTACTTTTGGCCACTCATAGTGCGGGCCCTGGGCCATGGTCCATGGACAAGTTAACAGGCTAACCCCTCCAGTTGCCTCACACTATCTGCCTCAAGGGACTAGGACAGCTATAGCTCCACACCCATCTTACAACACCCTCTTAGGGCACCCAGGGCGTACTGTGTGAGAGTCCACGCTCCCCTGACTACCCCTGGTATGCATACATGCCCTACTCTCTACAGCACTTGCATGAAAGGTGCACTTAGCTCTTCCAGCTCTGCTTCGCTGAAAGCCTGTCCTGTTCTGGATCTCAGCAGCTTGCCTACAAATGTAACCCATGTTACCCCCCGTCACAGATCGGACCCCTAGGGTCTATGGTCTGGGGTATATGCCTTCATCTTTAGCAACAGTGCAGCGCCTCCATCTCTGGCGAGCCCTATAGGGGTAGGGTGAAATCCTCCCAGAGAAGCCCCCACAATAGGGCGAGAGATTTCAGTCTCAGTCTTTGGTAAAAGTAGCAGTTCTCTTTATTTCACAGCAGCACACAGCAGCAGCAATCTGGTTCAGTGGTCTCCTCCTCCTCCAGACTGCGCACCCTCAGGATGAGCTCTGGATCTCTCTGTATCCCTGCCACCACCCCAAGTCACAGGCACTCAGGGTGGGGCTAGCTCTTCCCTCACCCCCAAGGCAGGGTGAGGGGCACTGGTCCACCTATTGCTAACTAGGCCCTACTGCTCAGGAACCTAGCTAACTCCCTCTGACTGTCCAGTCAGGCACTCCAACACCAACTCAACTGCAACTGCCAGGAACTGGCAACTAAATTTAGACAGCCCCACCCCTCATGATGTCAGCAGGCCCCTCCCCTGTGTCTCATGCCTTCCACACAGAGTCAGGGGGCGGGGGAAACCCATGATAACAACTGGCGGCCTGCCCTTAGCAGGACTTACACCAGTAGGAGAAAGATATATAGCCCAAAATCTTACCAGGGCTACATATATAATAGAAAGGATTTTATGAAGTTATTGTTTGGAATGTAAAAAATAAAATACTTTTTGCTTTAACCCTTTTGCTGCCGGGACTCAAGTGCCACCGTAATACCTCGATTACGATCAGTGATCGCTTCAGGTAGCAATCGTGTGATTAGGGGCAGACCCCCGATAACACAACCAGAAGTGAAGCCCCCAACTGACACAATCACAGTTTAATGAATAACTGGACTAAGGTCCAGATCTACAAAAAGGTCCAACATCGTACTCCCATTAATTTGATGATTTCATCTAAGACTTCATCTCCAAATAGACACTTTAATTCAAAGTATTTCATACACCAGACCCAGTTCTGAATGTGCTGAATAGACCTACAGTTTATTTACATATGTCAAACTTACAATGGGAACTGTTACTTTTATTAGGTTGTGGCGGGATAACGCACTGAAATGGTGACATGTTTAAACAAATATGACTATACGTGTATTTTCTTTAATTGAATGGCAATTTTATTTTCAGTTTTTGTCATTGTAGAACACGTATGAGAAGTAAAAATAGATTCTATTTTTTTTTTTCAAAGGTAAAGGCAAAAAAAGGACAACTACAGCATTTGGGAATTCATTTTTAGCATAATGGACATCTGACAGCAATTTATTAAAGTGTGTAGAAAACAGTTTTAGTTCATCAAAGTGGCTTTAAAGCAGCAAAACATGTGAAATCGTATACAGTTTTTTTTAATAAATCAGTGTTTTTCTAAATATTTTTTAAATATTTTTTTTATTAAACCCTGGATGCCTTTTTTTTTATGCGTTTTAATGCTAATTTGTTGAGCAGGTTTTTGCCCACCTTCCAAGCAGCACAAGATCAATGCAACACTTTCCTGTTTGTGATTTGTTGACAATGTCCCCAGCCGTTTGAGCTGTAAACTGTAACAATGGATAATGTTTCCCTAGTAAGATACATTGTAGCTGCTGAGTTACACTGTCTGAAGCAGCCATTATGTTAGGCACACAATAAGGATTTACAGATTTATAACAGAGGCACCAAACGTTTGCCAGCTTAGGTAAGGGCTGTTATATACAGCATGCGGCCGCGCGCGTCTATGCGAACGCGCGTGCACGTGCCGCATGCTTTATGTATGTATACTGTGTGAGTATACAGTGTTGAATATACAGTCTTTATGTGTGTTTATGTGTGTATGTATGTGTGTTTATGTGTGTATGTATGTGTATGTATGTGTGGATGTATGTGTATGTGTATGTGTGTATGTGTGTATGTGTGTATGTGTGTATGTGTGTATGTATGTATGTGTGGATGTATGTGTATGTGTATGTGTGTATGTATGTGTGTGTGTGTGTGTATGTATGTGTATGTATGTGTGGATGTATGTGTATGTATGTGTATGTGTATGTGTGTATGTATGTGTGTGTGTGTGTATGTGTAATTTATTATTTATTAAAAAAAAAAACATTGGTAGAAATACAGTAATATATTTATTACATTTGTGTAGGCACACAAATACATACACACATACACACAGACACACAGACACACATATACATACATACTCATGCATACATATACACACACACATATACATACATTCAGAGGCAGTAGCGGCGCGAAAAGATGAATTTCTTCATCTTCGCCGCTGTCTGTCGGCTCCCCTCTCCCTGCCGTGCGTGCGCACGGCCCTTGTATAGAAAGGCTGACTGACGTCAGCCAACTGAAATTCCGCGCGCGCGCACAGCGTAGCACGCGCACGGCGCTATACAACGTGCCTAAGACTGTAAAATTACACATTGTCACATGCTTTTCATATACAAATAGGAAAAAAGGGGGGTGATGTAGTATTGCTGCTTTAAAATATCAGTCCATGAAAGCTGGTGCTTCAGAGACCATTGATGAGAACGGTCATTTGCTTGTTTGCCTTTTAAATGTTTGAGTGTATTTATCTGAAAAAAAATATTTCAAATTGTGGCGGAGGTATCAGAGACTAATGACCAAGCTCAGATCAAAACAAAAGAGCTTTATTTTGGTGCAGCGCCCTGCTAAAACCAGGCCCTTTTAGCATGCAGTGTCCAAAATGTAGTGTAGGGTGCACTGCAACAAGGAGCTGGTCATGTGGCAATAAAATATGATTTATTCAGGCTGCATTAAAAACCGGTGGACGATTTGTATTACTGTATCCCCCTTTTTTTGTGTAGTATGTTATGTTTACCTCATTTTGTATGTTTGAAAATGCTCAATAAAAATTCAAGTAATAAAAAAAAACAAAAAAACGGTGGAGGGTACAAAAGCTCCTACGCGTTTTGTGCGGTGGGGCACTTTATCAAGGAGTTACCTGATACTGGGAACATACACGCAATTTATACACAAATCTGTGTCTAAATTTCGCGCCAAAACAGTGACGTCATACCCATCATGCATAGGGAGCTAGCGTAGTCCAATCGCGCAAGCCCACTCACCTGTCAGAGTTAGAGCGCGGTACACACCACCATGACGCTCAGCAGCCGCCCATTGCCTGCGACGTGCATCCCCGCCGTAAACGTCCTGCAGCCGGAGTACCCGCCCACCTCCGTCATCCATGTAGTGCGCATGCGCGAGCGGCCACGCCAGGAACTACACAGTACACTGAAGGGGATAGTAGCAGAGGGTATGAAGTAACGGTATACTCCACCCCACCAGTGATGACGCTCATGACGCCAGACATATTAAATGTGCAAGGCGCAGTCACGTCCTGGGGTTCGGGAGCCCCCGCCTTTCCCCCGCAATCATACCGTCCCCATAGAATAACTGTCCATAAACAAACTCAAAAGAGGTCAGTAATTAGACACTGCAAAGATCTTACATATGCATGACCATAAAAATATAAACATGCTAAAATAATTGAAGATCGATGCAGGGCTATGAAGGAAGGTGACATCATCGCATATATGCAGGAAAATCCAGCATCAAAGGCACGATATGATATCTGCTGAAGCGAAACATCTGTTTAAATTAAACACAAAAAAGAAAATATGTGAAACAAAAAACAGACAGCATATTAATGAAAATACTTATCATGGTACAAGGTGTTATGTATGTAACACCTTTCCCCCCCCCCCCAATCGCAGATAGGGACCATGTGGGGAAATACACTTGTGTTACCGGGTGGGGTGCGTTACCTGATAGGCTCACAGAAGACCTGAACCTCCGCCACTGGGAGCCTGGGGTTACCTGATGATTCGAACACAGCGCCTCCACCTGTAAGGGTTCCCACCTGAGTGGGATAGTACTCTTACAGGAACCACAATAATAAGACACGCACACAGTGTATGCTAACAACTGTTTTACTATTGTAACTAATAACTTCGGTACTCTGTACCACACAGCATGATGCATATAGCCATACACATAGAAGTGCACCGGGTGCACACATCACCATAGATATTCCCAAAGTACCTTATGTCCAAACCCCACCCACGTGTGTTGGAGATAGCCCTATCCCTTGACGTGTTGGTGCACTACTTATAGATACCTGCCCGGGCTCCAGCCACGGGAACTAGGGCCACAAACCCAAAGGGAATTGATCCGCCTGATCCAACGTGACGTCCTCCTACGCGTGGGGTGAATTCCAGCGTGGATAATATCACCAGCACGCGCACCGTCTCCACCTTGAGTGGATTGTCTGCAGCCGGCAGGCCGCAGTCACTGCTTGGCATGGCTCTTGAAGATAGTCTCTATAAAAAATCTGGGGGGGGTCTGAGCTCAGACCCAGTAATAGGCCACGCACCACGAAGTGCTTCTTAACTTAATCCCAAACGCTAAAGGGGCAGAACGACTCACCTAGGGCCGGTCCCTGAAGCAACCAACAAAACTGGGGTCAAAGGTAACGTTATTTGGGGCCTCTGGGGTAACTAGCCTAGTGCCAGGGGCACTGGTTCTCCCCCGGTTTCTCTCTCTCTCAATGCAGGTTCCTATCCTAGGGCCTGTCCCCGGTGACCACCCACCCTCACTAGTGGGGAGTCAGCGTCTCAGCTCTAGCCTGGGGATTTGGCCTAGGGCAGAAGCTCACAGCTCTCTGCCCCTTCTTCCCCTCTGTCTCTAAGGTCTGACTGACTGTTTGCTAACACAGTTGCTTGCTGACTGCAACCAACAATGTAACCAATTCCCTGCTTCAAGAGAATCTGCAAGTCTCAGTGGGCTGGCTGGCTGCAGGTGACAGGGTCATAGGGCATTCCCCAGAGGCTGCTGGGAGATGTGTCCACTCAGGACCCTCTTTCCTATGGGGACCGCCTGCGTGATCTCTACTGCGCCGTCGTGCAAAGCGTGTAATGGCCGCCAGCTTTGCATTAACTGCGCCTGCGCAAACCTCCCAGAGCTCTGGCACACTGTAATGGCCACCGCTACCCTGGCCAACCTCTGCGCATTGCGGAACCTGCGCCACCCACAAACATGGCCACCGCGGCTATCTGCGCATGCGCAACCCTCCTGGCATGCGCGAGCAATCAGGACCCCGACGGCGCCGGCCCAGACTGGCGGCGCCCAACGGAAGAAGTCGCAGTCCCCTTCCCCCTTGCCACAGGGGTAAGGCAGGGGGCAAAGGAAAACCAGGGGAACGGGAGTGACCCCCTTACCCTCTCCCCTGGGAAAAATACCAACGTCCAAGTGGGGACAGCTCACCCAGCACAAAGTTTATATAATAAAAATGCAGGGAATGATATATACAACGTATCGACATAGTGCTTTGCCATGAATTAGGTTACAGTAATACCCGAGGGCCGCCTGAGTGTAGCTGTTGTGCGAGACCAATTGTGGATGCCCCTAACTGATAATGTGTGGGGTGGTACCTCACTTTGACTTTTGTGACCTCCACAGGGTAATCTACTTGGAGATACATGCTCTGTGGTAACAGTAACTGTTCCATACTAGTTCTTTCTCCCCCTGGTAGGAGAAAGCACAGTGTCTCCTTGGCCAGACCTTTACCCGCCATCCCGGCTGGATGTGTATGGCCCAGGAGATCGTGACCCTTTTCACGCGTCCACCACATGGTCGAAGGAGGGCGGGGTCCTGTGACGCTTTTGTGCTTAAAGGAGGCGTCAAATTCACTGATGATCACTCACAACACAGTCCTTGTCCCTAAGCACTTGGTGAGGCTTCACTGGGAATCGAGGCGATTATCACAGAGTCTTGTACTAAAGCCCTCAGTTCATCCGCAAGGGGTAAAGGGTTGATACCTTACAACTGCAGTGATTCACGGGGCCAACAGTGCAATCAGGAACGCTGACTGTTACCACCGGGGTCGCGGTCTTTGGGACCTGTCCTCTGGCACTTCTGGGGCAGTCCACTCACTTTCTGGAAACTCGGGAGAGAATCTGGATCCCGTCCTTGGAACCATTTGGTTGGAGGATCACGGACTCTCACACTCAGTTCAGTTATGGACAACGGCCCACGTCAGGTCATGAGCCTAGTGGGGCCTATCCATGGCCGCCTTCATCGTGGGAGCCTGTGGGGTAAGGAGGTTGTCTCACCACATCCCTTGGCTTGCGTATGCGTTCATGCTTCCTTCCGTGTCCCAATCTCGGGATTCTCACTGCTATGAATACTGCAGAGAGCCTGGCCGATGGCGCTCGGCCCAGTGCCTACGGCGACGCAGCTTGCTAGGCGGAGGGCGGGAGACGATCTGCAGGAGCGGTAGGGGGGCAATGCCAGGATCTCGCCCTACCAGCTCCGGCCTACTCCGCTGACGCTGTCCGTGCAACCAAGTATGCTGGCGAAAACTGTCGATGTCACGACGCGTTTGCAGTGCTTCTCGCCCTAATGCGCTCCCGGCGCATCATACACGGACTGGTGTTGGGTCGCTGGAAGCACTAGAGAGTATGGGGGTAAGACACCTTACCCTGTGATTCCGGAAGATCTGGCGGTTCTGACGTGGAACGAGTCTAGAACTGGGGTTAGAGCGGCACGGGCCCTCTGAAACCTTCGTGTGGGGTTAAGAAAATGGGTCAACCACATCTTCACCCCAGTGAGAAGGTCAGTAGCCTTTCCTTCTTCCTCTGCGGGTTCTGTACGGCCGCAAGCAGGATGTCATGAACTGGGCCCCGCAGCAGGCCTGTGCAGGATTGCTGAGAGACCTCCATGCTAGCATAGCTTCCTTGGTGCTGCTACCTCTCGTTTGGCTCGGCTGGGTTCCTCTGTCTGTATTGTTATGTTGTTGCTGTCTCTGAGCTCTCTATAGCTTGGCTGTCTGGTGTTTGAGTTGTGCCTTGGCTTTCAGTCAGACTCCCATGCACCAATTGACTATCTTATGATCACTGATCTTTTTTATGGTACCTGTACGCCTGTATTTTATCTGTTCACAGTATAAAGGTCCGTTGCTAATCTGGCCTGGTCCCTGGTATTATTCTGTCCTCAGCCCGGTCTCAGTCCGCTGCTCCCGGTGTCTCAGTCCCGTCCCGCCCCGCTCCCGGTGCGCGTGTCCGTCTTCCTCGTTGCGCGACCGGTCTGCTACCGCCGCTTCTGACTTCGCTACGACTGCCTGCCTCGGACCCCTGCGTTGCTTACTGACTTCGCTACCTTGGCCGCCTCGCTCGTACTGGGGCGAACAGACATAAAACTCTCGACTTGTCTGTGACCCTTACTGCGCTCGTAGCGTTCGGCCACCGAGACCTACCGCGATCACGAGTCGTGCTCGTGGACAGAAAAGCAAAGGCCACTCTGGACTCGCTGGAACAGATATCTCTCTTCCTGCCACCCTTTCCGCCTGCTGCAGAACCAGACCACATCCGCATGGTTGCAGATAAGTTAACTGTTCGTTTCTTTTTTGGAATCCACAGTTTGGATTTGAAAGGGTTTTTTTTGTTGCTGCTAAGGTCTGCAACGAATTATTGTCGTTCATAACGAAAAAAAAACATTTTGTTTCTGAGACTAGAACCTGTTGCTACAGACTATTGGCAGATTTCTTTGAGGATTTTTTTTTGTGTGCAGTGCCTGGGTTATACTTGCAGTACCTGTTGCAACCTTTATGACTCTGATTTTCATTTACCTGACAAGAATTGTCTCTGACATTGTGGGTGGCCCACTGCAGATTTTCAGACTCACATTTCTATTAAGACGGTACCTTTAATTACTGCCTTCCTGGTTTGGACATGCTGTTACAGTGGTCATCATTTCAAAAGACAGAAGTGCTCCCAGTATTTGTTGCTGCCATGCTTTGATTTTCTTGCATCTATGTGTTTCAGAGATTGGTTCTAAAGGTTTCAGGGTTTTTACCTGCAAGTTCCCTAAAGTTTGTTTCTCTGCAAATGATTATTCCTACGGCCTGATATCAAAGGTTTGTCGATTTTTTGAATGCGGAGGGTTCTATGTCGATATCCTATGTCTAAAAGTTGTCAGATTTAACGACAAGTTTCTCTGTATTTAGTTGCCTGCTGTCTTGAGTTTCTATGCCTGCTATCAAAAAGTTCAGATTCAATGCAGTTTCTTTGTGCTATATTGATATCCCTACGCCCTGACTGAGCCATAAGATTTAGATTGTAAACTGCAGGTTTCTCTGTCTGATGAATCCCTTTTAAGCCTGATGCCTAAAGATTTAGATTCAAACTGCAGGTTTCTTTGTCATATGATATCCCTACGCCTGATGCAAAAAGATTTAGATGTAACTGCAGGTTTCTCTGTCTGTATGATACCCTACGCCTCCTAATGACTAAAGTTTTCAGATTCAACTGCAGGTTTTTCTGTCTGTTATTGAATATCCCTACTCCTAAGGCCTAAAGATTCAGATATAAACTGACAGGTTTCTCTGTCTATGTTTTCCTTGCATTTATAAATCTCTGTGATGCTGCTAAAGTCTCAAAGGGTTCAGCTCTCTATCTTGGTGGATCTCTCTGTGTCTAATTATTCCTGTTGTTCATGTCTAATGTTCTGTTTAAAAACACATTTCCTCTTTACTGGTTTCTTGGGAAGTGTGGTTTAATTATGGAGCCCACCAAACAGTCTGGCAGTAAAAGTAGTAAATTGAAAACAGTACAATTGAGTCATCAGAACTTATCAAAGCAGAAGAAGAAGAAAGAAGGGAGGCATTACTGTGAAGTTGCAGAAGGAAATAAGAATGAAAATTTATACTCAGAGCTGCATTTGATGAAGAAAGAGTAATGTGCAGCTTAAGGGCAACTCACAAGACGTATCCCAAAGACTAGTGGAAGAGAAGACAAAGATGGCTTCTACTCAGACGCTTCAAGCTGCACAGAGAAAGCGATTGATTGTCGTTATGGAACGTTAGATAAGGAGCAAGACCAGCCAACGCTGCCACTACAGAGCGGTCTTCATCAGCAATTGCTTAAGGTGTTCTGCAGAAAAAGAAAAGCACCAGTTGGAGAGTGACCTGGATGTTCAGGTCAGGTGAGTGGAGAAGGCATATGGCTGAGGTTTGCGGAGAATCGGCGCCACGTTCTAAAAGATAACGAATCTGGAAATCTCCACATGAAGGAAAAGGGACAGCTATACGAGCTTAAAAGTATCCCATGAGGATATTGCTACTTCAAAAAAGATGATGGGAAGTCGATCTGGAGGAGGATGCACTTCGACAAAACAGAGATTAAGTTCTATGAGAGAAATCTTCGAAGGGTTAAATATCAGTTTTGAAAAACTGTAACCAAGAGTGCAAGAATCTCTAGTCCAAGTCAGTGAAGAGATAAGAAAACTCCTGAATTAGGAGAGAAAAGAAACAGTTGCCCAGAAGGAAAAGTTAGACGTGGCGACCAGCACTGCAGAATGCAGGAGTAGAGTGCTGCAAGAAGAACGTGTCTCCTGGAGCGGTGCACACAAAGCAAAAAAATATGCTGCGAGACAGCTGCGAGAACTGCGTAAATCTGCAGGACACCAAGGAGAAATGGGGAATGCTGAAGAAAAGCAGTCAGAGTTTGCAGGAAGAGAAACGTTTCCAGACTGCCTATGTCAAAATAAGGAGCTGCAAGATTATTTGAGTACCCAGTGTTCCCCCAAAGAAACAGCATGAGGAGATGAAGGCACCACTGAGCATAACCAGGGGGGGGAGCCCGCTGGAGGAAGAGCTAAAGAGCAGCTGAAACACACATCTCAGCAGCTCACCAGCGTGCAGGCGCAGATCGCTGAGCTCAAGACACAAGTGCCAAAAGGAGGGAGAGGGAGAAGATTTCCGTCTGTCAAGTGGCCTGGCCGAACAGCGCAATGAGGTACAAAATGGCCGAAGCCTGCAAATTATTGGACACCCAGCCACGTGATAAGGTCCGGCTGCAAGCTGAGCTGGACAATGCCGGGAGGAGTACGGCAGCTGCCAGATCAGAAATGAAGAGATGAACATATTTAAGCTTTACTTGAGTCAGTGAGAGATATGAGTGCGACACTCAAATCAAGCAGAAGCCGAAACTGAAAACAACTGATTGAGTGGGAAAAGAGAAGTGCAGAAGGACAGCTTCAAGAGCTGAAAAATCAAATAGCTGGTCTTAATGAGACTTTAGGCCGCTACTCACGAAACGGCAGTCACAAAAGGAGACCAGGACGTGGAATTCTATGGCCCACTTACACAGTGAAAAGTTGCACCCGTTCATTGATGCCCACATTCTGATGGTCCACCTTCTGCAATGGAGTTGAAAGTTATCCATTGGGAAGTCCAGATTCCAAAATTAAAAGAGAAATTGGTCACAAAAAGAGACCACAGGAGGGAAGTGATGGTCCCCTCTGCCGCATGTGAAGAGCCTGATGTATCGTTCCGAGTGCCCATGCTATGACGTAGATGGATCCCTGGTGACAGTTCCTTGCTATGCTAATATTCTTGATGCTGAGATGCCAACGCTCTTGCGATAGATAAATGGACCTCTCACAGATTTCCCATCAGCACTTGACGTACACATTAGTGGCCTTCAATTCAAGATTTCCCTGAAGAGTCTGGAGGGTTGGTCCGGAGTTGTGCTGATCCCTATGTTCTGCAAACTTGGAGGTTGTCCGAAGGCTATGAGCCGGCCTCCAGCAGGACACCTTGCTAACCTGAGGTGTCAGGAGGATCTACTGGCTCCTCTGCCCGGTGTGAAGACAAGCGCAGTTCTTCCGTTTATTACGAATATCTGATGAGTCCTTGCTGAGCCTGTGATCTTACTCTGCAAAGTGAGCGTTATGCTCACAGATTTCTGGCATTTGGGTGATGCATCGGAATTCAAACTGTTCGAGAGAGAATTGAATCCTCGTCGGCTTTCTGATGGACTTTTCAGTCTGGTACCTTGGAAGTACTCTCTGCCGCTGGACAACACCCCAGAGGTGGGTCGACCTTGAGTCCACTTTTCATCAAGCCTCCGGGAAGAGCCTGGAGGATGTCCGGAGAAACGATCTTGAGAGGGGGGAAGTAATGTTCAGGATGAATCTACGACTCCTGCCTAGCCATAGAGTTCCTTGGTCACTGGGTGTTGCTGCTGCTTACTGTTGGCTGGGTTCCTCTGAATCTGTCTGGTTCTTGTTGCTCACTGTCTTGTCCTTATAGCTTGCTTCCTGTCTGTTGGTTTGCCTTTTTGCTTCAAGTCAGACTCCCATGCCACATGCTTTGTCTTTGATCCAGTCTGTTGTGATGTACTGTACTGTATTTGGTCTGTCACAGTAAGGTCCTTGCTAGTAATCTGGCGTTGTGCCCTGGTTTTATCCTGCTCCACGGACTCAGTCCCTGCCTCACTGTTCTCAGTCCTGTCCCCGCCCGCCTGTCCTGTTCCGTCTCCTCGTTGCCGACCCTCTGCTTGTTACCTGGACTTCGCTACCTGCCCTAGCCTCGGACCCTGCTTGTTACTTGACTTCGCTACCTGCCGCTGCCTGGACCCTCTGATGTGACCCCTACTACGCTCGTGCGTGTTCCAGCCACCGAGATCCTACTCGCCACAGGAGTCTCTCGAGACACAGGCACACTTGGGTCCCCAGCTCAATTCTTCCAAACGGAAAGTCACACATTGGGGCATAGGCCTCTGACGTACCTTTTTCCTTCCAATCTCACTAGTCTCAACCCCTCCTGGTAGCTGATAGAGCTCAAAATTCATATACCACCAGGAGAGTTAAGGTCTTTCTGTAAGCACGGGCCAAAAAGAAACGTTACACACGTCCTTCTACTGGCCACACACCATAACAAGCTGAGGAGGTGGCTCACGGCATCCTGTACTTTCCTCAGTGGAGACAGCAGTACTGGTTGAGGCTCACTGTGCTTGCTCCCCTGGTGGAATTTAAAGGAGGGGCACACTCTTTCAAGGATGTTTCTGGCTCGCACTGAGTCACTCACTTTGCGGGGGCAGGGCTCTGTTTTTCCCGCAAGTCCCCGACAGATTTTTGCAACACAATGAGTGGGCTAATAGTCAGCAGCACGTGTTCTCCTGCTTTGGTGGGGACACACCATTTTATTGGGTCACCGTAGACTAAAGGGTAACACTCACGGGCCCCCTGACACAAACAGGGTGGACGGTTTGCCTATGACAGGCATATATCCTCAGTGAAGGTTACACGAAAAGTATAGTTTTCCATGTGGACTGATGGGGTCTTGTTGTTTCACCTAAACACATGTGTAGGACCACCCAGGAAGTTTACGCATATGAGCACGGACCTCGTGACGGGGTATAAGTGCGGGAAGGCCTCCTACAGCCACCACACGGTTGGTGTCAAAATTTGCATAAGCTCCAGTAAAGGACCTCCCGCCTTGACGGTACAACCATGGTGAAAAATTTACATGGGACAATTTGACACAAAAAAGAATAGGGCACCCCAGGTCTGATTCAGCAGCGCTCCAAATGTAAAACCTTTCCACCCCCCAATCGCATATAGGGACGAGTGGTGAAATACACTTTGTGTTACGGGTGTGGTGCATTACCTGATAGGCTCACAGAAGATCTTGAACCTCCGCCACTGGGAGCCTGGGGTTACCTGATGATTCGAACACAGCGCCCCACCTGTGGGTTCCCACCTGAGTGGGATAGTCCTCTACAGGAACCACAATAATAAGACACGCACACAGTGGATTGCTAACAAAACTGTTTTACTATTGTAACTACTTATAACTTCGGTACCTGTACCACACAGCAGGATGCTATAGCCATACACATAGAGTGCACCGGGTGCACACAATCCCATAGATTTCCCCAAGTACCTATGTCCAAACCCACCACGTGTGTGGAGAAGAAAAGCTATCCCTTGACGTGTTGGTGCACTACTTATAGATACCTGCCCGGGCTCCAGCCACGGGTGCCGCAACACAACTGGATTTGATCCGCCTGATCCAAAGTGACGTCCTCCTACGCGTGGGGTGAATTCCAGCGTGGATAATATCACCAAGCACCGCACCGTCTCCACCTTGAGTGGATACGTCTGCAGCCTACAGGCCGCAGTCACTGCTTGGCGTGGCCTCCGTGAAGATAGTCTATATATAACTCTGGGGGGGTCTGAGCCCAGACCCAGTAATAGGCCGCGCACCACGAAGTGCTTCTTTAACTTAATCCAAACAGCTAAAGGGGCAGAACGACTCACCTAGGGCCTGTCCCTGAAGCAACCACAAACTGGGGCAAAGGTAATCGTTATCTGGGGCCTCTGGGGTTAACTAGGCCTAGTCCCAGGGACTACTGTTCCCTGCACACCCTAACTCACCCAGCTCCCAGCTCCAACCTCCCCCCGGTCTTCTCTCTCTCTCTCTCCTATCCTAGGGCCTGTCCCTGTGACCACCCACCCTCACTAGTGGGGAGTCAGGGTCTCAGCTCTAGCCTGGGGGTTTCTGGCCTAGGGCAGAAGCTCGCAGCTCTCTGCCCCCTTCTTTCCCCCTCTGCCTCCTAAGTCTGACTGACTCTTGTGCTACACAGTCTGCTTCCTGACTCTGCACACAACAATGTAACCAATTCCCTGCTGCAGAGAATCTGCAAGTCTCAGTGGCTGGCTGGCTGCAAGTGACAGGGATCATAGGGCATTCCCCAGAGGCTGCTGGGAGATGTAGTCCACTCAGGACCTCTTTCCTATGGGGGCCACGTGCGTGATCCCTACTGCGCCGGTGCAAAGCTGTAATGGCCACCGCTACACTTAACTGCGCCTGCGCAACCTCCCAGAGCTCCGGCACACCTGTAATGGCCACCGCTACCCTGGCCAACCTCTGCGCATTGCGTGAACCTCGTGCCACCCACAACATGGCCGCCGCCGCGGCTATCTGCGCATGCGCAACCCTCCATACATGCACGAGCATCAGGACCCGGACGGCGCCGGCCCAGATGGCGGCGCCCACCGGAAGAAGTCGCCGTCCCCTTCCCCCTCTGCCACAGGGGTAAGGCAGAGGGCAAAGGAAAATCAGGGTAACTGGGAGTGACCCCCTAACATGTACATATATCAAAATAAAAACAAATCAACAAATACCCTCCCCTGACACAAGTGACTCATATGGTCATTATATCTTCTTGAGTATTTGACTCATGTAAATGTATATTACTTATCCAGTGAAGAGCACATAAGAATATATATTAAATAAATGCATCCAGCTGGAAATATAAGGCAAAGGTCTTTTGAGTATGGACGTGAGATCTATTCATTAAATTATCATCATTAATACAAAGATCTACATTCATTTATACATATATCAAGGCTATACTATCTGTGCCCCTCCAAATAATGGAAAGATACAATAATGTGATAAGAATATTATTTAACACAAATGAACAATAGTGTGAAGAACTGAGGAAGGTGGTTGTTCATACTAATTTATTTGGCTAGAAGTACTCACACATTTGATTTATGCGAGAATACCCTGTCCAGTATTAGTTAATAACAGAATATAAAAATAATAATTATAATAATTATTCTCAAATGTGGGACTACAAGCCGGAAGGAGGGGGAGAGGGGAGAGGGGAGAAAAGGAAGGAGAAAAGGGTAAGAGAGAAAAAGGGGCCACAATAACAGACATAGTGAAGAGGTATAAGGGTCAGTATAAGCGGCTTGAGGATGGACGTGTATTTAATTATCTTAAAAAATGATTGAGACTCGAATCCACATTAATACCATCCGGCACCCGCGTTTTTAGGGTGAAGATCCAGAAGGATTCCCTACGATCAAGTATGTTAATTATATTACTCCCTCTTTCATTTTTTATGATTCTTTCTACACCTACAAAAGTGAAATTATCTGGTCCTCCCATGAAAGAACAAGAGAACACATGAATACTAGCCTAACTAGCAGAAGCTATGCAGAGCAATGATTCCCAGGGAGAACAGGGGTAATATATGTGTAAGGACCAATCAGGGAAGGAGGCAGAGCGGAGGTGTGCCGTGGAGCGCCTTGCGATTGGTGCAGGCTGTGATCCTTGCCTGTGATCAGCTGTGAAGCGTGGAAGCAGGAGCGGGGCTGCAGCTGTACACGGGGGCCGTGGTTAGAAGCCCATAGGGGTGAATAATTACTGCCGGAGGCGCGCACTGTGTAAGATCCTCCTGCGCGCGCCCCAACAAGATGGCGGCCGCAAGAGCCAGCACCGGCGGGATCTCCGAGCCCGATGCAGAGGACACGCAAGCGGGAGGTAAGGAGGGGTTGCGTGAGCCCTGCTTCCTGACAGTACCCACCCCCCCTCGAGGATTGGACTCTGGACAATCCTTCCATGGCTTTAACGGATACTTCTTATGAAAGCGTCTTAAGAATGTAGTGGCGTGAATATGACCTCGGGGAAGCCAGGTGTGTTCCTCAGGACCGTAGCCCTTCCAGTATACGAGAAACTGGACCTTCCCCCTGGAGAGACGTGAGTCCACTATAGACTGTATTTCGTACTCTTCGTGTCTTTGAACTATCACAGGGTCGGATCTATGGGTATAATCTGGAAAGAGAGTACTCTGTACAAAAGGCTTCAATAACGAGGTCTGAAAAACGTTGGGTATCCTCATTGCTGGTGGAAGTTGTAGACGGAAGGAGACAGGGTTAATTTGTTCCAGTATGGAAAAGGGTCCCAGAAATTTAGGTGCCAATTTTGGGGTAGGAATTTTTAGTCGAATATTTTTTGCCAAAAGCCAGACCTTATCCCCTGGCTTGTATCTGGGAGAAGCTTGGCGACGTCGATCAGCCTGGAGTTTGAACATTCCTGCAGCCTTCTGCAGAGATGACTGAACCTTAGTCCAAGAGTCCTGAAGCAAGGAGATCCGTTCGTCGGCAGCCGGCACTCCTGAGGGAGTATTGGAGATGGGAAGACGAGCAGGATGGAATCCGTAATTTATAAAAAAATGGGGATTCGCGGGTAGATTTGTTCTTCATGGAATTAATAGCAAATTCTGCCCAAGGCAGCAGTTCCGACCAGTTATCTTGGGTCTCGGACACAAAACAACGCAGATATTGCTCTAACGTCTGGTTGACTCTCTCCGTTTGTCCATTTGTTTGAGGATGATATCCTGAGGAAAAAGATTTGGGAGCCCCTGTCTGAAACTATCGAAATGGGAATCCCATGAATCCGAAAAATCTCCTTGGAAAAAATGTCCGCTCAGGCCCTTGAGGGGAATAAAGTGTACCTATTTAGAAAAGCAATCTATTACTACTAAAATGGTGTTAATCCCTTTAGATCTGGGTAATTCAACAATAAAGTCCATAGAGATATGGGGCATGGGGCGTTCCGGAATAGGTAAAGGCATAAGTAAGCCAGAGGGTTTCTGTCGGAGGGCTTTGCTTTGAGCGCAAGTGGGGCAGGCACTGGTGAATTCCCGGATGGTTATAGCCATATTAGGCCACCAAAAGGTGCATTGGATAAGGTCCAGGGTTCTCCTGAAGCCGGGATGTCCTGCAGAGCAGGAAGAATGACCCCACTTTAAGATCTTGAGACGAAATTCATGGGCAGCATACAGCCTCCCCTCTGGTACCTCTAGACCACCTCTGGTACCTCTAGGATCTTGTCCAGAATGTTGAATGAGGCCGCAGAAATTATAAGTCCCTTGGGTAGAATAGTCTCGGGAACTTCTTCGGGTCTCTCCTTCGGGGAGAACTGTCTGGATAAGGCGTCCGCCTACACGTTCTTGGTGCCCGGGATGTATGATAAGGTGTACTTAAATCTGGAGAAGAAGAGTGCCCAGCGAGCCTGCGGGAGCCCAGGCGACGTGCAGTCTCAATATAAGGAAGGTTCTTATGGTCAGTAAGAATAGAAATTGGCTCTCTAGACCTCTCCAGAAGGTGTCTCCACTCCAGAAGAGCCATCATAATAGCCAGCAGTTCTCTATAGCCCACATCATAGTTCCTCTCCGCAGAAGAAAAAAAAATTGAGAAAAAACTGCAGGGGTGCAACTGGTCTTGTGGAAAAGATCTTTGTGAGAGCACGGCTCCTGCATTGCAATCCGATGCATCAACCTCCAGGATAAAGGGCAGACCCGTGTCAGGATGTCGAAGAATGGGAGCAGAAACGAATGTATGTTTTAAAGTTTCGAAGGCTGAGGCTGCCTCAGGAGACCAAGCTGAGTGGTCGACCCCTTTCTTTGTGAGAGCGGTGATGGGTGCAATTATGGTGGAAAAATTCCGAATAAACCTTGGATAGTAATTTGAAAAGCCTAAAAAAGTTGAATGGCCTTGAGGGAATTGGGTTGTGGTCAATTGAGAATGGCTTTAAGTTTCTCGGAGTCCATAGAGAAACCTTTGTCTGAGATGATGTACCCAAGGAAAGGCGTAGAAAACTGATGAAAGAGGCATTTCTCCATTTTGGCGTACAAGTGATTGGAACGAAGGCGGGAAAGGGCGAGCCTGGTGTGTTAAACATGATCCTGGAGATTGTTAGAAAAGATGAGAATATCATCTAGATATACGATAACAAAGGAATTGAGTACGTCTCGAAAATTTTTGTTTATGAAGTCCTGAAAGACAGCTGGGGCGATACAGAGCCCGAAAGGCATCACCAGGTACTCGTAGTGACCGCTACGTGTATTGAAGGCGGTCTTCCATTTGTCATCCTCCCGAATACGAATAAGGTTGTATGCCCCACGGAGGTCCAATTTCGTGAGGATCTTAGCCCCCTGGAGTCTATCAAACAGTTCGGTTTTTGACCGTGATCCGGTTGAGGCCTCGATAGTCGATGCAAGGTCGAAGCGAGTTGTCTTTCTTTTTAACGGAAAAAGAACGGCAAAAGCCATTCTAATTAACCTCTGCCAGGGTAGGTATACAGCTGCTGAGTGTGCAGCAGAATTCCGCTGATGGGTAGCTGCACAATCTGGAACTAATCAGCACAGAGATTCCATTTTTGTAGAGGTCTGTCCAATCAGATAAAAGATGAACTCGCTCGCATTATTGCTCCAACATTTTTGGAAGACTTTGTTAGCCTCTGTATCCAGGTAGACCTAATTATTTTGGAGGGGAGTAAGGTTTCACCTCAGACAGTCCTGGTTTAAGAAGTTCTACTTCTTCCTTCACTTTAAGGGTGTAAAGAATGACAGTCTCCCCAGCTCCATAAGTGGAACCAATGCGGTTGAATACAGTTTGAGGACCAATCGGCTCTGAGGAAAGAAGCAGACGTCACTCCAAAGAATTATGTTTGTATTGTGGCAATTCTGCACATTACCTAGCCAGTTGCCCTAACAAGCCTAGGAGGCCTTTGTCCTCTCAACGTCAACAAAGATCGAATACTGTGAATGCTGCTCACTGACCAGCTACAGGCTCTGTCACAACTAGTGTTCTTCACCACTCAAAAGGATAGCAACGTACACATCAGGCATTCCCACTTCTTTTTGACTATTATTCTTAAGTAAGGTATTCGCCGCATCTCTAACACTGCTATGATTGCCAGGATCTTTGGCAAATTCGAGGTCCATGAACTTTATTTCATCCAAGCACAAAGACTCTCCTGTGAAGATTTAAGCAGTTGATGGTTCTCCACTAAGCTCTGGTCCTTATACCCATGAAACTGGTGTAACCCCCCTTCTGGGAGTTATTATATTCAATTAAGGAATAAAAGAGGATTATAGAGTTAACTGAGTAATGTCCCATCTGACAGTATGTTGTGAAGTAACCAGCAGGGGCCTGATTATTCCCTGCTTCTAGAACATGCTGGGTTGGTCACATGGCTGAAGATGACCCAACAGAGACTAAGCTCTGCACCTTTTCTGCCCAGAGACAGGGAGGTTGAAGAAAAGTTATAAATAGGAGGGGATTAAGACTACACTCTCAGATCCCAGGAGTAGAACCAGAGGAGGGGTCTCACCTAATAGGTAGGGAAGTGCCCTTGAAGATAATCTTCCTACAAATGTAGGAGTCATAGAAGTACAGGCTCCCCGCTGGGAGGCATGTGTGCCCTAGGAGTTACCCCAATTGGTAGCCCCGGGACTCAAAGGAGAATAGCAACAGGTCGCCTTGGACCCCCTCCCACTGTGAGCATCCCAGCGGAGTATAGTATGGAGCCCAATAGAAAGGGATCACCTCTGCCATCCTAGCATTGAAGAGCTACATAAAGGATGGTCAGAGCCAGATTGAGAACCAAGGCCTCTCTGTACCAAAGATATAAAGAGGCAACCCAAGCAGGGACCCAGAAGGTATAACAAGAGTATGTAATATGGTGAATCAGCTTTCTTGTATGACTAATCAACTATTTCAACTGTTCTACTGATTTGCCTCTCCGGTAATGCAGTAATGCACCTGGGGTATTTAACTTCCTTAAACTCTAAAAATAAAGCCTGTCCTGTTTGTTGATATAAAGTTCCTGGCTCCTATCTTTTCTACCTCAACACCCAGCTGTATGGACCAAGCACCCTGACAAGGTAATTCACTGTACAAGCCAAATCTAGAGACTATCTCTTAACTTCCTTGGAGTTAGGCAGGAATGGTTGCACTGGTCATTACACCCTCATAGTGTACCCCGGCCGTCAAGAAGAGATTTAATTCCTTACCCTCAGTTTCCAGTTATTCTGAGTATTCCCTGGCTTGTGGTCCATAATCCTCAAATCAACTGGAAAACCAGAACTGTCCCTTTTCTTTCAGAGCATTGTGAACTCTGTTGCCTGCCCTCAAAAGAGTCACCTGATGGTAATGGCAATGTGCAGAATTTCCTCCACCTATTTTGGAACACTTCCACCACATTATCAAGAATTCTAGAATGTATGTAACAAAAGAAATGCAGTTAAGATCCTTCCACACCGACCTTATGACTGTCCAATTGAATTGCTGCCAGATGCGGCCATTCCTTTTGGGAGAACCTATTCCCTTTCTGAACCATAGCTACAAGTCCTGTGAGATTACTTACAAAAGAACCTTTCTAAAGGTTTCATTAGATTCTCTACTTCCCCTTCTATGGCCACTCTCTTTGGGTGAAAAAAGATGGCTCCTTACGCCCTTACATTGACTTTCAAGAACTGAACAACATCACAATTACAAATAGATACCCACTACCATTGATTCCAGAGCTCCTGGAGAAACTAAGTTCTGCCAAGATCTTTGCAAAACTCGACTTCCGTATAGTTTACGATCTATCTCATATCTGACCAGGGGATGAGTGGAAAACTGCCTTTCAAATCTGCTTTGGACACTATGAATACTTGGTCATGCCCTTCGGTCTCTACAATGCTCCGGCCACCTTTCAGCATTTCATCAATAATGCTCTTTGAGATCTCCTGGAACAGTTTGCGGTTACTTATCAGGATGATATCAGGATTTTCTCTGATAGACTTCAGAATCATCAAAAACATGTCCTAATTGTCCTGGAACATCTCGGTAAATATCAATTTTATATTAAGCTGGAGAAATGTGACTTTGAAAAGACCTGCATGCAATTCCTCTCCCCTGAAGGTTTGAGAATGAATCCTAGTAAGATTCAGGCTCTTGTGGAATGGTCAATGCCATATAATGAGAAAGATGTTCAGAGCTTTGCATATTTCTGGCACAGCTGTGTTGTCTTTGACAATTTCTATAGACGTTTAATTAAAAATGTCTCTGGCCTAATTGCTCCCGTTACTAGTCTCATCTGAAAAGATGTTCCAGAACTTACATTCATAGTGGAAGTTGATGCTTCCGACTGCACCATCAGAGCTATCCTTTCCGAAAGGATTAGACCAAAGGTGCTCCTTCACCCTTGTGCATTTTACTATTATCAGATGTCATCACCAGAAAAGAACAATGACATCTGGAACAAGGAACTTTTGGCAATTAAGGCCACTCTCTAAATGGTGACACTTCTTGGTAGGAGCCACTTATAAGGTTACTGTCCTTACTCATCATCAGAACTTAGAGTTTATTCGGTCAGCAAAGAGACTGTCTACCGGACATGCTCGGTGGGCTCTATTCTTTTCACGATTCAATTTCCTGATTTCTTACCGCCCTAGTCCTAAGAATGGGAAAGCAGATGCTCTATTCAGGTTATCTCCTCACTCCTCTTCAAGCTTTTAATGTAAAGAAACCATTCTGCCTTATGAAACATTTCCTTGGCGTCAACATTTCCTCTGATCTTCTCTCACGGATTAAGGGAGCCTATTCCCACAAACCATTTCTAAGCAATTCCCTGCAGATGTCAATTTTATTCTGAAGGATGGCCACAGGATATTTTAAAACCATCTGTTTGTTAGCTTCATCAGTTACCTCCAGGACAATTGAACAATGTTTTTAACAATCGTGGAATTCGCGTAAAACAATGATCACCACAGCTCTACCCGGCAAAGTCCATTCTATGCCAATTATGGTTTCCACCCAAGTTGCGTTTTGTGCTTTTCAGTTGCTTGTCTCATTCCTGCTATTTCGAGGAGACTTTCCTCTTTACGAATAATCCAGGAAACCGTTAAAGTGATTATTTGAGAGGCTCAAGAGCAATCCACGAGTGCCACTGATCGACATCACAACCCTATGTTGCAGGTTGGAGACAAGGTTTGGCTGTCTACCAAGAACCTGCACCTCAAAATCCCAACCATGAAATTTGGGCAAAAATATGTGGGCCCCTTTGAAATTGCTTCTATCCGGTGTTTCATATCGCCCTGTTGAAGCTATTCCGGGTGAATTCTTTCCCTGGACGCAGCCTTCCTCCTCCTGATCCTTCCTGGTAGATGAGGAGGAGGAGATCCTTGTGGAGAAGATTTTAGACTCGAGATTCCATAGAGGAAAACTCCAATACCTATTTGAGTGGCTGGGCCATGTCCAGAGGTGAGATCCTGGGAACTGGAGAATAAAGTCTATGCTTCACTGATGGTCAGGGCCTTCCATTAATAATATTGTGCAAAGCCAGGAACAAAATAGTCCACGGGAAGCTACTTGAAGGAGGGATCATGGATGTCCCTGGGAAGCCTTGAACCCTGGTCTCTCTCACTCCCTGGAGTTCTCCCAGTCTGCCACCGGGATAGCTCTTATGCTCTCTTCTGTTCTTACAGAGAACTCTCTGTGTCTGCCGATTGTCTAATGCTCAGCACCTGTCTCTCATCAGCAAATAGCCCTATATAAGACCTTCACTTCTTATTTCCTGTGCTTGTTTATTGTGGTTCTTCCCTGTAGACAAGGCTGCTTCCGCTCCTGCTCTTTCGGACCTCACTTTGCTTGTCTCTCTCCAGCCCTGACCTGTTTACTGACCATTACTACGCGCCTGCTAGCCTGTCCCAGGCACTGGACTCCAGCCGTGCAGAAGCTCCCAGTGAAAGTAGGCTCAGAGCACTCACTCATTGTGCCTGCAAAAAACTGTGTATGTTGTAAAAACTTGTATTATTATTATAATTATTATATTTAAGGTAGCTGTTTTAAAAGGGATATCGACTGAAAAAACAGCATATACTGCTAATTTAATGCTTCCACACCACCTAAAATCATCTTTAAACTAAAAATATCATGTGAAAGAATATTGAATAAAAAATCCCAGTAATTAAATAAAAAATCTAAAAATCTATTGATTTATAAAGTTTTTAGTTGTGAGAATTATCAATGTATCGCTTTTCTCAGAATCCTCAGCATGCCCACCATAAAGCTGCAGTTCAAGCTGTCGGGTTTTTTTTAAAAAAAAAACCTTCAATATGTGCATCAATTCAATCTGACTACACTGACTAGTAATTATTTAAGCTGCTGATCAATCCACTCTCCTGTAATTGATCGCTGAAGATTCGGCTTGGGGTTCACTAAATGCATCCTGGGACCTCTTCTGCTGCACTGACAGCCAAAGTTCTGTGAGGAAGATCATTTGACAAGGCAGGCACTAGATTCAATTGGTTCACTCCTAGAGAGGACAGGGCTCAAAATGGTGATGCTGTTTCAGAAGGGGAAGTGGATGTTACTTAGATGATGTCTGTGATGGTCCTAAAAATGTTTATATAGGATATGTGAAATTAATGTCAATAGATGTATATAAATTAGTTGCATCAATGACACCCCTAAAAAGTCCAAAATTAAACATAATGCCAGATGCAATAAGTAAGGTAATGAATTTTGACAAAAGATGAAAAAAGCTATGCAAAAAAATATGTAACCACTGATAGCTGTGTCCCTGTAGATCAGGCCTGCACAACATGCAGCCCGTCTGGACTCCCTGTGCGGCCCGCGATGCCCTCCTTCCCCCCCCCCCCCCCCCCCCCCCCCCCCGCCCCCCCCGGAGGGAAGGCAGCGCCAGTAAGTTTGGACACGCTCCCCACCCCCTCCTGAAGCCCGCTATGACGACACATTCGAAGGAGCAGCAAGCATGTTGATGCCATCCACCCCCCCCCTCAACCCCCATAACCCCCGGTCGTCTGCCGTATTAGGGAAGGATCGTGGCAGCAGTTTGGATGTGATCCCTGCAGCAGACGAGAGGACGAAGGAACAGACTGGCTGAGGCTATCTGACTGCAGAGGGTGGGGCGGGGCGGGATCTGACTGCAGACTGGGTGGGGGGGGAGTTATGAATGATATAGGGGTGGGGGGGTGGGTGATGACTGCAGGATGGTGGGTAAGTGACAGCGGAGCACTCAGTTGAAGCAGGAGTGAGGTGCACTGTGGACAGGGCCCCAAGATCGGCTCCCCCTCCTCCAGCCATGCCCACAGTGAAAGGTAGATCCACCCCGCCCCCCCCCCCAACACCGCTGCAGACGGCTCAGTAAGAGGCTAGTGTCAGTGTGTCGAGTGTGCTGTCAGTAGTGGAGTGTGTCGAGGAGGTGTGCAGTGTTGCATTGTGGCGTGTCAAGTGTGGCATGGTGGTGTTATGTGGCAGTAGTGGCAGGTGTCTGCAGGGAGCAGTGTGTCACGTGGCGTGTCAGGTGTACATCGATGGCAGTGGAAGACGTTTACGCAGTAGGCGAGTGTCTGTTGCGGCGAGGTGTCAGTGCGGCAGTGTCGAGTGAGGGCAGTGTCTGTGTTGTGCATTTCAGTTGTCTGTGCAGGTCGTGTCTGTGCCTGTGCAGGTCAGTGTCTGTGCCTGTGCAGGTCGTGTCTGCTCAGGTCATTGTCTGTGCCTGTGCAGGTCAGTGTCAGTGTCTGTGCAGTGTCATGTCTGTGCCTGTGCAGTGTCATTGCGTCCTGTGCATCAGTGTGAAGGGCTTCATGGTCTCGTGTCTGTGCAGGTCAGGCCTGTGCAGTCAAGGTCTGTGCCTGTGCAGGTCAAGTGACTTGTGTAGTTGGTCATGTGCGTCAGTGTCTGTGCAGGTCAGTGGTCCTGTGCCGTCGGTATGTGCATGCAGGTCAGTGCTGTGCAGGCCGAGTGTCAGTGTCTGTGCAGGTTCATGTCCTTTGCAGGTCAGTGGTCTGTGCTGTGCAGGTCAGTACTCTGGTTCTCTGCAGTCAGTGTTGGCCTGTGCGTCAGGTCTTGTGCTGTGCCAGTGTCAGTGGTCTGTGCATGTCATTGTCTTTGAGTAAGTGTCTTGCACGGTGTGCGAGGCAGTCCTCTGGTGTCTCTCCAGGTCAGTGTCTGTGTCTTGTCAGGTGCAGTGTCCTGGGTCTTGCAGGTCATTGTCTGTGGCTGTGCGGCCGTGTCTGTGCCGTGCAAGGTCAGTGACTGTGCAGTGTCAGTGTCAGTTGTCTGTGCAGTCAGTGTCTGGTGCTGGCAGTCAGTGCTGGCCTGTGCAGTTCACGTGCTTGGCAGGGTCAGTGTCAGTGTCTTGGAGGTCAGTGCCTGTGCAGTCAGTGTCTGTGCCCTGTGGCACGGTCAGTGCTTGTGCAGGTCAGTGTTGTGCGGGGCGTCGTGGGGGGGCGGGTGTCATGCCGAGAGTCAGTGTCTGCATGTGAGGTCAGTGCTTGTGCAGCCAGTGTCAGTGCTGTGCGTCAGTGCCTTAGAGTTCGAGTGTACCTGTCTGGTGCGCGTACAGTTCTGTGTCTGTGGCAGGTCAGTGTCTGGTGCCTGTGTCAGGTCAGTGTCTGTCCTGTGAGTCTCAGGTTGTGCCTGTGAGCTCAAGTAGTGTGCTGTGGTCTGTGGGGTCATGACCCTTGACGGTCAGTGTCTGTTGCTGTGCAATGTCGTTGTCTGTGCGCCGTACAGGTCAGTAATTGTGACTTCATGTTCTCATTCGTGTCTGGCTATGCAGGTCAGTTCTGTGCAGGTCGTGGTCTGGTTCTGCAGGTCAGGATGTTCTGTGTGCATCTGCCTGGCAGGTCAGTGCGTCAGGTCTTTCAGGTCAGTGTCTGTGCAGGTCAAGGGCTGTGCAGGCAGGGGTCTGTGCCTGTGCAGGTCAGTGTCTGTGCCTGTGCAGGTCAGTGTCTGTGCCTGTGCAGGTCAGTGTTAGTGGCTGTGTGGGTCTGTGCAGGGTCAGTGGCTGTGCAGGTCTGTCTGTCCAGGTCAGTGCCTCTGTGAGTGTCTGCACAGGTCAGTGGCAGTGTGTCTGTGCAGGTCAGAGAGAGAATGGGGGTAGAGAGAATGGAGGAGGGTGGAGAGAGAGACTGGACGAGGGAGGGGGAAAGAGAGAATAGAGGAGGGGATTGAGAGAGAGAAAATCGAGGTGGGGGAAGAGAGAGAGAATGGGAGGGATGGGGAGAGAATGGGGGAGGGAAGGCAGAGGTTGGGTGGGAAGGGGTAGGAAAAGGAGAGAATGTGGGAGTGAAGGGAGAGAGAGAATGGGGGACAGAAGGGAGAGAGAGAATGGGGGAGGAAGGGAGAGAAATGGGAAGGGGGTGAGAGAAAATGGGGGATGGGAGGGATAGAGGGAAAGGGGCAGAAGGTAGAGAGAGAATGGGAAGAGGTAGAATGAATAATACAGCATCAATGGTGACACTATTAGATATCATTATAATATTCATTTTTCAGTAATGTAATTTGTTGTATTAATAATTTTTTGATGTGTCCCGGTTTTTCATTTTCAAAATTTGGTCGCCCTATGTGAGGTGCAGGGGGGGAGGGTGATGTGAGATGCAGTGGGGGAGGAGAGGGTGATGTGAGGTGCAGGGGGCGGGATGTGTGTGGTGTGCAGGGGGGTATTGTGTGTGATGTGGAGGGGGAGTATTGTGTGTGTGGGGGAGAGATGGGAGTGTGAGAGGGGGAGCCTCGCAAAGGCCACCGACACTGGGGGTGCCGGCAATGGAACAGTTGTCTTGAGCCCCAGGAAAGCAGTCTATGGCCCTTTCTGGTATGACCATTCTCATATCTCCCCCAGCACCCTTCATCATCACCTCATATCTGGGTTGGGGGGGGATGATATGATGATGATCTGTGGGGGGGGGGGAGAGAAGATATGATGAGGATGATGATGAGGGGTGCTGGGGGAAATATGATGATGATGATGATTTTACCCGTGCGGCCCAAATCAGTTTTCTTTGGAGCAGTTCGGCCCTTCTCACTTTACAAGTTGTGCAGGCCTGCTGTAGATGCAGACTCAAATCACCCACAGTAGGGGCTCCTCGTCAACTGCTTGAATGGTGATACAAATATAACCACACCCAAGTCAGTGTAACGTGCAAAGGGATACAATCTGTGGTTAAAGAGAGTCCTCTTGAGTGATATTAAAGTCCTATGGAGTGTTAACTGATGCTGCCACAGATAATAGGATAGCACTCCTCTTCAGTGAAGAAACATCAAGAAAATAAAAAATATACGGGGCGCAAACCATGTAAAATACTTTTATAAAAATGAAATGAAAAATAATATACAATTGATAAAAATGCACTTGCACAACAAAAGATAAAAAGGTATATTCGCCTGTTAGAAACTCTCTAGTGTCTCTCCTCCTGCATTCACCATCAGCTGGATTCCAAATGCTGTGGGACTGTCTTTCCCGGGTAACAACTGGAGTTGGTGTTGGTCTCTGAGTTGAGGCATTGCACCGCTTGTAGGCTGCAGACCCCCTGCTTTTTAGCAGTGGTCGCACCTACGCTCCACAACTGCCCCTCTCTGCAGACCGGCGTCCTCGGTGTTGTGGAATCCTCCCGGCTCCTCTGGATCTCATGTCACTTGGCCCGGAAGTGGTATATCCTCTGCAATGCTCCAGCTTCCCAGATACTGCTCACTTGTCTGTTTCTGACAGCAGGTGAGAGGTGATTGAAGAGAGTTGCCACAAACTGTGCCTGCTACACTCCTACGAGTTTCCCCACTTCAGTGGATTCTTCAGGGATCATCATGAAGGGGGGAAATGCACGCTAGCGTCACAAGCTCAACGTGGGACACAGTCAGTAAGGGAGACAAGCCTGCAGCAGGGGGACAGCTGGGGTCCATCGGCAACTGCTCTGTCCGGCCGCCAGGCCCCCCGCAGCCACCAGGCCCAGGACACTTGTCCCAGATTGCACTGCCTGCCTACCGCACGTTCAGAGAGGTAACACCAGACACATACATGTCCGGTATTACCTCTCATTTTTTATCGGGAGCAGGGGGGAAATATCGGTTTGTCCGATTCAAAAGCGGACACCTGGCAACCCTAGATATTGGTAAGGGGCCTAACTCCCCAACCCTTTGTTTTCCGGGAAACCCTGTTGAGCTGATCATAAGCTTTTTATGTTGGGGCTAATAAAAGCCTACATTTGTTTTCCCCTGAAAACATCTCCTGTTCTAATTACCTTCTGCACGCATCTCCTACAAAGCTGAATCTGACTTTACCTGCCATGTTCTATCCAAGGCCGCAAGTGATTTCTAAAGTGACTTTTCCCCACCTTTAAACATCTAAGGATGTTGAAAAGGGGCCTGCAGAGATTTGATGTCATTTCAAAGGTAAGGAAAACACATTTTCTTTTGAGTGGAGTTGATTGCACCTTTAAGGCTGCTCTGCTTCTTCTTTTTTTTTTACTTAATCAGATCCAGAGCGTATCCCAGTTCTAGAGTGCACAGGTCACAGGTCGTCCAGAAATGTAAATATTATGAGCAGCAGAGCATTGGTTAAAACTCCGAAAAAATGTCCTTGTTTAGGAGATATATAAGAATTGCATTTTTATCATCTCAGTGCTTTCAAGGATGGTTGAATCTGGATATCAGCAACCTCCTCACCAGCAATTAAATAAGGATTGTTAATTCTAAACAAACTGCAATTTTCACTCATTTATTCGTCAGCGATGGTTGTTGGCCTATATTGGATTTTGCTAGAGTTTTCATTTAAACAGCTGATAGACTCTTACTCCTCTTTGGTTTTCTTTAACGTAAAATGTTAAGTACATTCAGTATGATCTCGGACCTAGTGAAGGGAGAAATTTAGCTCATGAAAGCTTGACAATGTAAAATGTAGTCTATTACAAAAAGATATCAAAAAAATTGATATGTGGTATCATGTACAGCTCACCTGTGAGCACGGGACTTGTATATGTGACAAGGTTTAATACACACAGCTAGCTAGCTGATTCTCCCAGCAGGGTCCCTCAAATGAATAATATCTTCCCTCGATCAATCCCAAATATCCCCTTAAAGTGCTGCCACCACCAAGGATACAAAAAAATATAATCCCTAGGGTCCTTGGTCCCTGTTTACTAAGCAAAATATGTAACTACGTTAGCACATAATATCTGATTCTTTCCAAAGAGGTCGTTGGAGCATGAAAGATGAAAATTCACGTATCTGACATCAGAGCATACCTCTTGTTGAATTCTACCTTCATATTCCCAAATTCATGGTTTATAGCCTAAAAAAATCTTCTTAATTGGGAACAGCATAAGCCCATCTTTCTGGGCATGTGCTTAAACCCCCACATCAATCTCCAGTGACACCTTTATGGCTGGAGGATAAAATAATAATTTCATTTTGAATCAAAAGATGCCTGGATATATATTATACTCCATAACTTCCTTTCTATCATATCTTGAAGGATGCCATTTTCACTGTTGCATTTGGTCTAATTAAAATACACGTGTAGCTATCAAACTTGATTTGTTTAATGCAACATTTTGAGAGACAAAAGAATATATGTCCTTTGCATCCTCATAATCATGAACTGTTCAGCACTATTTAACTCGTCTGATCGCACGTTACAAAGATACATCTCCAATTCTCCCAAATCGCTGTTAGATCCCTGATATCTTTATATTTAGTAAATCTACAGAATCATGGAATACCGTCCTGGCCACACCCTCTGGTATTTCCAGACACCCAAGGAATCCCGTTATATTTATATTAAAAGGATTCCTTTTTATGTCATCTGTCAAGAAGAGTTGTGATGCCAGGTTTCAATCCCCCGCTTTCCAAAACAGTCGTTGGCCACAGATAACCTCACTTCCAGACAAACAAAGTCAGGCAGGTTCACTGACTTAACCTGCCATAAAACAATTCCTTATATTTCTAAGATACAACTTGACACCCTAATTAACCTCTGGTGTGCCAGATTATTAAAATACTGAATATTTTCTGGACGTAAAAAGATTCATCCCATTAACCCTGCCCCTTTACTTAGTACCTATGAGAGAGAGATTTATCACATTAACATGTCTAATTTACAGTATCTGAAGGGCCACTAAGTAAAAAGTAGTGGTAATGTTCACTATGGGAAACAGATAATTGCAAAATAACGAAATGCGCTACTTAAAAAAATCAACATGAAGAATAGGTGACAAAGTGGTGACAATGTGCAAGTGACGAAGAATAATGTACATAAATGAGGAAATATAACAAAACATTTGCTTTCCCTGCAGCTCTAGTAGATCTCGCTCTCACCCAGAGAGAGAAGAAATAGTCCAATGGAAAATGATTACTGTATAGCTCAAAGGAAAAAAAGAAAAGAAACATAGAAACATCTATACAAACTTTCCCAGTCCTAAAATAGGAACTCACAGGATATTTTCTTGGTAAAGGTGTTTATAGAAAAGTGTGGAATCAGTCTCTGGACATCTCCTCCGTCCCCCTGACTGCGACCTCAGCCCGTTCCTAATGGATCCAGAGAAGGAAAACAGAAGACAGCACAATAGCACAATACAGTTTAATGTATCGATAAAAAAGGTTAAACTATGCAAAGTGCAATCACAATGTGTCAATAAAACAATTGCATTTAGAGTACAAAGACTCAAAGTGATGAATCTCATCGCCGTGGCATGGAGCTCTATTCACTTCCATGTCGTGATCTTTCTGCTCTCGTCTCACGATACTGGCTTTTGCCTCTCATAGCAAAAATTTTTTGCTATTTTTCTGTTCTCCTTCCTGAACAGACCTCACTCTTCGCGTTTCGCTTCATCAGGAGTGACCCCAATCATCAAGAGTAGATCTCTTTCAACCTTTTTCCTTCTCCTCAGTTTCCAATTATCCCGAGTATTCCTTGGCTCATGGTCCATGACCCTTAAATTAACTGGAAAACTGACACCTTTCACTCAGAGCATTGTGACCTCTGTTGCCTTCCCACAATCAACTCTCTTGATATGAAAGCAATATATAAAATGTCTCCCACCCATTCTGCTATGCTTCCACCCCAATATCAAGAATTTCAGGACTTGTGTGACAAAAGAAATGCAGATAAGCTTCCTCAACACCGACACTATGACTGTCCAATTGAATTGCTGCCAGGTGCTGCTGTTCCATTTGGAAGAATTTTTTCCCTTTCTGAACCTGATCTACAAGTTCTGCAAGAGTACTTACAAGAGAACCTTTCTAACGGGTTCATTCAACCCGCTACTTCTCCTACTGGGGCCACTCTCTTCTTTGTTGGGAAAAAAAGATGTTTCTTTAAGCTATTGCATTGACTACTGGGAGTTAAATAGCATAACCATCAACAATAGATACCCATTACCTTTAGTCCCAGAGGTTCTGGAAAGGCTAAGATCTGCCAAGATCTTTACCAAGCTTGATCTTCCAGGAGTGTACAATTAATTTGTGTCCGACCAGGAGATGAGTGGAAAATTGTTGTCCAAACCCGCTATAGATACTGTAAATACTTGGTCATGCCTTTCGGTCATTGCAAACTCTCCTACCACAATTTCAGCATGTTATCAATTATGCTCTTCAAGATCTCCTGGACCAATTTGTGGTTGTTTATCTAGATGATATCCTATATTTTCTCAGATAATATTAAAGATCAAAAACATGTCCAAGTTGTCCTGGAACATCTCCGTAGACATCAATTTTATATATCAAATTAGAGAAATGTGAGTTTGAAAAGACCTGTATGCAAGTTTTCATTTATATCTTCTTCCCTGAAGGGTTGAGTATGGATCCTAGTAGGATTCAGGACATTGTGGAATGGACAATTCCACAGAACGAGAAAGATGTTCAGAGGTTTGTTGGCTTGGCCAATTTCTATAGACGCTTCATTAACAATGTCTGTCTCATTGCTCCTGTTACCCAACACACCAGAAAAGATGTTCCTTTTAAGTGGTCACCAGAAGATAATTCAGCCTTTGAATGACAAAAATCCCTCCTTTACTTCTCTCTAGTCCTGGTTCATCCTAATCCTGACCTTCCATTCATAGTGGAAGTTCATGCTTCCAACTCTGCATCAGGACTTTCTTTCTGAAAGGATTGGACCAGAAATTCTCCTTGACCAGTGTGCATTTTAGTCTGATCAAATGTCATCAGCTGAGAAGAACTATATCATTGGGAACAAGGAGCTCTTGGCCATTAAGTCTGCCTTTTCTGAATGGAGACATTTGTTAGAATGAGCCACTCAGCCGGTTACTGTCCATACTGATAATCTGAATTTGGAGTTTATGCCCATCAGCAAAAAGACTGTCTGCTCGAAAAGCTCAGTGGGCTCGATTTTTTTCAGCCTGCTGCCTGTCTCTGATCACTTCCTGTCCACTGACAATCGCTGCCTGCCTGCTAGCTTATCACAGCTACTGAACTCCAGCCCCGCAGCGGCTCCCCGTGACACTAAGCATGATCTGTTTTGGCTTGAACTCGGCACTCTAATTCAGTGGTTTTCAACCTTTTTTGGGTTAAGCAACCCTATAATTATATTGTGACTTTTGCGGAACCCCAACCCTCTCTAATAGCACTTCTGTGTTCAGATGCATTATAAATTCTTCTCTATTTGGTACAATTTTCAAATGACCTGAATATTGCATGGAGCCCTTTATGGAGGCCACAGGACCCCTGTTGAAAAACAATGTTCTAATTAGTTCCTGCTGCATCAGGATGCGTTTTAAGGTGCAAACAGGAAGTGCTTGCTAGAATGTAGCTTTGCCCCGAAATGTTGCACTCAAACAGAATACTGCTCTTTGTCTATCAAATGTATTACACACTACTTATGTTGTTGCTATATTGCTTATGACAATTTATATTGTCATGTAACTGCTTCTAATTTAAACAACTGCATATTTCTAGGTACTGTCTACTTGGGCCAAAAACAGCTTACTAGGTCTACGTTTAATTCTGAGCATTATGTGTTCAATAGACTACAAATGAAAGAATATGTCCTAAACTAAGTTAGAATGAGGTTGTCGATACCCATGTTCAGTCTTCAGTAAGATACAGTACCATATACAGCAGAGACTGCGACTATTCTAACACAAACCAGTGGCAATCGCCAAAAAGACCCAGGTACACCCAGGTACATGCTGGATACATGCCTTAAACATGGCTTAAACTAGTCACAGCATTTCTGCATTGATTTATGGCCCATCAGATTAACAGCGGGGGTCCCTGACAGTACCATTCAAACTGAATGGGACTGAAAGGGACCCCTGCTGTGTTAATCCTATGTGTCATTAGTCAATGAAGAAATGCCTTAAACTAGCCAGGTTACACCCAGCACATACCCAGAATGTAACCGGGCTAGTTTAAGGCAAGCTTTAGAATAGTCGTGGTCTCGTCTGTATGTACTGTGACTGACACATACTGTAAGAAACGGCTTTATATTGAGTGAAACCACTGTAGCCCCCTGTAAACAGCACAGGCTATACCTATCTTCCTTCTACTGTGGTAAGTCCTGTTAAGATCAGGCACCAGTAATCATCATGGGTTTTCCCCCTTCATAGCCCTATCCTGAGTGGTAGACGCAGGCCTGGACTCTGCTGCAGGCGTGAGCAAGAGGGGAGGCTGGGCTGACATCACGAGGGGCGGGGCTAGCTCTATATTTAGCAGCCAACTCTGGTGAGTAGAGTTAGAGTTGATAGTGATATCGAGAGTCAGGAGTTGCCGGTTAGTTATGCCGGGAGTATGCAGTTCAGTTAGTATGCCATGAGTCAAAGAATCCTGCGGATCGGTCCGAGGAGTTGGAGGAGACTACGATCTCCCCTGCGCAGAGTGCAGGAGAGAGAGAGAGAGGAGCGGAAAGATTCAGCGTCCTTTAGTAGAGCTGATAGAATTATTGACTTGGTGGACCAATGCCCTCACCCCACTGCCAGGGGTGATGGGGAGAATCCAAGACCCCCCCCGAGGCTAACCTCGGGGGTGGGCCACGGGGTATTGAAGCCCTAGCCCAGACCATCCTGCCGGAGGAGCGAATTGGAGGGAAGGAGAGGAGGAATTATCTGGGTGGAAGGCGAGCGGCGCAATAACCGGTTCTGGCTATTGTTTTTGCGGCTGCTGGAAGCCACTATCGTTGGGATATTGCTGCTCTGTCAATAAAAGAGACTATTCGTTATTATCAAAGACTGTGTGTGACTTAGAATGTTCTACCCTGGGACCCGAGGGGTTCTTCTATACCGGTCCTGTCCCATATTCCTGGGAGTATAGAAGATGGAGGCGCTGCACCACTAAGATATCATGGAGGCTACCACCCCAGAAGCCCGGTCCTGGCTCCCCAACAACATCGCGGGAAGCTCAGGCCCTCCTGTTCCTCACAGGTATGCACCACACTACATGTAATCTGCCCCATGCACCCTAGACACCACCGTAGAGTCTGGGGGAAGGGGGGAAGCAGGGTTACACCATCCAATATTAAGTGAGTCTACCTTAGTCTGTAACACTTTTTTTTTTATAAATTCAGTTATTCTGCCATAAACTAAGCAAAACTGTCTTACAAACTTGGACTATCTGTCCACTCTCCCTTTTTCTGATTTCTTATAGTCAGAAAGTATGTAAAGGTGGTAAAAGATAATGGTGTACGTGGTACAAAATATTGTCAGAATTGCAATAGCTGGTGGAACATTGAACCCTTAATTCCATAAACATATCTGCCAACCAGAAATTTTCAGAACCTTTGTAATATTTGAACTTGTGGTTCACATTGCAGTTTTACCACAAAATGCACATACACACACTGCAGTCTCATCCCTGAGAGAATGGGCAACCAGGACTATTATCCAGTGAAGAAAGGGGCAGGCCAATCTTGTTCCTAGCTGAGCGGCTTGTCTTCACTTCCAGTGCTTTCTTGTCTTCCATGGGTGTGGTGCCTACTCAACAATTCACTGGAGCCTGGTTCATTGCTATTTAAAGTCAATTATAAGGCATCAGAAACTACACGGACAATATTGCTACTAGAAAGTGTACTACACAAATGTGCCCAAAGGATTTAAGAACATAAAAAAACAAATGTTCAATAATGCCAAAAAGCTTCAGATGCATCCACAAGATAAGAGGGAATAGAGATTTTATTTATTAGCAACATCAGGGCCGTTGGCGGTAGTGGTTGGTAATGGTTCAAAGAGTGCAGATTAAAATCTTATTTGAAGGGGGTCAAAGAAATAAAGGGAGTTTGGAAACTTAATTGTGTGAGAATTTAAAGAGTTTGGGAACAAAGAAAATAGAGATAAAAAGCAGTATGTTCTGAGAAAAATAGATACAAGTGAGGGGATTGTTTTAAAAGGCAGTCGAAAAAGGGTCAGAGGAGAAAGTGTAAGGAGGAGTGTGCAAATTGAACTAAGACACTAGAGAGTGGTAGATTGCATAGAAGTGGCTGCATTAAGGGCATTTACTGTATTTTAGAAAGAAAGCTATTGCTGTTAGCAATGACCGAATGTTTTATTGTACACACTAGAGGTTGGCTAAACATATTGTGCGTGCTAATCTTTTGACTCATCCTTTGTTGCCAGGTACAGATTGGGTATTTTTGTACACAATTACATGGAGTTCTCATATAGATTTATGGGAATAGTTATAGTTCTATGGGGAAAAAAACTTTTACTATATCCAAACTCTAAATAGCACCTGCCCATGAGCTATATACATAACCTGCACATGATCCTATTTTCTGAATAGCACGGTTTAATTAATGAGAGCACAAGGTGATCTTTACCCTGGTTTTACAAATAGGGTAATGTATTGATTACTTCTCAGTGTAATGTTGGCATTATACGCATGGCACTCTTAACTTAGCCTGTTTGTCAAACATCTTAATTACACAGCACATACAAAGTTAAGTCAAACTTGCCAGCGCAAGAATGAAATGACACATCTAACATCAATAAATGTAAAAACAAACGAACATTTTGGTCCGGGAGGATTGGAGATCCACTGGGATATAATACAGTTGGTCTATGTTTCCATAACTTGTTTTGCATGTATTTGGGTTGTGCTATTTTATACTGTGCTGCTTAAGCTTTGATTTACATTAGGACTATATTCCTTTTAAAACATGCATATTTGGCTCTTGGGTCATATGTCTCAGTGGAATGCCACATAAACTTAACTGTACATCAGATTTTCAGTTGTGCATGAGTGGATTTCTGTAGTGTTCCCTGGAATGATTGTTAGCTTTGTGACTGCATTTTTATCATTGTATTTTTCATTGAGCTTTTAATGGTAAGTTCATTTTGGAATTTGTTGGTGAGAATTTGTATTTATTTTGATTGCATTGAAGGTGCAATCCCACCCAAAACCAGCTATAAGCCACCCCAGTGCTCTGTAACCATTGTTTTAAGGGGGGAGGGTTCAGAAATATTAATTCTACTTCAAATTAAAAAAATAAATAAATAATGACCAACATTTACAAATACATTTGTAACATTTTGTATCATATATTTTTATTAGAATATCTGAACTGGGTTTCAATGTGAAACATGATGTCTAAGCATCCACCAAGGAATGTAGAGGAAACAGCAGTAGTTGGTCTGACGGACACTTCTCAGGCTGGCTGTGACCCACGGGTTACAAGTTGCCCTGAGCTAAATACTGCATATGGAAGAGTGGCCAGTTACAAGTACCAGTCTGACATAATACAGATGTCCTTGGTCAATTAGTTACGTAAACCCTGCATTTTAATGTCTTCCCTAGGTTGACAAAATGTACTTCACATCATTGTCACAGTGTCATATGCCATACTTTCATCAAACAGCCGACGCTGTTCCAGGGCCATGAAATAGGGATTGAGTGGAAGTCATAGCAATGAGCATACTAACATGTCACTATGTAGCTTCCTAACCAGAGGCGTAACTACACTACTGCAAAACCCTGCGATGCAGAGGGGCCCGAGAGTGGGCGGGCTCCCTGCTGGCTGGCACTGGAAGTTGGGCATGGCCAGCAGTTGCGTGCAACCTTTGTGTCGGCCTGTCGGGGCCTTTGTTTTGCGACACCCTGACACCAACCCCCCCCCCCCGCCCCGTCCAACCTTTGAACCCATGTCTCGATGCCAGAAATTGGGCCCAACTTCTACATCCACCCGTGTAGCCCCAGCTTCCCATAGACGCAGGACTCAAGGCTTCGCCCAGTCTCACATTACCCAAAAGGCAAGCTAAGGAGGGGGGGAGAGATTGAGTGAAATTGAGTGTGAGAGAAAGAGGGAATTGGGTGTGAAAGTTAAAGAGGAGCGGGAGGAGAGAGAAAGTTATAGGTGGGTCAGGGAAAGAGTGGTGAAGAGAGTTGGAGAGAAGGCTGGGACAGTTGGAAAGAAGGCTGGGAGAGATGGAGAAGAGGGGGGAAGAGAGTGACAGAGCGGGGCTTTTAAAAAATATTTGCGTGGGAGCCCAAAAATTGTAATTATGCCACTGTTCCTAACCATCTTGAACATCAATGTTTCCCTAGAGATTTTGTTAACACATTATACAACAAACAGTCAATTCTGGGTTCTATAAGAGCAGAATGAATTAACTTAATGACAGCTCTTTCATTCTTTCAGATTGATCAGTTTGAGCTTGGTTACTGATTCAGCCTTGTGATACTGGGAGTTTTCTCTAACACAATTAGATTATGGTCAGTACAGAAAGTAATAAAAATACCCTATGGTGCAAAATATTGCAATTCTAGAATACACAAGTATATCTGCATATCTTCCATAGGATCCCAAACCTGCTGAATTCATCCAATGATCACATGTAATTTAATACACATTCTTTTCTTTGCAATATTATGTGCTATGGATTTCTTATTTCACCCAATTGTCACATGTAATTTCAAACAAAGATACTTGGTAATGATATGGGGACCTAAGAGAGATACGCAAATACTTTCTATTTATGTACGCTGTGAGAGAATACAATTGAGAATAATGGTACACTGCAAAAAAAACTTCAGAGCTAGAGCATGTAAATTCATGTAAAAAAACATGAATGTATGTTAGCCCTGAAAAGGAGGCTCAACGGAGCCTCCAACGCATTTCACTTACACATGGCTCCTTGTACTGTGTCTTGTACGGTGGATGCATATTATTCACAAAGCGGGATTAGTTTAGGTATGGTTTTCACTATTCAGTAATGGCTTTCTGAGCTTGCCACAGCATTATCTAAATTTTAGCTTATGTTAGTAATTTATTGTTTCATTAAACTTAATGAGGTCATTGTGATCGCTGGAAAATTGTGGGTGTGTGGGGTATATTTGTTCTTGTAAGAACTATTTTGTAGAAGCAAGACACTGAGGACTTGTGGACTAATGAGGTGGTGATTGTATAGGAGAAAGAGAAATATATTTTTCCGTTGTTAAATTCTGGTAGCAATGAAAGGATCACTGAAACGTAATGACCTGAAGCCTCACAACATGAAACTTCATGGAGGTGCAAGACACGGTCAAATGATGCTTTCTTATGGACAATAACAGCAATTTTACTGTTAAAGGCTTGTTTTGTGCCATGTTATGAGGCTGGGCTAGGTGAGGGTCATTATGTCTACAGTATATTTCACACTGCATTTTCAAAACTAGTTTTATGATTTGAAGTTACACTTTTGATGGCTAGTAGGTGTGTTGCCTTCATTGGTAATACTTCTCATGAATCTGTGCAATAGACAGATTTTGACGAGCTCTCAATTGTACATACAGCCATGTTATATAATATTATTTCTAACTTTGGGATGTTTTGGACCATATGTCTGTGCTATGGATTTTAAGTATAAACGACAATAGCAACATTGCTTTTAAACTCGGCTTCTTCCTAAATAAACTGTTTAAAAACCTTAAAAATAACAGGCACTATGTCATCCTGTCATCAAGGTGACTCACTGAACTATTGGCATGCCCTATTGCAGGGGTGCACAAACCCTGTCTGCACTTCTCCCCTGCTCACACCCCCCTCCTTACCATGTCTCCGGTGTCAAATGATGCCGCTGGGTCACGTGACCATGGCAACGTCACGTGACCCGACAGCGTCATTTGACGCTGCGTTGCCATGGAGACGTGTTGCCAGAGACAAGGTAAGTGAAGTTACAGAGGTCTCACACGATTCCCTGGCATTTAATTTTAAATGCCTTTCCCCCTGAAAAATGTTACTCTGAACAGTTTGCACACCCCTGCCCTAATGCACTTACTTTTGCTATTAGTGGTTATGCCAGGGGTGCTCAAATCCAGTCCTCAAGCCCCCCCAACCGGTCAGGTTTTCAGGATATCCCAGCTTCAGCACAGGTGGCTCAATCAGAGGCTCAGTCGAAGTGCTGAAGCATGGACTGATTGAGCGACCTGCAGGGCCGCCTACAGGGGAGGGGGGGGAACCTGGACAGTTGCCCGGTGGTTGCCAAATTTGTACCGGTCCCCAAAATTACTGTTGGTGGCCCTGCTGCTGGATACCTATTACATACATGTTCCCTTATATTAGCTTATACCACTCTCCTTCCCGGGATGGCTTCTCCAATGGCTTAGAGCAGGGGTGCGCAAAGTGGGGGGCGGGAGAATTTCCAGGGGGCGGGGGGGTGGCTACAGAGGTCCTGCGCTCTCCCCCAAGGCATTTCAATTAAATGCCGGGGGCACAGCGTGAGGCCTCTGCCGCTTCTCCTACCTGATCTTCGGTGACGCGTCGCCATGGTAACCGGCATCAAATGACGCAGCGGGGTCAAGTGACGTCGCGTTGTCATGGAGGTAAGCAGGCAGGGGGAGCAGGTTAGAAACTTTGTGCTCCCCTGGCTTAGAGAATACATATTAACCTTTAACCTGCCTAATGGCAGCTATATGCAACTCCTTTTTATTATTATTAGACTATCTAATAAGATGGCTAAGAACCAACTAAGAAACTATATCTAAATACAGGCCACACACACAGATACCAACAAAGTTGAACAATGATGACATTGTTTAAATGTTTCAAAAACAAAGCAAGGCAATTTCTGGAAGCATGATAAAATTGTGAGTCAGGAATTGGCTCGCTGTATAACTGTATAATAAATAGTGATAACCCTGCTATTTCCCAAATGTGCTGCATAAAAAGAACTTGTTTATGGTTATTCCTGTGCTTCTGCTAATTAGACATAACAAGTATCTTCTTACTAATTTCATACTGCATGGAGTGTAATAAGGAGTCGCGCTAAATAGGTTATTACAGATCATTTAGAGCTGTGTATGATACTAACAATAATATAATTACTTTGTAATAGTATACAGTAGGATTTAATCAATTACATGTTGGCAAGTCATTCATTAGAATTAGGAACTCACTCGTTAGAATTAGGAAGTCATTAATTATAGGGAGGAAGTGATATATTAAATGGCTTAACCATTTTGCTGCCACTGTTGCAGCTCTCTGCAATAATTAATAGGCTAACCTTTAGGGTGCCATATGGGATAACCGCTCAGGGGATAATAGGAAATGTATGGTTACCATTAAGAGCCACAGTATTTTAATATAGGCACCTAGCTAGTAATGTCTTCCTACAGTTTTAATAATGTAAGATATGTGATTACAGGTACCTGGTTTAATTTTGAATATGTGTTTAATTATACTAGAAACATTATGAGCACTAACAAGGCAACTTGTGTTTTATTGAATAGGCGACAGCACTTCATTTTGCTTATGACAATGACACAGACAGTTTTCTTTCCTTATTAAATCTAGCCCTAAACGTAACGATGTAATAATAATTAGGTATGTGCCCCCTGAGTCTTGTGTTGTAGGAATTATATATTGCCCAAAGAAATATCCATGGATTTTTCATATGGGTAGAATCGAGATGAACGTGTGGCCTGAGAATTGAGATGAAAGAAGAAATAACCTATTGCTGCTCAGATAGGAGTGGCACGGGTATTATCGGATCTGACTCATATGGCGTGAATCTTGGAAGTAATCGTAGGCAATCACAGGATCACAGGCTTCAATAGAGCCTCGCCTTTTAATTCAGAGTTATGTTTATTTTTTATACATGTTCTGTTGTGGCATCGTTTCTGAAATTGCATTCATATGGGACACTATGGTCGACTGTTCCTTATTTTCTTACACTTATTGTTTCCCATATTTTTTCATTATTATTTTTTATTGAGGTCCTCTCTAAAATATATAGCTATCTCTGGGTAAACAGCTTATTCATCTGGAGCGATATTCCTTTTCTTCTATAGTTTATTTATAAGACTGTATAGGAAGAGACACACAATATTTCACCACAATAGCACCTGTTATACCTTGTTTTTTCTTTCTACCTCTATACCTTGGTTCAAGTACTTCAGTGGAGGGTAAGAGGAAGAGCACCTTGTTCATCTACAAGTCGGCTTCCCCAGAGCATCTCCTATAGACATTCTGTTATGAGAAATTACGACTTTTCTTTCATTGCAATGACCAGACTCAGAACCTGCATGTTGGAGGTGTGCTGCAATGGCTTCATGGCATCTTGGCATTTTTGACTATTGACTTCATGATATGTGATATATTCCTGCATAGTGCTGCCTGTGTATACAGCACTGCATGTTAAATTATATACAGACACGTCAGTGCTAACCGCTTACAAATTTCCAATGGACAGAATTCCAGCCGATCCTTAAAGATGGCCACTGTAATCTTTCAGCTCCCGACCATGTTTTGCTTAATCTGCTGCTACTATCCTGCAGAAAACACAACAATATAAGACTCCTACGATAACAAAGAGGATGACTAAGTAGAGAGCTTTATTTTGAGAGGTCAATTGATCGCTCCGACACTATTCATTGGAAGATCACTTCAGCTGTTGATAAACGGTTGGGAGATTGGGAGATTGAGGAGTCTGTCAACCCACCCCTCAACCCATCAGAAAAAATGCAAAAAATGCACACAGCAGCGCACTGCCCAGAACAAAATGGGACACAGGTGGAAATAGTGAAAAATGTATTGCCCAATCAATATGACAAAAAAGGAGGTGTAGACCCTCCTACGCGTTTCAAAGCAAATGTGCTTTATCACCCCTCAACACCCCATTTTTCTCTACCTGTCCTTCCTCTCCTTTTTGTGGTGGAAAAGGAGTTGAAGCTGTGCTATTTTACTTGGATTCCAATAGATAAAATTGTGAACCAGCTCATGTCGAGATTGTGACATTGGTTCAAATGTTTGCATACTTGATCAGTGAAACTTTACACTAAACATTTCCTCATTTAAGTCAACTAGATCAACGACGTTCTGCCGGTTACTAACATACCTGCTTATTTGGCAAATCTGAACACATGTAATGTTTACAAATGCTTAGTTTTTTTTAAATAAAACTTGAAGTGACAATTTTTACATTTACACAAAGGGACATCCAAAGTCACAATAAGCTGGCATGAGGTCTAAAACAGATTAACAAGGTAAGCATTTCAAGAAGTTCATGCAATTTGTTGTTCTCAAATATACAGTTAAGCCTTTCTGTGCTGAAATATTGTACCAAAGGAATTTATAGACATACTTTTTTGTCTTGTTCTTTAATCTCTTCTCTCCACCACTGTCTTGTGTAGTGTTAAAGGGCTTACGGTAAGCTTGTACACTGTCAAGATGTAACTTACCCCTTCACTGGGGTTATGGTGCACTTAGCATTAACACAGATGGGAGTCGGTATTCACACATCAACAATAAGCCGGTCCCTACACAAAGCAGGCCTGTATGGACGTGTGGCAAGAAAGAAGCCATTACTCAAACAGACTAATGTTAAATCAAGTATGGAGTTTGTGGAAAAGCAGCAGATGATACTGCAGACATCTGGAAAAAGGCTTTGTGGTCAGACGAGACAAAAATTTAACTTTTTAGTCTAAATTCCAAGCGTTATATCTGGCGTAAGGCGAACACTGCACATCACCCAGGCAACACCATCCCAACTGTCAAGCATGGAGGTGGTAACATCATGTTATGGGGATGCTTCTCTTCAGCAGAGACTTGTCAGGATAGAGGGGAGAACGGATAGTGTAAAGTACAGGTGAATCTTTGAGGAAAAAAAGCTGTGTGTGCTGTGCACGCGCATAGTAAGTGAAACTTCTGTGCGTGTGACAGAGAGTGTGCGTGTGACAGAGAGTGTGCGTGTGACAGAGAGTGTGCGTGTGACAGAGTGTGCGTGTGACTGAGAGTGTGCGTGTGACTGAGAGTGTGCGTGTGACTGAGAGTGTGCGTGTGACTGAGCCCCCCGCCCCCCGGAGGTACACGACCGCGGCGCAGTCCCCATTCTCTACCCCTGGTAGAGCTGCGTGTCCTGCTGCAGCCAGGTCCACACAAGGGGGTTACAGGAGGGCACGGTAATGTGCGTGGGGCGCTCTTCCCTCTGATTATGCTGTGGAGGACGCATAGCACAACAGCCTCTTCTGCCGCCATCACTGCTGCGCATGCGCGGCATAGGAGCGGCAATGGCGGAAGTTCACTCGCCCATGATACACAGTTGCGCAGCACGCAGACCCCGCAGCCATTGTTGGCTTCCTCCGGCAGCCGGGTCAGCGGCCTCCAGCCCCGCGGGGAGCCGATGTAATAATGCATCTGGGGGGAATGGCGCATGTGCTGGAGCGGCCGGGGCTGAGGGGAGGGGTTAGCCATCAAAACACAACAGCGCGGCATGGCAGCGAGAACGGCGGCCATTAGTAGCAGCGCCGGCGGCTATTGCCGCCGGCGCCGCATATGTCAGCAGCCGTGTGGGGAGTGCGGCGGCCATCAGACCGTTAGGAGCGGCGACGGCGGCTATCGCCGCCGCATTGATTTTTGGAGCGGGTGTGATGTCAGTGTTGGGGTCGGGCTGAGCCAGAACACAGCCCGGCCTCAACTGCCAGCACTGACGTCACATCCGTTTCATTTCTGTCTCCACAATTCTTTTTTGCCCTGGTTCGAATAAGGTGCCACTAAGGAAGTTTCACTTCAAAAACTGTGGGAGTCAGCCTAGAATGAAACTGGGGAGGAAATTCACATTTCAGCAGGACAATGACCCAAAGCACAAAGCCAAATCCACACTGGAGTGGTTGAATAAGAAAATAATGAATGTTCTTGAGTGGCCCAGTAAACGTCCTGACTTGAACCCAATCTAACATTTATGACGAAACTTGAAGATTGCAGTCGATCCCCCAAACTTATTAGAACTGGATCAATTTTCCTTTGAAGAATGGGCAAAAAAAAAGTCACCATCCTACTTTGCAAAGCTAGTATAGACCGATCCAAAAAGACTTCTAGCAATAATTGCTGCAAAGGGTGCCTCTACCAAGTACTGGCCTATGGGGCTGAATACTTATGCAACCAGTATTTTTCACTTCTTTTTTTTTTCCTTTGCTGACATTTAACCGCCTCCTCATATAAGAATGATCAGTTTAACCACAATAGCTCTTTAGCTTTGAATAAAAATAGTTAATTTGAAATTATGTGCATCCATTGTTTTTAATTCAACAACTTGAGAGATTGGTAGGGGGTGAATACTTCTGCAACCACTGTATAGAAAAGAAATGGTTCAGTAATGGATTACAGTGGTTTTGAAATTAAAAAGGATATGAAGAAATTAAATTGTGTTGTCTACATTTATACATTTGTTTTTAAAAAGTGCTTTGTATGTACGTCAAACACGGCATTATTGCATTTAAATTGATGCTAAAGTGGATATGTTTACCATACTTCTCTGCATCAACGCATCAAGCTATTTTTCTACTACAGTTTGGGGAGTAGTTATATTAAGCAATTGGGGATTTTAGAATGTGGAAAGAAAACACAACAGTAACTAAAATAACTTCGAAATCTCTATTCTGTTTATTTATGTATTAATTTTGAGGAATCTGTCACCTAAAGGTAATCAAACAAACAGTGGAACTGCAACCTAAAAAAATTTTTTAAAAATAATTATAAAGCCATCATAGCGCTAGATCCTCAGAAGTGCACTAAATGTTATCATACATTAAAAGAAACATATATAGTAGTGCCAAAGTGATGTGTAAAATAAAAAAATCCTCAATGGAAATATATACAGACAATAAGTGGGTACAGTGACAATATAGGTGTAAGTGCACAAAAAGAAATGAATAGAAGCAAATAGAACCCAGTCCTTAGAAAAGTTCATCAGATGGTGAATAATTAGTGGATGATTGGTAGACGTGTGGGGATCTTCGGCAGCTCTCAAAAGGATGAACCACATCCAATTAGCACCTAGAGCAGTGGTTCCCAAACTTTTTCCGCTCAATACCTAACAGTTGCAGTGCACAGTTGGTGTCTCTCTCAGACACACTCTCTCTCTCAGACACACACACTCTCTCACACACACACACACTCCCACAGACACACACTCTCACTCTCTCACAGACACACACTCACTCAATCACAGACACACACTCTCACTCTTCACAGACACACACTCTCACTCTCTCACAGACACACACTCACTCTCTCACAGACACACACTCTCACTCTCTCACAGACACACTCTCTCACAGACACACTCTCACTCTCTCACAGACACACACTCTCACTCTCTCACAGACACACGGGCGGGCATCCAGACCCACACTACAGCACCCCTGTTTGAGGGCAACCTTATGGCCCATCAGAAGGAGATATTGAAAAATACAGCGAGTGACTTCTGCCACCTCATGGGAGCTTGAGTATTGAGGCCATATAACGGCTGATGGAGGTGAACTCCAACGCCATAGAGCACGCAGGCCGCCCATAGGGAACAAGCACAACCATGTCATGTGGCAGCACCAGGGCTACCGACAGATTTTTAGGGTGCAGGACTATGTTTCGACAGCCCTTCCCCGATATTGGTCTTGTGAACCCCATTTCACCCTCCTTGGGAGCCCCCCTCTTCCATGTTATTCACTCCCCCGTCTCACTCACTCTTCTCTTCCTCTCTCACTCTCCCCCCTCAATGAATTACCCCCCTCTCACTCAATTCCGTTCTCCCGGAGTAAACCCAGGGCACCTGGCATCTTTGACAAAAGTCCAATAAAAACAGATTGCTGTTGCTGGCAGCCGCAGAAGTCCCGCACTCGATTCAGTTGGTAGTGCATGCGCGACGACGTCCTGACGTAATGTTACGTGTGCAGCTAACAGCGCTCCCTTTACGCGTTTCGTCGCTCTAGAGGCGACTTTCTCAAAAGCCCCCCCCTTTGAGAAAGTCGCCTAGAGCGACAAAACGCGCAAGGAGCGCTGTTACGCTGCACGCAGTGATAATCATCAGGACGTCGGCGCATGCGCACTACCAGACTGAAACGAGTGCGGGACATTCTGCGGCTGCCAGCAACACATATCTGTTTTTATTGGAATTTTGTCAACGATGCCAGAGCCCTGTGGTTCCTCAACGTCCCGCTGTTTGCCTATACCACGGAGTGTGATTGGGCTGTGGATTCCGGGCGCAGAGCCACCAGCTGGGCGGGGATTATATTCACAATCACTTATTTAAACTTTTCCTTGTGAGTGTATTTCTTCCCCCCTCCCCTTCCTTCCATCATTAAATGTACTTTTTTACGCGATGGGGCGTGCGCTCTCTCTTCTTTCTTCCTCTAGTCAGTGGTTCCCAAACTGTGCGGCGCGGCGCCCTGGTGCGCCCTGGCTTGGCTTAGGGGTGCCGCGATCAGGGCCGCCAGCAGCGGGAAACAAGCAGTAAATAAAAAAAAAACAAAAAAAAACGCTGAACCCGGCGCCGGCTCTCCCTGCGCGCGCTGGGGAGCAGCACCAGGAGACAGAGTTCCCAGCAGCACTAACACCCACCCCCCAGCCAAAACCGCCAACTCCTGGACAGCATCGGTGCACCATCAACCTCCCCCACGCAGCACACTGGCCCTCCCCCAACGTGGCACAGGCCCCCGCAGCACTGACCCCCTCCCCTCACCCCGTGCAGGGACCGGCCGCTCAGCCACCCCACGCTGCCGCCGTCCCATGCAGCACGGGCCGTCTGCCCCCCACAAATTGCCCCCCCCCCGCATCAACGACATGCCGCCGTCCCCCACCGTCCCCCCGTAAACCACCGCCTGACCATCATCCCCAAGGGGGTAATTTTTAAATGTATTGGGGTTGTGGGGGTAATTTTTAAATGTATTGGGGGGTGTGGGGGGTAATTTTTAAATGTTGGGGGTGTGGGGTAATTTTTGTGTGTGTGGGTGTGAGAGAGTGTCTGTGAGAGAGAGAGTGTCTGTGAGAGAGTGTCTGAGAGAGTGAGAGTGTCTGAGAGAGTGAGCGTGTCTGAGAGAGTGAGAGTGTCTGTCTGTGAGAGAGTGTGGTGTTGTGAGGTTAGTGGAGTTGTGGTCTGTGAGAGAGTGAGTGTGTGTTGTGAGAGAGTGAGTGTGTGTATTGTGAGAGAGTGAGTGTGTGTTGTGAGAGAGTGTGTGTGTGTTGTGAGAGAGTGAGTGTATGTGTTGTGAGAGAGTCTCTCACTCTCTCACAGACACACACTCTCACTCTCTCACAGACACACACTCTCTCACAGACACACACTCACTCTCTCACAGTCACACACTCACTCTCTCAGACACACACTCACTCTCTCACAGACACACACTCTCACTCTCTCACAGACACACACTCACTCTCTCACAGACACACACTCACTCTCTCACAGACACACACACTCTCTCACAGACAGACACTCTCACTCTCTCAGACACGCTCACTCTCTCAGACACTCTCACTCTCTCAGACACTCTCTCACAGACACTCTCTCTCTCACAGACACTCTCTCACACACACACACAAAAATTACCCCCACACCCCCAATACATTTAAAAATTACCCCCACACCCCCCAATACATTTAAAAATTACCCCCACAACCCCAATACATTTAAAAATTACCCTCCTTGGGGATGATGGTCAGGCCGGTGGTTTACGGGGGGGACGGTGGGGGACGGCGGCATGTCGGTGATGCGGGGGGGGGGGCAATTATGTGGGGGGGCAGACGGCCCAGTGCTGCATGGGACGGCGGCAGCGTGGGGTGGCTGAGCGGCCCGGTCCCTGCACGGGGTGAGGGGAGGGGGTCAGTGCTGCGGGGGCCTGTGCCACGTTGGGGGAGGGCCAGTGTGCTGCGGTGGGGGAGGTTGATGGTGCACCGATGCATGCCAGGAGTTGGCGGTTTTGGCTGGGGGGGTGGGGTGTTAGTGCTGCTGGGAGACATCTGTCTCCTGGTGCTGCTCCCCAGCGCGCGCAGGGAGAGCCGGCGCCGGGTTCAGCGTTTTTTTTTGTTTTTTTTATTTACTGCTTGTTTCCCGCTGCTGGCGGCCCTGATCGCGGCACCCCTCTAGCCAAGCCAGGGCGCACCAGGGCGCCGCGCCGCACAGTTTGGGAACCACTGACCTAGAGGAAGAAAAGAAGAGAGAGCGCACGCCCCATCGCGTAAAAAAGTACATTTAATGATGGAAGGAAGGGGAGGGGGGGAAGAAATACACTCACAAGGAAAAGTTTAAATAAGTGATTGTGAATATAATCACCGCCCAGCTGGTGGCTCTGCGCCCGGAATCCACAGCCCGAATCACACTCCGTGGTATAGGCAAACAGCGGGACGTTGAGGAACCACAGGGCAGCTGGCATCGTTGACAAAAGTCCAATAAAAACAGATATGCTGTTGCTGGCAGCCGCAGAATGTCCCGCACTCGATTCAGTCTGGTAGTGCGCATGCGCGGCGACGTCCTGATGTATTATCACTGCGTGCAGCGTAACAGCGCTCCCTTGCGCGTTTTGTCGCTCTAGGGCGACTTTCTCAAAGGGGGGGCTTTTGAGAAATAGCCTAGAGCGACGAAACGCGTAAAGGGAGCGCTGTTACGCTGCACACGAAACATTACGTCAGGCGTCGTCGCGCATGCGCACTACCAGACTGAATCGAGTGCGGGACATTCTGCGGCTGCCAGCAACAGCATATCGTTTTTATTGGACTTTTGTCAAAGAGCCAGGTGCCCTGGGTTAGCTCCGGGAGAACGGAATTGAGTGAGAGGGGGGTAATTCATTGAGGGGGGGGAGAGTGAGAGAGGAAGAGAAGGAGTGAGTGAGAACGGGGGGAGTGAAATACATGGGAAGAGGGGGGCTCCCAAGGAGGTGTGAAATGGGGGGTTCACAAGACCAATGATGCGGGGAAGGGGCTGTCGAAACCATAGTCCTGCACCCTAGAAAATCTGTCGGTAGCCCTGGTGCTGCCACATGACATGGGTTGTGCTTGTTCCCTATAGCGGCCTGCGTGCTCTATGCGGTTGGAGTTCACCTCCATCAGCCGTGATATGGCCTCAATACTCAAGCTGCCCATGAGGTGGCAGAAGTCACATCGCTGTATTTTCAATATCTCCTTCTGATGGGCCATAAGGTTGCCCTCAAACAGGGGTGCTGTAGTGTGGGGTCTGGATGCAGCCCCGGGTCTGGATGCAGCAGGAGTGGCTTCACGGGCAGCTGGTGGTTGTGGCTAGAACAGCAACAGTGGGTGCAGCAGTGGGTGCAGCGTCTGGAACAGTGGCTGGGGCAGCTAATGCAGCAGCTGGAGGGGCGGCAAGAGCAGCAGCAGCAGCAGGGGTAGTGGGAGAAGGAGCACTTAACTTCTCTGGAGTAACCTCGATGAGGTTGACAGTCACCATTTCCTCCTCAGCCTGCTCTTCCTCTAAGGGCTCTGCAGCCTCTAGTAAGGTCTGTCTGCTTAATGGTCCTGAAAAAATGACATAATATAATCAAATACAGTCATGCAGGTACCTCCTGATTTCTTGACAAAGCGCAGAGTAGGCACGAAATGGCTGTTTGCATTATGTGGGACAACAACTACTGATCCAGCAGGGCTTCCTCACTGTGGCAGTGCACATTGTTATTCATTGGATCTTATAAATCTGGCGAGGTGACATCATAAATATCTGTTCCATTTCTTTTTAAGATCATTGTACTAAGTAAATGTGTGTTTTTATTATAGCACGAGTGCCTTGGCACTTAATTCTGTTTGGGAAATGTTCCAGTCATACAGAACGTAGTTACATATCAGCACATTTGGATACATATGGTTTGGCTAAAACAGCTATTTTTCAACATCTCTAAATAAAGAGAAAACATTTTAGCAGGACATATAAAAGAGGCCATGAACTATCAAATGTTGCTAAACTTTTAAAGGCCTTTACTCCCATGTACATAAATGAGAGCTGAGGCATGCTATAGCAGGAGTGTAGTTAACTGGAACACTTTATTGTCTCACTGCATACACAGCAACACAACTTGTACCTGCTTCAGCACAGTTTAATAGGTCTCCAACCTCAGGATGCTCCCTGGACTTCCACCCCAGACCAAGGGCACCCGGGGCAGTCCTTGCTCTTCCCTGAATTCCTAATAGAGTCAGGAGGAAAGTATCACTCCCTCAAGGGGAGGGGACAGTAGGTGCCAATGCTCGGTACACCCCTGTGTGGTACCTGTCTCTCAAGGGGGTAGAGACATTGCCTAAATTTAGGTGTGCCACCCCTTAAGTACCGGGGGGGGGGGGAATGGTCCAAGGTCTGAGCCCAGGATTTGGCAGAACACAGGCCTTAGCCCGCCTCCTCCCCTGTCACTCAAAGAAGCTGCTTACTGTGGGGAAAACCCAGGATTGGTCCAGACACTGCCTGAACTGTTACCAGGGCTTACATGTCAGGGAGGGTAGACTGGCAGCCAAAACCAGACATGGCTACACACATATACACAAATACACTTCTAACTGCAGCTCCATTGTCTACACTGTTTGTTGCCACTAAATCCTTGATCTACAATCCCTTACCCCAAAACACACTCCTGCTTTGATCAGTTGTTCCAGAACCTGCAGATATTTCGCAGCGCAATGAGTTGCAGGCTCCTCTACATGCAAGGGGTTAATTATCCTTTAATATTTAATGCAAAACATGTCGCTAATAATCTGTGTTTATCTCCCCCAGAGCTCTACCTGAGTTTAGATGTTTACTGCTGGTGGGGATCTGAGGTGCCAGGCACATGAAGATTTATGCTTTTGCATGGGAATTCTCATTAAGCTAGTGTAAGCAATACTACAACCTGTTTGAATATACATGGACAATATCATTCATTTTCTCTGCCTGTGGGCACACAGGGAGTTGTACCTATATAATTACTCAATAAGCCTGTATAGTTTTCAAGGAATCGTTATCTGCACAATTTTGACTTAGGTGCAAAGACCTTAAAGCTACTCTGAATCTAACGCATTTTGTAAGAATTGTTTCACACTGAAGGAAGGCAGAATAATTTGTTGAACATATGTGCACCCCATATTAACTCTTAATCAACCAAACAATTCAAGCACCTCTTCATCTTCTTATATTTCTTTGTACGGTCTCCCTTATGTTTCCTGCCTCTGATTGCCAGCAAAAAATGTTTATTGCTTTTTTTTATTTAGATGTATCTTGTAGTAAGTGTCACACACACTAGAATGAGAGCTGTTTCCTCCTTTGAGTTGCGTTTCTGAAAATGTTATTACACTGCAAAGAAAGCAAGGTTTTAGTGACTGTCTTGGTCACTGTTATATTTAATCAGATGGGGGAGAGGGATATGTGGGTGTGAGAAAACCTGTTTTGACCTGATTCAAGAAAGACTTATGCAATATGCATGTTCTAAAATCAGACAAGCAGAAACCCTTTTTAAAATAAATTCCATTTTCTTTTCAAAGAAAGTGAGACTGTTGATTTGTAACTAATAAACTATTTGTTCCAATGATTCTCTGCTCCCCCTCCCACCCCCCCGGTTTCTCTGCTCTCCCCCGACAAACATGGCACATGGTTTTAACAGCCAATCAGATGGCAAAATTTGAAGTCACAAACCCTATTTAAGGCCGTGACGCCTCATTTGAGCTCAAGAAGACGACGAGACAATATCGGTTGGGGTCTACCATGGGGCTTTTTGGATTGACAGATGAAGACAGAAGATTAAGAAGATCAATAAATGGTGATAGAAGAATGTGATTAAAGAAAGAAAAAAGAAGATTTGGGTACCTGATCCAGATCTTCATGGCGGATGGCATCGGATGCTGTTGGAGGCCTTCAAGGTACGTGAACTTCCTGCTTCCCCGGGAGTCGGAGGGCCACCGCTTCTAATGGTAAGTAATATATTGCATGTTCGTAAATGTCTTTTTTTACAGGTTTTTACATTGGATGTGTTTTTTTAATTTTTTATTTTTGAACATTGACTGATAATATATTCATCTGTACTACTTTAGGGTACAGATTAATATATTATTAGGACAATATTTGGGGAGCATTTGTGGCTTTGTATTGCTGCTGTTTTTTGCAATGTTAGTTTATTATATGGATGTAATTTTTGGTATTTTTCAGATTGATAGAAATAAAATGTTGGCGATAGTTTTTCTTTTTTAATGAAGGATGTATTGTGTTGGCTAATGCGTTTAATGATTGTTTCTGATATGTTTTATTTCTTTGTACTTTAATGTTTCAATGAATTAATTAATATTGTATCAATTAATTGTTTTGATTGGTTACTGTTAGAATTATTTTTGAGTTGGTTTAGTAATTAATTGGATTGATTGGTTACATGTTTGAAAGAATTCTGAGTTTGATTAATTAATTGCTTTGATTGGTTAATGGTTTAATTAATTTATTGTTGATGCTGTTATTGCTTGTATTCATTGGATTAGCTGGCTACTGTTTTTATTTATTGAAGTGTTTTTTTGGAGTTTTGTAATGTTTTATTTTTGTGTGTTTGGTGCATTAATGTATTGTGATTAGGGTGCCCATAGAGTGCTATAGAGGCTTATCATGCCCATATTATTATTAAATGGGTATGATGTACCTCTATAGTAATCAATGGGTACAGAGTGGGTATACTTTGTCCGGGGTGGGTGTTTAGGCCTCCCAGGTGGGTAGCGGGGCATGGTGGGTTAACCCCTTAATTACTATAGTGGTTATTAACCGCTAAGGTGATTAAGAGGTATGGGGTATTAGAATGTCTTTATGTATGTATGCTCTCTGGCAACGGAGGACAGAGGGACCTGCTGGTGTGGTAAGTAGAACTGTATTTATTTACTTTATTTATGCTGGCTAATGTGTTTAATAATGGGAAAATAATCTATTATCCATATCTGGATAATAGTTATTTTGCCCATTACTGTACTGAATGTGTTTGGGTAGGGGGGGGGGGGGGATTGATTGAAATGTAGGCCATGTTTATTTGTTAACATACAAGGTTGGTATCTTAGGTCTGCGGGGACCTATGGAGACCACCTGAGGCCCCCCCGGACGCCCACAGGTACCACCTGCGGACCCACGGGGGACACCTGCGGGGAATAACTGGGGGCCCCACAGGGACCACCCGAGGGCCCCCAGACCACTGTGGGAACCACCCGAGGGCCTCAGACACCTATGGGGTTGCCCCGGGGACCCCCAGACACTCACGGGCCCACCCGTGGACCCCATTGTAGCCCGCGGGGACCACCTGGAGGCCCATGGTGCCTGACGGGAACACCCATAGACCCCCAGACCCTGGGGCACTGGTGCACTGTGGGGCCTGCGGACACCCGTGGCCTAGGAGGTGGGTTTTGGGGCTCTTGTGTGTGTGTGTGTTGTTTTTATTGTGTGTAGCGGGGGTGGTGAAGGGGGTATTAGCCCCAGGGATGGGTGTTTAGACCGTGCGGGTGGATAGCAGTAGGGTTAACCCCTCATTACCTTAGCGGTATTAACCGCTAAGGTAATGAAGGGGTTAAGTCCACCCATAAACACACACCCCCTCTCACCCCACAAGGCCTAAACACCCACCAAGGGCCAAATACCCCCTTCACCCAACCCCTGTTACCCACATTAAGCCTGGCATGGGTGGTTAACCTCTTCATTGCCTTAGTGGTTAGCCGCTAAGTTAATGAAGTGGCTGTAAATGCCATGTCGGGGGGCTCCAGTGCTGGTGCAGCTCCGGAGACCCCCAGCATCAATCCTATGCAGGAAAAAGGCCAACATTTTTCAAAGTCCAGTCTTATCGCCGCTCATCGACGCATCTCCCCACCAATCTGCCAACTTTGTGTGGCGTATTTAATTGGGGATAAAATTGCCATTTTAGGGCCGCGATAGGCGGCGATAGGCGAATCGCGGCTACTAGAATCGCGCGTTATTATGAACATTCTGAAAATTGTCGATAAGTGGCTTATCGCCGCTCAGTCGGCGATTTGATTTTGGTCATTAATTTTTCGGAGATACAGGCTGTTATCGCCCACTTATTGAGGCTTACTGAATATGAGTAGCCATTTTGGCCGATAAGGTGTCGATAAGTGCCTTATCGACGCTTACTAAATGAGGCCCTATATCTCTATTATTGAAACTGAGGATATCTCCAGCCTCAACATGGGAGGTGGCTAAAGCAATTCTCTGAGGTAGATTTATTGCTTTAGCTACATATATTAAGAAACATAAAAATATAGAGAGAATCGATCTACAAAACCAAATTAAGCATTTGGGACATAAACATAAAAAGGATGATGCTGAGGCTACACTCAAAAACTTAAGAAACTAAAAACATAATTACTTGAAATAGACTTAGATAAAATCGAATTCTCCCTATTCCTAATGAAACAATGGTATTATGACCATGGAAGTAAAGCCTCATCTCTACTGGCCTGGCAACTTAAAAAACAAAGAACTAAAAATTGCATCGCCAAAATTAATACAGCTGAGGATTTGGTACAGTATATACACACCAAGGAGACATTGGAAAATAATTTGTCAAATATTATTCCAAGTTCTATATTATTCTGATATAAACATTTTTGATAAAATTCAACCTCCTGTAGCCCCTTATATGCCAATAAAGATCAGACAGGGTTTATAAGTGGTAGACAAGGAGCAGATAAGGTACAGTAAGGTGAATAATTATGATGTACTTATCACAGAGCATAGATAAACCTTTCTGCTCAATGACTCGGGACCTGTATAATATACCTCAAATCTGTGTTCTTAATAAAAGGAAATAAAACCCCATATTTCACATCAACACAGAGAACAAGGCAGGGATGACCCCTCTCCCTGCTTCCATATGCCCTATCTATTGAACCGTTGACAGAGGGCATTAGAAACAAATCCAAAATTGTCAGAGGCTCTCACCAGGCTCCCTCACACAAAGTTATGTGAGGGATAAGATGATATTTATCTTTTTTGAAGGGAGCCTGAGATTTCCCTCCCAGAGCTTGACTTAATGCTATGAATATATGGAGAAGAAGCAAGCTATAGGATTAGTCTTGTGAAATCTAAACTAATATGGTTGGACTCGCCTCCCCAAAATTTACTGACAGGGGTTAAATTCCAGTCAGGAGTAGATCATATTAATTATCTTGTGGTACAAATCCCAGCTAATTGACAGCGATTATATGATGCGCTCACTGATCTAAGTGCGTTGTTAGTCTCATGGAAAGGAATATTGCTGACCTGTGCAGTAGAATGACAGCGATTAAAATGACGGTATTTATTAACTTTATTGCCCATCGCGATTCCAAATTTCTTTTCTTTTTTTAATTAGGAAACATATTATGAGATTATTTTGTAATGATAAAAAACCTTGTATTAGGTGGAGAAGGTTATGCTCCCCAAAGAACAAGGAGGACTAGCCTTCCCTAACTTTAAATGGTATCACTCTGCAGCATCGCTTAGAGCACTAAAATATTGGTACCGCACTCCATCTGATGCTCATTGGATAGAATTGGAGGAAATTAATACAGAGGCAAGACCTATAGCTATGCTACTTTCAGATTCCTCAAATATAGAGACAATTAGGGTGAAAACATATCCATTCATCCCAAATGCTCTTCGTAACGGGAGCACTGTTAGGCCAGGGCCATGGTCAAAAAGATTGTGCTGACCCGCGCTGAGCCGCGCTGAGGGGAAACATCATCTCTATTGAGCACGGCTTTAGATGGCGCTTCTGCACACTTCCGCAGGCGTGCGGAGGCGTGTGGAATTGCAGCCGACGGCACAATTTAATTTTTCCCGCTGAGGGAAGCGTAGGGCCGGTCACGTGACTGCCAAAAGCCAATGGCAATCCGTGACGTCTGCGCTGTGACGTGGCGCGCTAGCCTCGCCTCCCGCCCGGCTCCCACCGGGCTCACAAGCACGAGCGCTGATGCTCATGCAGGGACACAAAAAAGCTCCTGCTTGAGCAGGAGAGCATGAGCGTCAGCGCTGCTCAGCGCTGTGAATGTCACCATGTCCGAGGCTTAAGTCTCTCCAAGCTGCTGCTCTCAATTACGCTTTCGTCATTTACTACAATGAATGTGATTAAACCCTTTCAACACAGTGGGTATCTTCAGATTTAGACATTTCTACCAGCAAGGTACTGTGATCTCGATGCAACAGCTGCAAGACAAAATAGAACAGCGAGTTCCCTTTTAATAATACTTTCAGAATCGGCATACTTTAACAAACTTCCAAAACCAAACGAGTTTCCTAAGAGATCCATCCTCTTTAGAATATATTATATATAGTGAGGTGCCTCGGCATGTGTTATCTAGGATTCAGAGGGAGCTATCCTATCTACATACAGAAGACATAACACCTACTGTACACTTGAAGCCAGGCACTTGGACATAGGGAGAAGATTTGATAATGATGAGTGGCAGGCTATTTGGGGTGAGTTACGTAAGACCTCTGTTTCTGCCTCACAAACGGAAACAAGCTATAAACATTTTTATAGAACATACCTGACTCCTGTTAAATTGCCCGTATGCAACCCGACCAGACAGACATCTGCTGGAAGCTATGTGCACAGAGCAGTCAATCTGCACATGATGTGGCGTTGCCCTAAAGTTAATTCTATTAAAAAAAACAAAGATCTTCAGTGAGATAAAGAATATCACGGAGGTCCGAAAATGCGTTGCTTGGACTCGATGCAGATATCCCTAGACATATGAAAACCTTCATTAGACATCTCATCTATGCCGCCACAAATATACTAGCTAGAATGTGGAAAGGCCCTCCACCCCATCCATGGAAGAATAGTGGAGCTGACATATTCTCTGAAGTATCAAACACAAAAAAACTACAAAATATGGGCCTCCTATCATGAGTTTAATGGAGGGGCCCAATGACAGATTTGGGGAATAAGGTTTTGAGCCATAATGCCAAGGGCCTTCATACACCAAAAAAGGCTAAGTTTGAAGTTAGGTGAATAAGATTGTACTAGAACTGTACTAGTCAATTTATCAGTACCCCTGTAAAATGTATCAAACGCCTTTGAATGTTGACCTCTCTGCTTTTATTCTTGTTCTTATTTTACTTTTATATTTAATCTCTCTATTGTTATGTTGGGATAACTGCAATATACAATGTACAAGTGATCTCACGGCCAGAATTGAGTGTTGTCTCTACAATTGTTGATGTGTTTTGGAATATTGTATAAAGCAGCAATTTTCAATAAAATTTGAATAACAAAAAAAATGGAAACCACTTCCAGTCATCAGTAAGATGAAAGAAGAGAGCCTATCGAGAAGAGGCATATGAGCCGGTCAGTCCAGTCAGGAGAAAAAGGCTAACTTGAAAACTGAGACTATAGAAGATATAAATGCTAATGGAATTGTAAGGATTGGGCATGGGCGCTGCCCCCGAGACGGCAGCATCGGCAGCAGACTCCGCTCAAAACTTTGATGCAAACTAACTGCTGCTATCCCTCGTCACTACCTGCTGTGCTGAGCTCTCTCAGCAATGAATCAAGAGGCTGATTCTTACAACAGCTTCTGCTGCTGCACTCTTCTATGATTGAAGATCCATACCTCCTCTGACCAACGACCACGGCAAGTAATACGATGATCCTCCCCTCTCCAACCCTGACCCGGCTACCTACGACCACGACTCTGCATTCCGGACACGATCTCGTGGCCTTAGGTCGGTGTTTATATATCTCCACCTCGGCCTCGCGGTTCAGTCCAGTTTGTGGCGAGCACCCGTTACAGGAATCTTTAATCTATCATCAATTACGCTAATTTATGACCACATTTTCTTGTTAAACAAAAGATTATCCTTTTCTACAAACTCTGGCCCAAATGCCTTTGATTTATTATTTGTGGATTTGAATAATTACATTAGAAAAATAACTCACTAGACATTTGTGAGGATCGGACGCAGGCTCCAGTCCAGAGTTTGATCCATACCTTGCTCCTGCTGATTCCTCATCAGTGCATGCTACGAATGAGGGCTCTGATTCTAGTATCAGCTTCTGCTGCGCAGCTAGTTAGCTATTGGCTGTTCCTCCTTTAAAGGCTCAGCGATTGCCTCTGCAAATCGGCTGAGCAAAATAGTATATTACTTGTGACGTCGTGCTGGTCGCAAGCACACTGCTTTGCCTTGTTCTGCCTTGCCTTGTAGTGTCTTGTTCTGCCTTACTTTGCTGTTCTTATCTTGCAGTTCTTTACCTGAACCCTGGCTCCTGTCTATGACCAAGAGCGTCACTCCAACTCTCAACGACAGCTAGTGACCCCACCGATCCATAACTTCTCCTACCTCTGACCACGGCGAGTCTATTTACGTTCCTCACTTCTCCAACCACGACACGGATACCAGCGACTACGAATCTGTTTTCCATACGCTCCAGGTCGGTGTTTCTATATCCCCACCTCGGCCTCGCGGTTCAGTCCAGTTTGTGGTGAGCACTTGTTACAACATTTTCTTTTACAGAAGAATAATTTAGCGCACCATCATCTAATTGATCCGGCTGATCTAGGTTATCTATCAGATCTCACATCTCTATTAGGAAATTCTGATTTGATTTATTCACAGATGTCCTGTTGTTCATTTGATCATTCAAAGGGAAATTACATAGATACATTTTATACCCTGGTTCTGGCATATTTCAAGAGTATGGGCAAACAACAGTTCAAATTTAAAGACAATGTCACAGTTGGTGAGTAAAAAGCTCTAAAAGAACTTCAGGCAGATGAAAGGATTATTATCAAACAGGTGTAGGACTGATTATTCAAAACGGATGTGATTATGTTAGTGAAGCTCTATGCTTGTTAGGTGACACCAATTCATATAACGCGCTTGATAGATATCCTACTGATCAATTTCAAATGATTTTTGATGTACATCAAAATCAAAGGGTAGTGGTATTATTTCAGAACTTGAATTGAAATATTGTCTATTCCTTACCTGAGAGTGCCTATTTTTTACGCCTGTACATGGGTTGGTAGGAACTTTCCATCTGGTCAGGCAACCAATGGGAGGTGGGTCTGTCTATTATGGCCATTTCATAGATGATATTCTTATTATTTGGGACGGTGAAGAGATTGACCTTTTACATTTTCTCACTTTAATACTGCCAATTGAGTCTTGTTTTCACATACATTATCGATCTGAAGTCCATTGTCCTTTTGGATCTCCTTTTGTCTATAGAATCTTAACATGAAACTGATGTTCATTTTAAACCATGTCTTATGATAGCTGTTAGGCGGTAAACAGCAATCATGCAAAATATTGCTGCGCAATATATCCTAAGGACAATGTAGTTGATTAAAAAGAAATTGTTCCTCTACTATACGATTTACACAAGCAAGAGCTCTTGTTGAAAAATACATTTATAGATAAGAGATATGATGGGGACCTGTTGGAACATATGTTTTTAAAAGCACAATCTCTTATTAGAACAGTTATTCTGTCTAGTTATAGAGATTAGCTTTCTAATAATAGCCACTTTAGAAGACAGACATATAAAAATATATCTAATGATTTTTCATCCACCTTTATTATGAAATATAATCAGTTAGTATCTATGATTAGAAGTATCGTTGGGAAACATTAGAAAATGTTGGCATGTGATCCGATTCGCAATAGACATCTCTCAGCAACACCAAGTGTCAATTTCAGAAAAGCAAAAGGGGTAAAAAAAACATATTGGCCCCCACTTAACGCAATGCCTTAATTTACCTTTTTGGCATTTAACCAATAATATGGGCAATTAGAAAGGTGGTCGAGGCAGATGTCACATTTGTCAATTTTTATCTACTGAGAAACAATTTGGATGTCTGATAATGAGAAATTCTTGGTAAAATCACGTGCAGGACACAACATGTGGTTTATTTAATCATATGATGTTGTGGTCTTGGTTATGTTGGACGTACCAAGTGTCCTCTCCATGTTTGTTTTTTGGAGCACAGAAGAAGCCTTTTAGATGGTGTTCAGAGACATGGTGTTCCCTAGCATTTCCTCAAGGAACACAACAAAGATATTTCCACTCTGAAGTTAATGGGTCTTGAACATCCCCTCCCCCCCTCAACCTTTGGGGTTGAAATATTCAGTACACTATGCAGACAGAAGACCTACTGGATATTCAATTAAACACCTTGATACCGAGTGGACTAAGTGAGTGTTTGGACACAAGCACTATTATTTAATTTGAGATCTATGTTTATATTGAATTAATTATCCATTAGTTCTTATTTTTATTTTATTTAAAAAAAATCTTAATTCATTCAATATATGCTTTTAACATTACACATATATTATATATATATATATATATATATATATATATATATATATATATATATCCTGCACCTCACATCCTTCTCCCCCCCTGCATCTCACATCCTTCTCCGCCCTTGCACTTCACATCCTTCTCCCCCCCTGCACCTCACATCCCTCTCCCCCCTTGCACCTCACAACCTTCTCCCCCCTGCACCTCACATCCTTCTCCCCACCTGCACCTCACATCCCTCTCCCCCCTTGCACCTCACATCCTTCTCCCCCCCTGCACCTCACATCCCTCTCCCCCCTTGCACCGCGCATCCTTCTCCCCCCCTGCACCTCACATCCTTCTACAATATGGTGCAGTTTGTGACATTACTAAGTGTGCAGTCCCCCCACAGGCTTAGAAACATATTTTGGGGGGGAGAACCCCTTGGAGACACCTCATTAACCCATAAGGGTTCGCAAATCCCAGTAAGAATCATTGGATAGGAACAAAGGGATTTACTAACCCAAAGGCAATGAAAGAATTACAAACCGCATACCAATGCACAAAAAGGAGTCAACCAGATGTATTGGGGCAGCCTGTATACATGTAACCATGTCTAGTCTTGGCTACTAATCTACCCTTAGGCCCAGTCCGGGTTTTCCCCTGCAGTAAGCAGCTCCCTTGAGTAACAAGGGGGGAGGCGGACTGAGGCCTATGTTCTGCCCATTCCTGGGCTCAGATCTTGGACCCTCCCCTTACATAAGGGGCTGCACTTCCTAAATTTAACCAGTTTGTCTCTCCCCTGAGAGAGACTGGTCCCACGGAAGAGGTGAACAGGGCTCTGTCACCTTCTACCCCCCCCTTAGGGGAGTGGGCGTGAGGACCATACCACCTGCTCCATCAGGGCGTAGGGGAAGAGCAAGGACCGACCTTTGGGGCCCATGCCTGGGGGTTGGAGTCCAGGGACCTTCACAAGGCGGAACCTCAGAGCTTCTGTGAACCAACAGGTATTCCGCACTACACACCTGGTAACGGGAGTCTCCCAGGGGTGGGGGAAACACCGTTACATACACAAGAAGGAAAATCTGGAGTATTGGTATACGTAGCAACGGTATGTTTATCATAATTACTTTTTCAAATACAGGCAGTCCTCGTTTTACAACGCTTCACTTTACAACGAATGGCTTATCCAACGCTATGCAATGCATACCTATATTCATTTTTACAACGCCAAAATGGCTTATCCAACGCTCTGCAAAGTTGTTTATGTGTATATAATATATATATTATACCAGGGGAGCGCAAACTTTTTGTGCTGCGCCCCCCCTGTCTCTCTGCCCCCGGCTCTCGCGCCCCCCTGCCTTCCTTCATCCGCGTCAGATGACGCTCGTGGGCGTGTGACGTCACGTCACATGGTGAATAGACGCCGCGTTGCCATGGTGACGCAACACAGACAGCTGAATCCCGGTAAGTAAACAGTTGAGGGGCCTCACGCGATTCCTCCGGCATTTAATTTAAATGCCTGGGGGAAGAGCGAGGGGCCTCTGCAACTGCCCGCGCCCCCCCAGCACAATCTCCCGCCCCCCCACTTTGCGCACCGCTGTTTTATACAAATAATATATTATATTTTTATATTATATTATATATTATATATATAATACAGTATATGCACTATATAATTTATGTGTGTGCTGCATATCTTATTGTCTGCGTAAAATATTTTGTGTATTTTAGCATTAAAAATGCCATTTCACACCTCATGAGCCCCCTCTTTCCCCCCTCTTCCCATGTATTTCTCTCCCTTCCGTCTCACCCCCTCACTCTCCCACCTCGCATGTATTTCTCTCCCCTGCTTCTCACTCTTACTCCCTCTTTTCCTCACTCAGCCCCTCTCCCTCCGTCAAGTCAATTGCCCCACGCTCACTCATTCCCTCCCCCCTCACACAATTCCCCCCACAAGATATATACCAAAAAACTTCCCACCCCCAAATACATAAAAAAAATCCCCACCCCACAAATATATACAACCTCCCCCACCCCCCAATTGCATACAAAAAAACCACCTACCCAATACATATAAAAAAAACAATACATATAACACCCCCATTCATACATACACACATATATACATTTATTATTATTTTTATGTGTGTGTATATATATATATATTTATATATATATACGCACACACATACATCATATTAAAAAAACTCCCTAATACATATAAAAAGTACCACAACCCATATAAAAATACCCCCAAGCCCCCCAATACATATAAAAAAACCCCCAAACCCCCCCCCCAATACATATAACGATTCCCCCAATACATATAAAAATACAGACTTACCTTGGGTCAGGCCAGGCCCGGTGTCTGCGGGGGCCGTGCACATTTCCCCCTACCTCTGGCCAGGCCCTGCTGCTGGCCACCGCCGGGCCCTGACTCAGCTGCCTGTCAGCCTCTTCCTTTCTCTGCCCCACTCTGCTGAGCTTCCACTGCCGGCGCACGACGGGGCTCTCTGACGTCAGCGCGCCGGAAGTAAGCTTGACCCAGTGGAAGCTTGACGGCGTTGGGCAGAGAAAGGAAGAGGCTTATAGGCAGCTGAGAGTCGGGGCCTGGCCGCGACCGGCAGCAGGACCTGGCCAGAGGTCAGGGGAAATGTGCAGCGCCAGCTGGGCCCCCCAGCCAGCAGGCCCCGGACACCAACCCCGGCAGACCCCGGACACCAACCCCGGCAGACCCCCCCCTGTTGGCGGCCCTAGGTGTTTTGTGGTCTTTATAAAGGTCACAAGAATGTAAACAAATCAACAAAACACTAATATGTTGCTTTAAAAAAATTAATAAATTGTTACCAGATAATAATATAATAAAATGAATGCAAAGAAAATTGAAACCAACTAGTTTTTTTTTTAATAAGCAGCTATCCCTCCAGAAAGCTTACGAGTTTAACTCCTCAAATGTCAGTAGTTTGCCCACCGAACAAGTCCTGCTCCTTTAAAAACCATGAAAAAAGAAAATGTTACTCTTTTTTTTCTCAATCTCTAGCTTCTTGGGTAACCTGTAGATTATACTGGGCTTTAAGGAGAGAACCATTTTAACCTCCCGGACACTTAATATTTCCAACATATCTTCTAAAAACAAAGCATCAGATTTTCGAAAATAAAATCAGCGTTGGAAAGTGCCCGGAGAGATCTCTTAAATTCTGTACGGCAAGCAGCTTGAACTGCTGCTTTGATAACCTACATTGATAGGTTAAACAAAACGTTATGGGACTGCGCCTTCAAATTATAATAGAAGACCTCAATGCCCAAGAATGTCCTCACAAATCAAATGTATCTATGGGAAGTAAGACGTTAATATGATCCCCCTGCGAGAACTTAATAGCATGCTACTCCAATATGTCATAGTACATTCAGAATGCCAACTGATAAACAAAAACAAACATGATATGTGTGTTCCGTGGCTGGGAAGTTGTAATTGAGATGAGCTTTTGCAATGCTTTCAAATTATGTCACTCATTACATTTTTTGTAAACACTTATAAAAGGCTGGTATTTGCGCTATTAAAACCACATGTTGCAGTTGGCTGGATCGCTCGAATTTTCCCTGCAAGCCGCTCAGTGATAGAACTTGGATCAAAAACAACCAAAGCTATTTTTTTTCTACCAAATAACCACAGGCCTTTCTGTTCAAAAATGCTCAGAAACAAAGATTTAGCCAACGATATGTGCATTCTAAGATAATGCACATGTAGAGGAAAAGTGCCTCATGTTCTATACAACAGCATCACACAGAAAGTGTGTGGGGGGGCGGGGGAGATATTATTGAGTATTATTATGCATTCAGTCTCCCCAAATTCCTTTGGATACAAACAAATTTAAATAACTAACTCCCAGAAGTGGACTATCCCTCTAGGATCCAACGTTGATGACATGTTTAGGGGGATACGTCTTGTTGATTGATATCTTCCTTAAATCATAGAGCAATTAACACATTTTTCAAGTAACCTAAAACTTGGGAGGTGTGTAACGTTTTGACGTGCCCCCTTTCTGTGCGATGTCTTCGAGTATTGAGCAGGACTTGCCATCCCCTTTCACCAAAGTGCTCCCTCTCTGTCCCATCCTTCGATTTGGTGATCTTCCCGCAAGGGGCAATTTATAATCATAATGAATTAATCAGAGGATTGGAGTAGAAAAAGATCAAACAAGGGCTAAGGGGGGCTCAGCTGATTGACAGTCATGCTAAATTGAACCGAATAGAACAAAGAAGCTTAAATTGAACCCAACAAGGGAAATGTTCTATTTCACCATGCTTAAAGTTGCTTAACTCCATCGCTTCCATGCGGTCCAGCAACACATACCTGGCTGGCAGCAAAGAGGTTGAAGAAGCCACTTACATTGGTAGCAGCGTAACCTACATAATCGGGAGCGTGGATCACAGAAGCCCGTGTTTTTCATTCCCCCGGTGGGGTTTCTCATTTGGTGATTGACGATAGATTGACAGTTTGAATCGACGACTGTCACAACGATGTTTTAAGGTTTGGGTTTTGAGAAATATAACGAATGAAGATGAAAGTTTATTAAAAAAAAATATATATATATATATATATATATATATTGCTTTCTACTGTAGTATTGTTGGAGAGTTTCAGAATATTAACTACACCAATGGTGATGTTTATTGGGGCAATTCTACTGCCAAGTTAAATTATTAAAGTGAAGAAATAAATGTTTAAACAACTTCTAAACATAATTATCATCACTATTGAAGTGAAACATTTAATTATTTACATCTGTACTAAAAAAAAGTTTTCATTTGGTAATCTGACATTCAATTTATTAGATACTTTTTATCCTTTTTCTGGCAAATGATGGCAACAGAATTACTTTGCATACAAAGAACAAATAAATGTCAATTATTATTCGCACATATTAGAATTTTTTTCCCCCCCAGAGACACTTCAATACGCTAAATACACTGGGAAAAAAATCCAAATTGCAAGTAAAAGAATGAGCAGGGAAAATTCTACTGATTTTTAGATAAAGCAATATCAAGTAACATTGTCAGATCAGTATGTGATGTATGTAAGGGTACACTCTTTATTGTCTGTCTCAGTCTTTTACTCATACAATACGTTTCCTTTTGTGATAACCAATTTTATTGAAGAAAATCCTTTTGCTCTTAATTTTGCTAGCATTTCTGCAGCTGTTCTTATAAAGTGGGGTCACTCTGGTGGGCAACATGCAGCCCCCACTATTCCCTACCCTAGCAGCCTGCTCCCTCCTCTCCCCAATGCAGAGGGAGAAGCGATGTTGCAGTCATTGATCATAGCTTCTTCCCCGCTCCCTCAGCTGCTGAATAACAGTGTGCTGATTAACACTGCCCGCTTCTCTTGGCCCAGATTCACAAAAGGGTGCTAAGCTTTAGCACGCCTTTACTACCATTCAGCTTAGCACCCTTATGTAGATCTGGGTCAGCCTATGCTAATCACTAGTTCCCAGCATAAATAGAGAAGGATAGTATTCATCAGCGCTCCAACATTAAGCCGCTGACGGGAGCGGCGAGAAGCTCCTACTCTTGTCTGTAACGTCCCTATTGCCTGTGAACTATGTGTGTATGTATGTATGTATGTATGTATGTGTGTGTATTTATGTATGTGTGTGTGTATGTACAGTATGTATGTGTGTATGTATGTATGTATGTGTGTGTATGTCGTCTTTCCTGTCCTGTGTGTCTGTGTGTGTGTCTTTTTCTGTGTGTGTAGTACTGTCTTTCTGTCTGTGTGTCTGTGTGTGTTTCGTCTGTTTGTGTTGTCTGTCTGTGTGTCATTCTTTCTGTGTGTGGTCTGTCATGTCCTTCTGTCGTGTTCTGTGTGTGTGTTTTCTCTGTGCTGTGTCTGTCTATGTGCTCCTGTAGTGTCTGTGTCTTCTGTAGTTGTCTGTCTGTCTTTTCCTGTCCTGATGTGTGTATGTATGTATTTGTGTATGCATGTGTGTGTGTATGTATGTATGTTTGTATGTATGTATGTATGTACGTATGTATGTAGTGGGTAAAGTGCGGCCCTTTGCCTAACGCTGAATTATGGTTCTGATTTTCAGCGTCTGGCTGCTTGACAAGCTCCTCATTACTGTACATTTCTAACATGATTGGCATTTAATAATCTGTAACAATCTGTACACTTTGTAAACACACCAGTTACCAAAGAGCTTTCTTAAACCCCTCGACTACCAGAAAGGCCAGCAAAGCATTGCTTTCAAGAGTTCAAAGCAGCAAAAACACCCCCATATCAAGTTTGTTTTCTTTGTCCCGGAGTAGAATCACAGCCCTCCGATTGCTAAGATATATTTATTTTTTTTACGTTTGACTTGTGCTTGCAAGGATAAAACAAACTTGGCGGCTGGGTCACCCAATCAGAAGCTACAATGTAATCTTACAGAGCTGGAACAAGAACCAGTGCCAGAAACTTGGGGCCCTGTGACGTTTAGGGGCCCAGTGTTGGCATGCTGCAGAGGATGAAGATGCCACTGCCGTCTCACGATGCCACCGCCGTCTCACGATGCCACCGCCGTCTCACGATGCCACCGCCGTCTCACGATGCCACCGTCGTCTCACGATGCCACAGATTTCTATTGCCCACCAGAGTGAGGCTGACCAAAGCATTTCTCTCGGACAAGGATTATTGCATGTGCATTTCAAAAGAAGATATCTCAGCTAACCGGGAACCCAGTCAAGAGGACCACCTGTTTCAAATAAGGTCAACAAATATACATATGTAAAAGAACAGATTGCTTCTTTAATGCTTTGAGTGCCTCGGGACGCAGTTACTTTGTCATGGGTTCTGGCACACTGGGTGCCCATGACGTAGTAGCTACGTTCAAAACAAAATGCTCATTTTCTTAGGGGGAGATCTGAACAGATGGAGGATGGAAGGAGGACGAGCGGCCTCTTCTGTTTTATCATCAGTGACGTATCAATCACATGACCAAGTGGTTGTGTGATTGCAGGGGCTTGCACTCAACGGGTTAAAGGGCAGTCCTGTCTAGAACATGAGTGAATTAACAGTAGTGATGTGTTTAATGGGCTAAATATTGGTGCCTTAACAAAATGACTATTTGTGAAACCATGTATCTGTAGGTCTTCTTCCCTTGCTTCCTTCTCACTTTGTTCTTTTTTTATTTATTTGTTACCAAAAATGAAGCCATCATTAGCTAAAAGTAATGACAATACTTATCAGACTTCCCTTTAAAACAAAAAATACTTTTTACAGGACACAAATAGGGACACATTGGCCTCCCAGCAGTGAAAGGGTTCTCCAAGAAAGGCAGTATAGTAAAGGGTTGTTTATTTCTTTGTCTTCTATGTAGTACAGTTAATACACCAGTTTTCACTGTAATGATTAGAGGTCAGCGTTTTTGACTCTGGAAATGTATGACTGTAGGACTGAATTACACTCTCTCTGTCTATATATATATATACTATAATTGTAAGTTGGATTTCGTCTGTTTGTTTGTATGTCAGAAGCATCGATATCTCACAAACGGCACCACGTAGCACAACGAAACTTTCTCTGTACATTCTGCTGCGGATTTGTAGGTCAACGCAACTATTTTGAGCTTCCAATGTCACTCACCTCCCAAATTATGGACATTCTAAGTTTCACTCGACTGTCCAGCAATTCTGTTAGAGCTAGAGCAGGGGGCGTGGCTACTAAGGGAGGGGGCGTGTCCTTGCCTAGACACTGTGTGTGTCAGTGATTCTCAACCAGAGCTCCGTGGAGCATTCCCAGGGGTTCTGCCTGGCCGTCCACACTCACTGCAGCCCCTGGCTCTCCTCCTCCCCCTTCCCTCCCTCCTCTCGTAGGAGCGCGCTGACTCAAGCCTCCTGCTGCCTGAGGTATGGGATGGGAGAGCTTGATCTGTGAGATACATGGGGGGGAGGGGGAAAGGGGGGGAGAGGCTGCTTCTTCTGTAAACGTTTGCCAGACGGACATGTATTCAATATTAAATTCCCTGGGCGAAGCCGAGTACAAAAGCTAGTATATAGATATATATATATATATACAAACACACACAATATATATATATATATATATATATATATATATATATATATATGCAAATATAACTGTATGCTCATCTGCATGTCTTAGGCAGGTCTGCAGCCCCGCCTTTCCCCATTATCACCCAGCATACAGCACTTCCACTGCAGTAAGGGATTCTGGGAAATGACATGCAAATGAGCACACAGTGTCACTTTTTGCCTCAATAACCATTTTTAACATGGTTCCCTATAGGCTTAAGCTTGCTGCATGGTCACAGCCAGGGTTAAGGTGCATACCCAGAAAACCACCCACAGACAGCCGTTTCGACCTTGATGGGTCTCATCAGTGTGGGGTTGATTTTACTGGGAATGCAAGAGAGGCTATGGGATAGGCTAAACCATAATACTGAGTTAAGTTATGGTGAGTAAAAAAAGTGACAAAAACCCTCCACAGGAAAGCAAATGAGGCGCTGCTGAGATCTTAGACCTGGGGTGCCCCCACATTTTTTGTCTCTATTGTGCAACCAACCCACATCATGTCGGCGCTCGAGGTGCGCAAGTGGGCGCAGCGGCGCGGGATTCCCCTGAACCGTGCTTTCGCGCTGGGCCATGTCCCCGCCACGATCTCGTTAGGCACAGTGACCGAGCAGGTCTGAAAGTTTCCGCTCCTGGACAATGCCCAAGTACAAGACCATTTTTATGACCGCGACCAGGCCTGGCGCCGGATCTTGTATGCCACTGAACAAGATATATGCCCCGAGGCGTTACCCCGTATACTGCTGCTGTCCGAGGCCCCGGGGGTGCGCCGCCCCATAGTCCAGGCGGACACCCCTGCGCCCCTGGCCACCTCCACCCCACAGAGAGAGTATACACCCGCCGTAGGTGCCGCGACCGGAGGCCCTGACCACTCCCCTGACCGTGGCCTGCACCCACGCTGGCCGGCAGCCCTGAGCCTAGGCTCCTCATCCACCCCGTCCGGCCTGCGGTCTGGCCTCAACCGACTTAGCTTATCAAGATTGGACACTTACCCCGCAGTCGGGGATAGCTTACCGGGAGACACCTCTATTCCCGCCATAGCCGCCGCCCTCCACAACACCACCCAGTCACTCCAGTACAGGAAGTTAAAGGCCTTCTCCGGTGAGAAACCCACGCCCCAAGGGGAAGTAGGGATAGAGGACTGGTTGGATCATACCGAACAGGTACTGCCTGAATGGACCTGCACGGACGCGGTCCGCAGACAGCGCATCGTTGAGTGCTTACGGCCCCCCGCGTCTCACATGGTGCACTACTACCGAGATGACAATCCGGAAGCTGATGCGGCAGATCTCATCTACTGCCTGACAAAGGCGTATGGAGCCCCGGTGGACACGTATGCTTTGATGGCCAAATTCCATGCGTTAGCCCAGAAGGAAGGGGAAATGGTGTCCGATTTTCTCAGGCGACTACACCTGGACCTCTGGAATCTGGTGAGGAAAGGCGTATTGCCAAGGATAGAAGCCAACGGACTGCGCACCACTCAGCTGTTGAGGGGGCTCCTACCCCTACACCCCGTGTCGGTGCGGGTCAGTAGCTGCCTAACGCCCGGACAAGCCTTGTCGTTTCACGACCTAATGGATCGGGTCCAAGCGCACGAGACGGTGTTGTTAGGGCGTGACCTAGCCACCGGGAAGAAGCCACAGCCCGGGAGTAAGGAAGTCAAGAAAGTGGAACCCAAGCCCGACGTGCCCGAATCTGGGGATCCCGACCTCGAGGATGTCCCTCCCCCAGTGACACCCAGATCTCGTCCCCCGACCGGGCGAAGTTCACCAACCAGGAGAGGTGAGGATTACCTCAGCCAAATGCAGTGCTACGCATGCGGAAAGATGGGACATTTACGGGCCCGCTGCCCCGCCTCGCGCAGGACGTCGTCCCGACCGGCGCAGTCAATGCCGTGCCAAACTCTGGAGGATGAAAAGGCAGCACCGCCCTCTCAGAGCCACCGAATTGGCCCCGCCTCCATTATTCGGGTAGTTATCGAGGGCATCTACGCCGCCGCATTGTTGGATACGGGATCCCAAGTGACCATCGTATACCGGCCCTTCTACGACCAACACCTACACCAATTGCCGTTGCTATCTGCGGATGCCTTGCGACTACGGGGATTGAGTCATGAGGATTACCCCATAGACGGAGTAGTAAAGGTGCAGTTAGATATTCTCCAGCTGAACACGGGAAAACACCACCCCATGGAAGTGGAGGCCTTAGTGTGCCCTGAACCTCAGGACCACCCCAGCGCCCCAATCATCTTGGGGACCAACGCTGACATTGTGCGCGCGGTATTCCGCCAGTTTTTGCAGTAAGTGGGAGAAGCCCCGCTGCTGGCCCTAGCGGCCTGCCCCGCCCTCCAAGAGGTCTGCGGTAAAATTGCGACTGAAGAGGAGAATGGCGTCCTTTATAGCCAAGAATGGGGGCTGACTCAAATTCCCCCGGGGGAAGGACGAATGATGGTCGCTGCTTGCCACTACCCCCGACGACGGTTGGAGGATCAACTCTTCACCGTGGAAAGTGTGGCCCAAGACGAACAACGGTTGGGCTACAAAGTACTGGCCTCCATAAAGAAATGGCCCGGGAAGATTCCGAGTCGCACCTGGGTGTACGTGCAGAATATATCCCCGTATCCCATGACTATTGACCGGCGGCAGATGCTGGGAAGAATATACCCCGTGACTCCCGAGGAGGAGGTCCCGACGAGACAATCTAAGTGCTCCCCTACTACCTCTGATTCAGTGTTGGAATTTGACTTTGGCGACTCGCCACTCCCGGATGAATGGAGGAAGAGACTGCAGGACGAACTACACGGCCGAAGGAGTGTGTTCTCCACTAGTGATATGGATGTGGGGTGCAGTCGCAGTGCCCACCATACCATCCGAATGAGCGACGCTACCCCCTTCCGGGAGCGCTCCCGCCGGCTTGCCCCCAGGGATGGTGAAGAAGTGAGGAGATTACTCGCCGAGATAGAAACGGCTGGCATCGTGCAGGAATCTCGGAGCCCTTACGCCTCACCCATCGTGGTAGTCCGCAAGAAGAACGGGACGGTCCGTCTCTGTGTGGATTACAGAACCCTGAATACCCGTACTATCCCCGATCAGTATACACTGCCCCGAATCGAGGATCTCCTGAACGCTCTGACGGGAAGTAAATGGTTCAGTGTGCTCGATCTCAGGTCCGGATACTACCAAGTACCCATGGGCCAGGAAGACCAAGAAAAAACGGCCTTCATCTGTCCATTAGGGTTTTACCAATTTACCCGCATGCCACAAGGGATCTGCGGGGCCCCGGCCACGTTCCAGAGATTAATGGAAAGAACCCTCGGAGACCTGAACCCGCGAGAATGCTTGGTGTACCTGGACGATATTATCGTGTTCGGGCGGACTTTAGAGGAGCACTCCGAGAGGCTGATGAAGGTGTTGGATAGACTTCAGGGGGAGGGTCTAAAACTGTCTTTGGACAAATGCAAGTTCTGTCGATCCTCCGTGACGTATGTGGGACATATTGTATCGGCTGATGGAGTATCCACCGATCCAGGGAAGATAGAGGCGGTGGTGAATTGGCCTAGACCTCATAATGTCCAAGAGTTGCGGTCCTTCTTGGGATTTTGTGGCTATTATCGCCGGTTCGTTGAGGGCTATTCTAGCAAGGCCAAGCGATTGAACGATCTTCTAAAGGTATATCCGGGAGAAACCGAGAGGAAGGGAATCATGGCACAGACGCCCTTTGGGGAGACATGGACCCCGGAATGTGAACAGGCCTTCATGAACTTAAAGGCCAGCCTCACCCAGGCTCCCGTCTTGGCCTATGCGGACCCAGAACGAGAATATGTCCTACATGTCGATGCTAGCCTTAGCGGCTTAGGAGCGGTCTTGCACCAGAAGTATGAGACCGGGCTACGTCCGGTGGCCTATGCGAGCCGAAGCTTGACCCCTAGCGAACAGAACTACCCGGTCCATAAACTGGAATTCTTGGCGCTAAAATGGGCTGTGGTAGACAAGCTGCATGACTACCTGTATGGGGTACAGTTCGAAGTACGTACGGACAACAATCCCATGACATATATAAATACATCTGCCAAATTAGATGCCACGGGACACCGTTGGTTAGCTGCTCTAGCCAACTACCGGTTCAACCTTAAATACAAACCCGGACCCACCAACATAGGTGCCGACGCCCTGTCTCGTCGACCTGGCCTTCAATCCACCCCTGATGAGGAAGTCTGGGAAGAGATACCGGGTCCCAGGATTCGTGCCCTCTGCTCCGTGGCTGCGGTAATCGATGACCAAGTAGCATTCTCGGAATTACGGGTTGTTGACTCGTTGGGATGTCATTCGCGGGCTATTACTCGGGCCTATCAAGGTCGAGAAGGGATGAACATCACTGAAGATAATATCATCTCGTGGAGGGATCTAGTGCATTATCAAACTCAAGACCCCATAGTGGAGCTAGCCCGTCAAGCGGTACAACAAGCTAACCCTTCTATACTGAAGCGAGCCCCCAAAGACTTGGTGAAACTCCTGTCAAATGAGTTTGGGAAGTTCGAAATGGACAATTGTTTGTTATATCGGGTGATACCCTATCATAACCATCCCGATCGGCGCCAGCTGTTTTTGCCGGAACGCTTGAGAACCCTAGTCCTCCGGGCCCTTCACGATGACCATGGCCACTTGGGCATTGACAAGACATTTGGGCTACTACAGGATAGATTCTATTGGCCTAGAATGAGGGAGTCCGTGGAGCGACATTGTCGGAGGTGTAATCGCTGTTTGCAAAGAAAGACACTGCCCACCAGGGCGGCCCCCATGGCACACTTGAAAAGCTCGGGCCCCATGGATTTGGTGTGTATGGATTTTCTCTGTATCGAGCCCGACAGTCGGGGCGTTAGTAATGTTCTCGTGATCACTGACCACTACACTAGGTACGCCCAAGCGTTCCCTACGAAAGACCAGAAGGCCGTAACGGTGGCCCGAGTACTGTGGGAGAAATATTTCATTCACTATGGGTTACCCAATCGTCTTCACTCTGATCAGGGCAGGGATTTTGAGAGTACACTGATACGGGAGTTACTCGCACTACTGAACATTGCCAAGTCGCGTACTACCCCGTATCACCCCGAAGGGGATGCTTTGCCTGAACGGTTCAATCGCACTCTGTTAGATATGTTAGGAACCCTGACGAGCCCGCAAAAGACGGAGTGGAGTAAACACGTCGAAGCCTTGGTACATGCGTATAATTGTACCCGACTATACCCCGTATTTTTTGATGTTCGGAAGAGAAGCCCGGTTACCGGTGGATGTGCGCCTGCGGATATCTACCGATGGGGTATCCAATAGAACGCATTTTCGATATGTACAGCGGCTAAGGGACAGTTTACAGCTGGCCTATAAATTGGCTGAACGGACGACAGCGCAATTGAATGCGGGAAATAAATGGCGCTACGATCACAAAGTACGTCACAAGGAAATTCACCCCGGAGATGCGGTCCTCTTACGCAACTTAGGTGTTCCTGGGAAGCATAAATTGGCGGACCGGTGGCTGGAAGGTGTGTATGAGGTGGAGTCACAGATGCCTGGCCTTCCTGTGTACCGGATCAAGGATGCCGAAGGCCGCGTAAAAGTGTGGCATAGGAATCATCTACTTCCCATACCTCAAGTAGGGACTGACGAATTGGAAGTTCCAGCCACGCCCATAGATGGAGAAGTTGAACACACAGAGGATGGCCCAGAGACTGTAAAAATTGCCACCTCTGAGGATCCGATGGAAGGAACCTCTCAAAGGGGCCTTCCGGCCGTGGGGGCATCTCCCGAAGGAGCTAGGGGTAAAGAGCCTCTTGGCCCGAACACTGACCATTTGACTCCAGCGAGACAGTCCCTAGATCCACAAAGTCCCTGTTTCACACCCCAAAGAGACTGTACTAATGCTGAAAACCCCTCAAGGGTAGAGATGGAAATACCAGTTGAGACTGGATACTCTGCAGAGGAAGCAGAGGAGAATCAACCTCGGCGAAGTCAAAGAACCAGTCAGCCTCCCATGAGGATGGCATATGATCAATTTGGGGCACCCCATTATGAGGCTCAGCAGTGGGCTCGGCATAGGATGCAATCTGTGATGGTACTGTTTAACGAAATGTGTAACCTAATCTAGGAAAGAGAGGGCCGTGTAAATAGTTATATATATGTGGTTCAGATAGACCAGCGGGGACGTTGGATTCTGGAGAGGGGAGAATGTAAGGATATGCATATATATATAGGTTCCGCGCTGTCATTTACAAAGGAAGCGCCATATTGTCCTTTTGCCAGCAAGGTCACTGTGTACAAGTTAGGCTGCGCATGCGCGAGAGAAGCGCGCGAAGGGCATCCAATCTGTAGAGACTCTGAACTCTGAACTCTGAACTGTGAGAGAGTCAGCTGAGGCTGAGGACCAATCGGGTGTGAGACTCTGGATAGAGGAACCGGATGCGTGTGGGCGGTGGGTCAGACACGAGAGGGAGGTGAAGGAGGAGGTTGGCGGAACCTCGTGTGCGTGAGCGGAGGGCCAGTGACCTTCCCGCTTAGGTGAGAGACATTCCCCAGGCCCGAGGAGCATTCCCCTGTCATCGTAGGGTGCCGTTTTGTAGGGACGGCCATAGCTGTTAGGGACGTTTCCCTTTAGTGCGGTTGAGCTGCGGAGCTGCGGTCGCCATCTTGGATTGGATACAGACGGCGCAACATAACGGAGTGTCGGCGAAAGGTTGGAACAACGCTAAGGACCCTGTGTGGAGTGTGACGGTCACCGCAGTGACCGGAAGGTATCATTGTCTACAAGTGCACCTACACCGGTCAACAGGCGCTGATCCCGCCTCCCACTAACTAATTGGGACATCAGTGTGACACCCTATGGTACAATACAGATACTGGTTACAGGACATACTCCTAGGGAGAGAGTGGCAGAGCCACCTGTGTGTACAGAACATTATCCCTGATAAGGTGTGGCCGAGCCACTGTGTGTGTGTAACGTTAAGATATATATATACTCTGCAGTCAGTCCGTTCATTATGCAAAATACATAAAAGGTTGCTGTTGCACAATACGGTTGTTATGTTCTTGCTTAGGGTATATTCTCTATCATGGGGATCCTGGGCAAGTGGAGGCGCTGCACCACGATAAGTAAGGGTATGACCCCAGGCTCCCACATAGCGGAGGCTCAGAGCTCCTGAAGCCACAGGTATATGCAACACCAGTAGTTCCTTAGTGCAGGCAGTCACAAAAAGGGCTACAATAAAATTGGCTATACTCCCTGTCACTATAGGAGATAATGTTACATGAATCACTGGTGTTTATTGCCTTCTTTTCTTTATGTACAATAAACTGCAATATAATTTGCTAAATAGGTGTAGAAAATAAAAGAAATACTTTAAATTTGGTGAAAAATGAGAAGAACTGTTGTGCGTCAAAAATAAAAAATTTAGGGCCCTTAAATTTGTGTGATCATGTGATATGTTTTATCCAATTAGAAAACAGTTCTTTACCTTTTGAGGTATGCATTGTAGCGTATTATTTTCAGGTATATACAATGCCACAAACTCTTCAAATGTGCAAGCAATTTTGTTTTCCTCGTTTTTAAAGGTGCACTGCCTTTTAGGACCAACATGAACCAATGGCAGTTGAATGGTGACTGGATGGTGAAATGGTGACTGCCATTTTTTTGTTTCAAGAATAAGTATTTTTTAATAATTGTCTAACATGAGTTTGGAAACATATTGCTAAGACACCTGAGGGTCTGATTTCCTCTACCCACTCCCTTTGTATAACATTGCTGTGGGCTGAACAGAAGTTTACACAGGCAAAGCCCGCTCTCCCCTCCATCCTTATCATTATTCATCCCTTAGCATGGGCAAAGAAACCTAGAGGCTGAGTAAACACATCATTGACATATCCCACCACACCCCCATTCAGGACGGGGGAGAGGTTGTCAAACAGCCAAATGTTTGCGTTCAGTATGATTACATCTCGTTAAAGAATATAATTTGAATGTTACGTGGTTTTCAGAATATGGCGTTTTACAAACTAGCCGGGACTGAACCTTTAAAAGATCCCCACCCGCAGGCCACTCCTAAACTGTCTTAACTATTTCAAAGTGGGGGATAAGAGCCCTGTCTGTGGTATAACAATATGGTGGACAGAATAAGTTGAACAAGGTAGTCAAGCACACCAAAAATAGATAAATAAAAAAAGGTGATTTAATGACTAAAAAGAGTCATACCAGCAGCATCCAACGTTTCAGTGCAACATGCACATTCATCAGGGATTAATCAGTTGACACTTTATAATTCATGTCTGATAATATCACTGTCCTTACTTTCAATGGATAGCCAATAAACAGTGAGAATGACAGAAGCAGGGGATTGTGGGAGATAAATATATAGTGTCACTGATATTGAGTCAATGATTAAAACTAAAATGGCAACTTAAGAAGAGGTTATATTTTTTTTGCAACTGGTCACTCTTAAATATGATGTGTTTAGCTCAATCTTGGTTTGGAGCAGATTTGCTCCTTTACATATTTAAATGCTTATAAAGAAATATCAAAGATTTGCGTAGCCAAATGTTCTGCGTCACCTTTATTAGATACTTATTGTACTGTATCTGGATTTACAACATTAAACTATAGGGTGCATTGGGCTACAACAATGTGTGTTGCTTGTGAGTTTTACAGAAGTAAAGGCATGAAATGAATTGACCTGTTTACACATTTTACATTTAAAAAAAGAAAACCTAAAATTATACAATAAAAAGGTACCAAAGTGGATATTGTAAACTGTTAAATTATAAAGGCATTCTTTCCAAGGATCAAAATACTTCAATTTATAAAAGAAAAGGTATATAAGAAGGTAATAAAACATAAATTACATTTTAAAGTCTGTACATGATTTATTTTGTAAAAAACAACTAAAACAGGATTTTGTACAATACTGCTTCATTTCTGTTTAGAACTCAAACATTTATATTGGACTAAAAAGATAGCTAAGAAAACCCATTTAGTGCGTGAGCAGATTCAATTGCAATGTGCTCCAATTCAACGCATAACAATATCTCACAATCTGCTAAGGCAAAAAGTGATACTGTATTTTTTTTTTATCGTAGTTTTCAAGTCTAGTTAAAAACTAAGCTAAAAAAAAATTAAAATTCTAAAACAGGCTTTTTGTTCTCTTCAACAAAAAGATATGCATGACAAGATCATTTTCTTTATAAGTTAGTGCATGGTACACCATTTTCTTCTTTTGGTTTCCTATTACCATGACCTGTTGTTTTTATAGAGATTAATTACACCTAGTGACACTTAATTAGAAATAGAGAAGGGGTCCCTCCCCTTTCCCAAAAAACAGAAGCACAGGTTATTCTTCTCATCTTGTTACATTTCAGTTTCCCCATATGCTGTACCCCATAGACCAGGCTGGTGTTCCTTATGGTTCAACACGATTCCTCTGTGAGATGCATACCAGAGGTATTCAAAATACTCCCAGGGCTATGATGTGAGTCAAATACCTTGTTTCCCTAAACAGTGACATGGGCACGTTTCACTAAATTTACAATCACAGTCTCGGTTACATATGATGTGCACTGCTACTTAGCCGACTGTTGCATAGCAACAGTACATTACATTTTCAAGTAGTGTACCTTCAACATTCTTATGAATTACAAATATCTGTAAAGAAGGGTATGCACTACTGCGGACAACGCCAAATGAAATCAATTCACTGTTAATGGCTCAAATATTAAATTCAACTTTGATTATAGGCACGATGTCATTCGGTTGTCCAGCTGCAGGTTAAGTTATCTGTATTCTATTCAAGTCTTGTAGAAGTCTTCCAAGTTAACACAATTAATTTTAAGCTTCTGACTGAATATCTGCTTCATCTAACCGAGGTGTTTCATTATCGCCTAGTAATTCCGTCTCTGGTACAGAGCCTTCTTCTTCTTGGACATGATTTTGTGATACATCTTCTGCCATTATATGCACTTCATCGGTGCCATCTGCAAGCAGAGCGACTCTGTCTGCCATGGAATTATTTGATGGTGCTGTCGTGACATATCCTGTACTGGTGGAACCACTCCCGCTATGATGAGATCCAGGTTTTGGAATCATCTGTGGTGGCATTTGCTGAGGAGCCATTTGCATCGGTATTTGGACTGGATAAAAATAAGCTGCCATCTGTTGATAGCCATTGACGGGAATGTAAAGCTGTGGAGGAGGCACCATGGGTCTAATTTGTCCTTTCATTGGTATATACTGTGGTTGTGGAAATTGCTGGACTTTCTGCTTTGGTCCAACATACCTAGCATTGCTGACATTGCTAACTGGACTGGTGCTAAGAGAACTAGTTTGCGTGGTATTGCTTGCCCCAGAGGTTTGTGCAGAACTATTATAGTTAGACATATTTTCCCATGTTCTTAGTCTTGTGTGAATGTCCTTGAATCTAGGTCTTCTAGCTGGGAATTCATTCCAGCATTCGAGCATCATGGTGTATATCCATGCGGGGCAGTCATCTGGACATGGTAGCACCTGATGGTTCCTTACCATTTCAATGACATCCTGGTTGGAATAACCACAGTATGGCTGTAGGCCGTAGCTGAAAATTTCCCATGTCATTACTCCATAGGACCATATATCAGAATCAATGGAGCACTGGCCATACATGATTGCTTCTGGGGACATCCATCGTATAGGAAGAAGGGAATTTCCCACCAGTTTATAGTAGTCTGCCGAATATACATCTCGAAAGAGCCCAAGATCAGATATTTTAATGCTAAGCTTATCAAACACCAAAATATTTCTGGTGGCCAGATCTTTGTGAACAACGTGGTGACTTGAGAGGTACTCCATTCCTGCTGCTATTTGTGTCACAATGTGAAGAAAATCAGCTGGCTCCAAAGTGGACTTTACAGTCTTATCATCATCTGTGCTGCCCACATCAGAATGGGGAGATCTCATGACCAGAAACTCGTGGAGGTCACTAAGTGAAGAGTAGTTAAATATCATGCTCATGGGCTGCTCTTTGGTTACTGTACCAAGAAGGCAAACAACATTTGGGTGTTGAAGCCTTGACCTCATCATGGCTTCATGCTTGAATTCTTCCCGAAGTGCCACTTCTACTTTGTCTTTTAGGGTCTTGATAGCAACAGTTTGTGTCTGTTCCCCTGGTGCAACCCCAAAGAGATGTCCCTTGTACACTTTTCCAAAACGATCTTCTCCTAGCTCTTCCATGAACCTCACAGTGGACAGGTTTATCTCTTTTACTTTGGTCTAAAATAAAAATAGACAATAATGTAACGTACATACACAAATTATTGCAGTGAAATATTTGAGACGTAAACAGATTCTTTTTTGGAGCATAGATGTAAACATGGTGATTGGTCACAGATACAATATATATATATGTGTGGCATGCTTATCTGTAAACTGTGATTCCGTTTACTGAACACTTGGAATACTAGTTACGGATGCAAATGATGAAGCAGAAAAGATGCTATGCATTATTTAATCCTCCACTTTACCTTGTAAAAATGCAACCTTGGATGTAGGATGTGAACTTTTCAACACCAAAAGTTCCGTCTCCTTTGAGAAAGCTTAATAAATCCCCCAACAACCGACTATTGCAGTGCTTGAGATGTTGATTTTGAGTAGTGCTCAACCTTCCCTATAATTTACAGTAAGAGCCAAAAGAACAGCCCTTCCTAAAATTAATGGTTTCTAAGTAGTGGTCATTTTTCAAGTGTACTAAGACTTGTTTTCCTGAGATTCCTTCCTTTTAAACACAGAAAAGGTTTAGTGTGTTAGAATTGTGAAATCCTCCTCTTAATGGTTGTTATCGTTTATGAATCCATGCAACAGGCAACATTATTATTAAATGATATATAGGAATACCGGTTGTTTGTGCTGGTTCATAAGTGGCATTTCCATGTCCTGGCTTGGCGAGGCCATGAGCTGCCGGCGCTGGGGTGTCCCTTCCGATGCCTTCTGTTTGTTTCTGCACATACAGACTAAGAAGAAGAGGCAGGCGATGACCAAGGGGATTGCAATACTGGGGACCAATATGTAGAGGATTTCCATCTTTGTGTTCTCACGGATACCTGTTAACAATGAAATATGCGTTACTGTCAAGTCTCATACATTATAGCTTTTCTTTACCTAAGTAAGTTTTACGATGGTAAAGATGGTAAGAAGACGATGGTTAGCAAACTAGTTAGAAAGTGAGGGTGGATGGAAAATATTCAGATACTCTGAAATTGCACATGTAAATTAGCGGAGGTGATTTCATGCGTTATGTTGGTTTTCCAGACAGTTCTTTATACTAAAGGGGTCCCCCAAAAAATAAAAGGTCCTATTCAACCGAGTAACACATGCAATGATAAATGACCAGCTCTTGGCCTGCTCATAAATGCTGCTGTTACACCCAATGGTGAATGAATACAGTATTTTTTATTTCAATGTAAAAACCTGTATGAAAGAAAGATAACAACTAACCAAATTGAAAACACACAACCAAATAATGTTTTAGAAGGCGATGCCTTCAACTTTCAACAAGCAAAGAGGGGTGGGTAGCCGTGTTGGTCCTTTCTTCCATGTAGTAACAAAGGAGGGAGAGGGAGTAGGGGGTAAGATACCCTTTATTGGACCAACAAGTAGTGGAACGGTTTTGAAACTCTTAGGCCGTGTCCCCACTGCTCGTGGCTGTGCATGCTATGGCGTGCGTGGTCGCAAACAAGATACGGCCCTCTATTGGGCCGTCCCCAGTCACTCCCTGTGCGCGCCTTCAGAAAGCACGATGCGCGACCACCTTTCCAAAAAGGCAAGATTTTTGGCCACGTCATGACGGTGGTTCAGCCAATGAGGGCGAACCAGCCACGTCACATCGTGGCCACGCCTCCGCGGGGGCTGTAGCCTAGATCTTGTCTTTGCTCCCCTGCTCTTCTCTGACTTACAAGACGCGTGTCCCATCGCGACCCCTAGACCACAGATCGCGGCAGAAACTGGTGCACGCGCAGCCGGGCGCTCCGACACGCGTGTGCGCACAGTGCCTGGGGCCGTATCCTTAGGGTCCTTTCAACAAGAAAGTCTTTACAAGCAGTGTTGTTATGTATGAGCTTTTCGCACCCTCAGTGGTCTCAGATGGCACATATTGATAAGAAATAAAACGTTTTTACATGGCCTTTTAGGCCAATGGATTTGAGGAAGTTATGAGTTAAATACTTTTTACTTTTAAAAGTGCAACACATTTTTAGAAAAATGTAAAAAGACAAACTGATATGTTTGCTGTCTGTATGTTTTACCTAGTAAACCTAAATTCTCGTTAGTTCATTCGTGAGGGTTAGAGCAGGTACAAATGAACCGAAACATGTGTGCAAAATCAAGTAGACGTATATACTTTCATAAGGATATTCATGGGAGAATACGTATCAAGAACGAATACGTATCAAGAACAAAGTGGGGCAATACTGGGGCACAAAAATGTGCACCATCTGTTTAAAGGAAATAAATCCCACTGGAATCAATACGACTTTATGCTTTGATATATCTGGTGCAGTTTGTTTTGCCCCAGAATTGCACCATTTTTAATACATACGGTCTATGTATCAATGTAGAGAAAGTGTGTTTAGATGCATTGCTCTGTTTTCTGGAGCAGAGCTGTGGCATGTGTAAGAACAGTTTCTTATCAGATGATGCAGTATGTTATTCGTAGGCCCCTTTCAATATGGAGGATTGGGGGGGGGGGGGGCAAATAAAAGGCAAAAAGGATGGTGCATCAAGATGCGTGCACCATGCAACGCCTCCCCTGTAGGGTGAAATTGCCCTGGCTTTGCTCCAAAATAGTTTTGATACATAGCATTAATGTCTACATCAGTGATCTTCCATCGAGGTTCCACGGGCACCCCTCAAGGGTTCCATGGCCAACAGAGGGGGAGAGCTCCCCAGCAGTGGCAGCCGGCAGCTCCCCAGTTCTCCATGCTGCTGCAGGTCGGCAGTCAATGCAATCCTCTACCCCCTTTTGTCCGCGCCGGAAGTTGAGTCCAACTTCCGCCCAACCGGCGGAAGGAGTTGCTGAGTCCACGGACCGATGCAGGTCTGGAGCAGTACTGGAGACCTCCTCACCCCAAGGTAAGATGTGTGTAGATGAGAGGTGGAGGAGCGAGGGGAAGGAAGAAAAGGGAGACTGTAAAGTAAGGGGGGGGAAGAGGAAAGGAAGATTGTAAGGGGAAGAGAGAAAACGGGGAGTGTAAGGGGGGGAAGAGAGAGACGGGGGAGTGTAAGGGAAGAAGAGAAAGACAGGGGGAACACAGGGTTGGGGTTCCCAAGAATTTCACAATATAATTCTAGGGTTCCTTAGCAAAAAAAAAAAAAGTTGAAAACTACTCGTCTACCTTCGGAAAGATATATAAATAGATATGTGTATCCTGATACATACGGCAAGCAGGCACTTCACACAGCTCCACGCGCACATTTTTGTTCAGTGTAAAACACCAGGGAGCTTCCATCTGTCCCCCAGGGTTTCGGCAGTATGCATGCCCTCCGCTGATCTCTGGATAGTCCATGCTGAAAAGCTGGTGACTGTGTGGAAACTGGCTGTTCCATGGCTGACACTGGTGACCGGACTGGGTCACACTGACGGAACCTCGATAATCGGACCCAGTTCCATTGTAACACTGTTGATCTGAGGAAAGAAATTTGTCAAAGACAAACATTACAGAGTGTAATGAAAACGCAATTAGTTTTCCAAGGTCTTGGTAGAATTTAACAGGATTGTCCACAACAGTGAATAGAGACTCAGGGTGTAAAGTTTGGCAATTGGGGTAAAATGATTTTTATCTTAATACATTTTTTTATGATCTATGAGTCATTTTATAGTATAGTTATTTCTAGTCTTCAGTGAGGTTTGCAATAGCACAATGGACAGTGGAAAGAGGAACCTGGGGGTGGGGCCAAAGAGCGGAGGAAAAGCATGGAGCAGAGAGAGGTGAGGCTGTGTCCTGTGTCTCCTACCTGTGTCCTGTGTGCCTTTGTTCTGGTTTGGAATGGTGTGGTGTGTGTGTGTGTGTGTGTGTGTGTGTGTGTGTGTCTGTGTGTGTTTTCTATAGCTTTCCTGTGGGAGTGAAAATGACAGGGAGGGGGTGGGTGAGAGGATGAAGGGGGTGAGAGAGGATGAAGGGAGGGGGGTTGAGAGAGAATGAAGGAAGGGGGGGTGAGAGGATGAAGGGAGAAGGGATGAGAGAGGATGGACGGAGGGGGGGTTGAGAGAGGATGAAGGAAGGCGGTGAGAGGATGAAGGAGGGGTGAGAGGACGAAGGGAGGGGGGATGGGAGGGGAGTGAGAGGATGAAGGGAGGGGGGATGAGAGAGGAAAAAGGGAGGGGGGTGAGAGGATGAAGGGAGGGAGGGAGGTGAGGATGGGGGGGTGAGAGAGGACGAAGGGGGGGTTAGAGAGGATGAAGAGAGGGGGGATGAAGGGGGGGGGGGGGGGGGATGAAGGGAGGGGGGATGAGAGATGATGAAGGGAGGGGGTGGGAGGGTGATAGGATAAGGGGAGAGAGGATGAGGAGAGGTGCCACAATCTTGGAATTTGTGGGAGGAGCAGTAAGATCAGTATTGCTCGCCATGTGCAGTATGACTGCAGGTCAGTTATTTATAAATGATCTGACCATTACGTCATTGGTTCTAAATTTCACTCAAAGCATGCACCAATTCGCATCAATTTGCACTATGTCATATTCTAGTTCCTAAAAAAATCCTCGGAAGGGCGCTCCCTCCCCAGACTTTTTACGAAATAGAATATAAATTGGTGCAAATTGGTGAATACTTGGGAGTGAAATTTAGAAACAATGACGTAACATACAGGTCATTTGTAAATAACATTCTTCCCCACCAACGATTCTCGCGCGTGTCGCACCTTTCACCATTGTGTCCAGTATTTTTGTACAAACCACCTGGCAACCCCAAGCTCCATTGACTTCAATGGGACTTCTGTGTCAGACCGCATGGATTGGCGATCTTGCACCTTAGAGAATATACCCCAGTCTTTGAAACATCACGGGAATTGTCTTATTAAACCAGTGTGACATGTGAAGGGGGTTTCTTGAGTGTTCTTTTATCTGAATTAATTTGCTCATAGCTCTGGATTCTGTAGAAATTCTGCACATTTTGCACAAATGCCATGGCATTTACACACACGCTAAACAAGTGAACTAACTACAGAAATAGTAGTTCTTTTAAGAACATTTACAAATATCTCTAGGCTATGTATGTGTCCTTTGCTATAATATAATACATAATTTCATGCAAATTGAGTGAAAAGTCAAAAAATGTTTAGGTGGGCTGCATGACAATGACAGGAGCTTCTGTGAGAGGGAATCTCTTACAATATTAAATCGTAAACAGGTCTCATGATACTTGTTGCCTATACCAATACACAGCGTTAGCACCGAGGGGCAGATTATCCAAGCTCCTGCGTTAAATCAGGGCAAATAATGTGGTTATCTAACATATGAACGGACATTATTTGCGGTGAGATTAATGTTGTATCCAGTAAACTAATTACATGCAAAAATAACAGCAGTACTAAAGCAGATTAGCATAGGCGTGTTGCCATGGTCATGTTATTACCCCCAGCTAGACACTGCAATAGAGCGGAGGAAAAGGAAAGAACACCTAGAAATAATGCTATGTTATAAGTCATACTGTACCTAAACCTGGCGTTACTCTCATCCGGACACTGAAATGTGGCCTTTGCCTATTGCCTTTGTCCTGTTTCAATGTCTGGGAGTAATGCCAAGTTAAGTATGACTTAAATAACGTAATGTAATGTTGTTTCCCTTAATGACTCGTTTGCATATCATTTTCACTAATGTCCGTTATTCCCGTTAAACGCTGTGATTTTTAACGTGACGTTACTTTCTTTAACGATTGCTGCGTTACCATCAACTTGATGTTGACTAAGGTTACTTACGGACCTTAATGAGTGATGGGCCTAAGCATTTTGCAGCTGGAAACACGACTGCGACATCTTCCCCGTCTTTAAATGACTCTCAAATGGAGATTTATTTTCAGAGAGAGACATTTAGCAGCCACGCGCACAAAGATAGATATACAAAGTGGTGACATGAAAGCTTACATCTGTTCAGTCTCTCCACTGGGATTCCGATTCTCATGCAGTTGGCAGCCTCGGGGCTTTCAGGCAGAGGCAGCTCCTCGCAGTTTGGGAGATGGAGCTGCATTAGGATGAGGGGGTTGGACCGAGCAATGTTGTACTCCTGCCTGCAGAGGTCATTTTCCAGCACTTCACACTCGTCTCTACACAGCTCCCTGGGCTTTGGGGTGCGAGAGCGTTCGTCACACAGCGGGAACACAAAGTGGCAAAAGGATGGGATGGCAAACTGAGAGCACTGGTCAGAGAGATGGGTAGAGGTGCCAATCATGGTAAATGCAGCTGAAAAGAAAACCCAAGTTATTATATGGCATCTTATCTACCCCCGAGACTTACGAGCGTATCATTATGACACTACCAGTGTACATTTTTAAAGAGTAACCAATACTGCAGAGCGCTGGTTCTAGTTTCTAACAGGACATTTCCCTTAATGGGGGCAGTAACAGAAACTTACATCTCTACCCAAAGTCATGACAACCGCAATGTATTTGTCTTAACTCTGTGCCCAGGATGTACTTGAAAACGAGAGGTAACTCTCAATGTATTACCTCCTGGCAAAATATTTTATAAATAAATAATGTATTTGATTTGTTGTTGTTGATCAAGAAACGACCGTGACTTTGGCTGAATCGTTATGTTTTCTATTATAAGTTTCACCTTTCACATAAAACCAGCATAGAAAAATAAAACCATATTCTTGTTTGTGGTAACAAGGTAACCAGAGGACAACATCATTAAAACAACAACCCTCTCTTGCGCTATTTAATACAAACATGTTTTGATGGCAAAGCCAATTATCCAGGCTTTTATATGGGGTTCACAGTGACTCTTTCAAAACAAACATACTTAACTCGGCCCTCATGAAAGCAATATTATCATTGTTGGTTTGCATTCTTTCCTTAGTTAGATATCAGCCCCTGGCTATCGCCTAACAAAGCAGCATGTATTTATTGGATGTGATATTTGTAGGCTCTTTACCTTCTGTACCAGGGTATTTTAATGTCGTAATTGTTTTGCGATTGTCTTCACACCCCATTGCAATGTGCTGCGCCATATGTTGGTGTATTATAAATAAATGAATAAATGATAATAATACAAATAATCATTGTGCTTTTTTTTTTTGCACACGGTAATACGGACCTACATAAATCATAATAAGAATATTAAAGTAATAAATGTGTGGCTGAAAATCTTCACTTTCTTCAACTTCAACCCAACATGTTTTGAGAAATTGCAGAGCACTAAACTGTGGTGCCTATATAGAGATCAATAAGATGTTTGAACAGTAGAGGGCACCAAAGCAATTGTGTCTATTAGCATAGACCAGTGTTTTTGAACCTTTTTATGGTTTAGGAACACTATCATTATATTGTGAAATTCTGAGGAACCCCATCCCTCTCCAATAGCGCGTCTGAGATCAGATGCATTGTAAGGAACCCCAACCCTCTCCAATAGCGCGTCTGAGATCAGATGCATTGTAAGGAACCCCAACCCTCTCTAATAGCGTGTCTGAGATCAGATGCATTGTAAGGAACCCCAACCCTCTCTAATAGCGCGTCTGAGATCAGGTGCATTGTACAGTAAGGAACCCCAACCCTCTCTAATAGCGTGTCTGAGATCAGATGCATTGTAAGGAACCCCAACCCTCTCTAATAGCGCGTCTGAGATCAGATGCATTATAAATTCTTTTGTATTTGGTACAATTTTCAAATGACCTGAACATGGCAGGGAACCCTTTAAGGATGCCCGGGGAACCCATGTTGAAAAACACTGGCATAGACACTAAGTTTACCTGGAGAATAAAAGGCACATTTTACCTACTGCAATAAACCACATGCTTTAATCACATTAATAATGACAATTTTGGGATGCACTCAACAAAAGATAAGAAACATTTTAAGTGCAAGGCAATAGATTGTAGTGCCTAACATCAGCAACATATTGCTGCAACGGGGTTAACTGATCTGCATGATTCTTAAAAATGATAATACATATAATGCATTTCTGATGCACTGATATATATACATATCTCTTTATTTGTATAGAGCCATCCATGTGCATAGTGCTTTATAATACACGCTACAGAATAATATGAGACATAATGGGGAGCCCATGCAGTATTTGATGCTGTGAAAGAGTAAGCCTAATGAGAAAGCAAGCCTGTTCCCTTCTTCTTTGTGTGTGTGTTCTAGGTTTGAAGCAGGGGGTCTCCAGACCTGAACTGTGTTAATTTCAGCTCTGGGGACCCCCTGCTTCCCTAAAAACTCACCTCTGTAGTGGGTGCCGGTAGCCGCTCCGGCTGGGCTACGTGGGGCTACTGAAATGCTGGCTTTAAAGCTCCCGCATCACGCGGCCAATAGAAGGCTGTGATGTCCTCCCTTGTGGCTTCCTATTGGCTGCATGACCAGGACAGTTAAACCTGCGGAGCTGCTACCGGCATCACCTACGGGAGGTAAGTGTCTCAGGGAGCAGGGGGTCCCCGGAGCTGAAATGAACGCGGTTCAGCTCCGGAGACCCCCTGCTTCCCATCTATTAAAAAACACTCACATGTTGTGCTGCTTTAATGCAGCAATACGACATATAGATGTGAAAGGGCCCAGGCTTTTAACACATCTCCTATTTATAACAGATGTTTTGCAACTTAACATATTTCTTCGGTAGCAATGCAAATGTAAAGCCCAAAGCCTAATGGCGAAACACACACAAGAAATGACACCAAGTATGTCATGCACACTGCACTTCTTATTAAAGGAAATGTGTCAAACATCGTTGGCAGTAGTAGAATTTACAAAGAAAGCAGTGGTACTGTGCTCGAGAAAAAAACACCATCTCTATGAACAAGGAAGCACTGATCTTTCTATATACCGTGTTGAAAAGGATACCGCTATATGTTTTTGCACAAGCAGAAATTGAGGGACACTTTTATTCTTGAAGAAGACAGTTTAGATTATAAAAAGAAGATTATCGACGATGCTGCACAAATTGAGTCACTGTACATAGGACTGAAAGTTTGTTTTTTTAAATACAATCTGTCGTACAGTCATTCATTTGAGAAGGGTCTGGTATCAGGACTACACTGAGCAGTGATTGTACATTGAATAGGGCAATACAATGGCTGATGTTTGCATTTAAATAGGTGATGTGCACAAACGACCCTTGTCCCACCGCAGTGGTTTGCAATCCCTACCCGTAATCCGGTTTTCAATTTCCCCCTGCATCTGGAGGGAGTCCACGTAAATGGTCCGGTTTCCAATGAATCTTGCACAAGCTATTCCCCTGTAGGGCTGACAAAACCCATCTTCCTGGTAGTCATCCCTGTAGAAAAAAAAACAACACAAATGCACTTCATAAGTAAGTCTGCAGATGTCTGGTTGTGAGAGTTTATGTCTCCCCCCCCCCCATCCCCAAATATGTATGTATGCAAAGGTCTGAAATGTGTTAACTCCCTGGGTGCTGCATATAATGCAGCAATATGAACAACGTCACTGCTGAAGCATTGGTGGTAATGTAACTCCTTCGGTGCTACAGAGGCATGCAATGTATGCAGGTCCCCTGCAGCACGGGAGTTGTTAAGGATTGCAGTGACTTTGCAGTCACGAGGAGATCTGCATGTCTCAAAGATCGGCAGTGAAGAGGTTAGGAAATGCTCGACAGGCGACTGCTGCAGAATGTATGGCCCAGAGGAGAGACATCTGATCGCTTCAAAAGCTGTGTGATGGGATTTAAGGCAGGTGTTGTTAAAGTACTTAAGGCCTGTGCTGTAACACCGAGCTAGTGATTCCTGCGGCCAAGACCAACCAGGGAGACATTAGCGCAGCGCTTCAACTTTTGCAGCGAGGTTCAGTGAAATGGATTTCGTGTTGGAAAAGAAAACAACCATTGTACCCTAAAAAAAATGTTTTTAAGGCGCTCTGATTACATCCTGCAGAATTCTGCGAGCCATTTCGCCAAGGCAAAAATATAAATATAAATTTGATACACTTCACTTTCGTTTAATGCTTGTGTGTAGGATGCAGACAATGAAACCCCGACAGTGCTAATGGGACCTGCCATTTAGCCACTTATTTGCAATGCGTTGCAAGCTCCTCCGGCACTGAAGGGTTAAAACTGTCAGCTATGTGACTGTGCGTTGCTAACAAACAAAGCAACCAAGTGCTGGCCAAATAAACAAAAAGCGGTTAGCTTAAGAGTGTCTTTGTAGAATCCCTCTTTAGTTTAATGAAGCTGTGTCATGAGGGAGGTAGCACTGCCCTTTGAGTCACATATACTGTAGTAGAGCTTTGGAACGAATGGGCATTATAGAGGCATAAGTTCCATCTACTACTGTTATCTCTGTAACTTAGGATGGCTACTGTCGTTTTGTAAGCAGGTATCTGCCAGTCTCACCTACACATCAAGAAGGACTCGCCCGTGACATGTTGGGACTTCAAAGAAGCGCACACATACAGCTGCAGCATGTAAGGAAGCGTGAGCGTGTGTGTTGATACACAATATCTGCTTCTTTCTCAACAAGCCTTTGAAAAGATTACAATACAGCAGCTTCCAATGTGCCAGGGTCGTGACTGCTTCATTTATAGCACAGCTGCAAAGTAGTAGCACACAATGTACATCCTGAGGCCATGCGAGTGCTCATTGAGTTGAGGAATGTTAGATGGCCATGGGGCAGTCAAGCTGTTCTAATCACAGGCTGTTAACATGGCCCAAATTCCACTTCCCTGTTAGTTGCTCTTTTGTCAAATTGATTGTTAATTAGCTATGGCCACATTAATTGTGCTGCACAGAGTTTCTCTCCCAAAAAAATGACCTCAGTCATTTAGATAACAAGACAAGAAGCTATGGGCTTCATCCGTATAGAGGAATTCATATGCAAGTTTGCATTTTTATTTATAAAATGTTTTACCAGGAAGTAATACATTGCGAGTTGTATTGAATTGAAAGAGCAACTTTCGCCTATTGTGAGATAAAATGCATTGGGTTTTTTTTTTTCTTCTTTGATTTGTTTTTTTGTCAAATGAACTCAGAAATATTGATTTTTCTTTTTATATAGTGTAGTGAAAACGAAATGAAATCTGATATGGAAGATATAAATGTTTGCACAGTAAACTGGGATGTCAAGGAGACCGAAGTCATTGGTAAGACTTAATAAATGCAAGTTCCCTCCATGTTCTGTGTGTCAGAAAGAGCTGCAACACAAGTGGTGGAACTAGCATGACTCTATCTATGTTATGAAGTAACCCCAAAGTAGTATAGAAGCCATCAGAAAATATAACGATGCTAAGACCACGAGGAATCGTCCCATGTATTACTGACGCGTGCACAGCAGAGCATTCCCTTGTATGTACGTGTAATTGTATTTCCATAGTGCCACAGTTTGCACAGCGCTTTACAAAATCACAATGCAAGTTAAATAATGTAGAAACAATGGGGACAAGCGCGACAGGTAAAATGACATGAGGCAGCGGGAGGTCCTGGCCTGAAGAGCTTACAATCTATATATCTTGACAAACAGCCACTTCTCTTTGTAAAATTTAGAGCAAAGTTAGCAGGCCCACTTAACACCTAACGCCAAAACACACACAACACACACAACGCAAACTAGACAATATATAGGGCTTTTATTAGAGGCAACTAAGAGACTTAGGCCGCGCTTATAGTGCCCGCGACGCGTGCTAGTTGTATTTCGCTTTGCGGCGGCGTCGCAGGCGACCCGGGCATTAATTGGTTCAGGGGCTGTCACATGAGGCGACAGCCCCTGAAAGATCAAATATTCCCAGCTTCCGAAAATCGCGTTGCCACAACGCGCTTAATATAAGAGCACGCGGCGGCGGCGACAATGCATTTGTTTTTGGGCGACGTCGCGTCGCCGGCACTATAAGCGCGGCCTTACATATAACTGAAGAAATACATACTGTAGTAATTCCAAAGCTGCAGTGATCAAGTTATAAATAAATTTTTGGAAAATCTAAATGGTGGCCATTTTTACATGCTAAAAGTGTGTGTGTGTGTGTGTGTGTGTGTGTGTGTATATCTATATCTATAAGTCTCAAATAATGTTTGTGTGTGTATGTCTTCCCCCTGTGTGATTGGCCCTGTGTTCCCTCTGTGTCATTGGCCACGGACGCATACCCCCACCCCCCTCACATTGCACCTCTTGCCCTCACTTGGATTAGGAATCTCACTTAGCAAGACCATCCACACCACTACGACCCGCCGCCGGCCTCAGGGTTTTTGGGCGACGTCGCGTCGCCGGCACTATAAGCGCGGCCTTAACATCGAATGAAGATACATACTGTAGTAATTCCAAGCTGCAGTGATCAAGTTATAATATTTTGGAAAATCTAAATGGTGGCCATTTTACATGCTAAAAGTGTGTGTGTGTGTGTTGTGTGTGTGTGATATTATCTATAAGTCTCAAATAATTTTGTGTGTTGGTC
>CM071567.1:132183858-132361076 GCA_036426205.1 Ascaphus truei | reverse complement strand
TCCTCAACTCTCCCCCCACCCCCAACCCCCTCCCCCCGGTCACAACACTACCACCCCCGCCGGCCTCACCTCTCCCCCACCACCAACCCCCTCCCCCCGTCACAACACTACCACCCGCCCGTTGGCCTCACCCTCTCCCCCACCACCAATCCCCCTCACCCCGGTCACACCACTCTGTGCCCTGTCTCCCGCTGGTCCCCATGCCCCGGGTAAGACCTCCACCTGCCCCCCCCCCTGGGTAGCGCACACCCATGCCCCGGGTGTCACATCCCCCCCCCACTGCCCCCGTGTTGGTCCACCCCGGACCCTGCCCCCCACCCCTTCCCCGGTGCCCCCCTGTCACATGCGCGTTGCACGTGTGCTCCAGCGGCCTGCGCACCTCTGCGGCTCCAGCCTGCGGCTGCTCCCCTCATCGGGCACTTCAGCCTCCTCCCGACGCCGGCTCGCACCCGTTACGGGTTGCCGTGCGCTCCGGCCTCCGCTGCATGCTCCACCCCTACACCCGGGACCGACCGGTCAGAGAGCCCGGCGAGAAGCGCCTCTGCAACCGGTGGGAGTGCGGAGATTGGACAGAGGTTGCTGTTCCGCCGGTGGGTAACGGGCGGGTCCTCACTGCATTTGTTGGGTGCCCGAGGACATTTGTTGTGGTGTGTGTGTGTGACACTGGGTGTGTGTTTGTGTTTGTGTGTGTGTGTGTTGTGTGTGTGTGTGTGTGTGTGTGTGTGTTGTGTGTGTGGTGGGTGTTGTGTGTGTGTGGGTGTGATGGCTGGGGTGTGTGTGACACTGTTGTGTTGTGTGACACTGTGTGGTGTGTGTGTGTGTGTGTGTGTGTGTGGGTGTTGTGTGTGTGTGGTGTGGTGTTGTGTGTGTGTGGTGTGTGTGTGTGTGTGTGTGGTGTGTTGTTGTGTGACACTTTGTGTGTGTGTCTCACTGGGTTTGTGTGGTGGCACTGTGTGTGTCTCAGTGTGTTTGGCACTGTGGCTGTGCGTGGGGGGGGGGACCGGGGGAGTGTGTGGCCGTGATGTCACCCTGCAGGTCGCCCACTATGGCTGAACCCTGGGGGCATGGCCTAGCGCTCCGTCGCGAGTCCGCTCCCAATTTTCTTGAGAGTGGGAGTTTTCTTCCTGCGCAGCGCGACGGCCGCCTGTCGCAGCATGCCCGACCCCATCGTGGGGCGGCTCTTGTCCCTGCACGTCCGCCACAGCGGGCGCTGCAGTACAAGCGGCCCGCAGCCTAAGTGGTATGTTGGGAGACTTCCAGTGACAGCAGGTGAGAGATAAGTGCAGTAGATGGCAGTGCTTGAACACAATGGTTGGAAGGAGTGACTGTGGATGTGCGACAGTAGCCATGAGTCTGGCCTATTGAAATGCTTCACTTAGAGGGTAGTTTTAAGGTTTGACTTAAAGGTGGGGAGAGAAGGTGCTTGTCGTATACGGGAGTTCCACAGGTAAAAGGGCAGTGAAGAAAAAAGGTTAAGGTTAGAGAGCGTAGAGGTGAAAGGGGTGGAAAGGAGACAGTTATGTGTAATGCAGGAGACGAGCAGAGGCCTAATGAGAGATCACAGCTCAGGAGCATGAGTGGAGGTGAATTTTGCAGATGATCCGAAATTTGATGGGAAGCCAGGAGAGGAATTTAAGGAGGATGAGCAGAGAAAGTGAAATTATTCTGGCAGCAGAATTTTGGATAGATTGAAGGTGGAAACTTGACATGTTTTTCTGTCAATATTTCTCTGAAACGAAAAACTGTCTAAAGGGATTAAACAATAAAAGAAATAGACCAGAAAAGGTAGACTGTTACTTTAAAAACCTAACCGGGAGAGTTGCAAAATGTGAGTTCATATGCAGGAGTGGCGTCAGGATGGCATTTCATGCACTAATATCTTCATTTTAAAGGTACAACATTTATTGGATTTGGCATTAAGTGAATGATCCACGCTGTTACCGTCTTAGCCCCATGGTGCTTTTCTATTCCTAGCGCCAGACAGGTCTGTTTTGTTTTGCATTTCATACTGGACATTAGACACCCAGTGGACTTTTTAGGCTGCTTTTTGACAATATCACAGGACTTCACCATTGGACTTCATTCACTGTTGTTTGTATTATGTTGTATACAATTAGACTGTAAGCTCCTCGGGGCGGGACTCCTCTTCCTTAATGTTACTTTATGTCTAAAGCACTTATTCCCATGATCTGTTTTTTATATTATCTGTTTATTTATTTGATTACCCCATGTATTATCTGTGAAGCGCTATGTACATTAATGGCGCTATATAAAATAAGAGACAATCACTACAATCAATGTTTTATTCATTAATTATTAGTTTTGAATTTTTGGTGGTAAGCGCTTTTTGTGCACTAATTCCTTTTTAAGTGAATGTACCCACACCTAAAGGCAATGTTTGCTAAGAGGCGCTATAAGCACTTTCCACCCCGCTGTACGGCGCCGTATGACAGAGCACCACTTAAAACCTTCTCTGCTCTATCTGTTTAGATAATGAAACAACTGTTTAGTAGAGATGGGCGAATCCCCAAAATCCGTTTCCCCGGATTTTCGCTGATGTTACCCCACCCCCCCCCCCCCCCACCCCCCCCAAATCTGTTTGCAGTGCAAAATGCCAAACAGATTTGGGTGGTTTCAATCCGCGCAGATTCATCAAAATCACGATTTTGAACAACCCACGGACGATTTTGTAGAATCCAATCTGCGGATTCAGCAACTCCATTGGCGGATTCTTAAGAAACGATTGGATTTCACAAATCCGCGACGGGTTGCGGAATCCACTGAGTTTATGCTGATAATAATAAGAAAAATCAGCAAAATGTGATCGCCTTTTTGACACTGATCCGCTGAGCTCCTAGACCAAAGGAACCGGCCGATCCGTTGCGGATACAAATTCGCCCCCCCCAAAAATTGCTTAGCCACTGTTTACTAGCTTAAGAACATATGGAAGGAAAAAATAACCTGAAAAGGGAACTCACAAGAGCAGAGTAATAAATAAGAGAGAATTAAAACACACATTGCTTTCATCACTGTCTAGCCAGAGCTGGTTCTGTATCAGAGCAGTGGTTCCGAAGCTGCAGTGGCTCGGGCTGTGGAGGCACCTCTCAGGAATGCATGCCACTGGCCGTCGGTGCGTCACGGAAACCAACGTGAGGATTTCACGTGGCGTTGGATTAGAAAATTAAAAGTAACCGCAATGTGTAAAAAGACAGCATTTATGTTCTCGCTTATACGGTCTTGTAGCCGTTATTGTTTGCAGGAAAAAAATCTGTTTGGTTTAAAACCATTTTGCTGTGGAATGCAAGGGGTCAGAGTCACAATGTTGTCTTGCAGGCTTGCTTGCTTTTGCAAAGCTGGTAATTGGGCGCAGTTGTTTAACACCCCTCAGTGCCAGAGAGGCCAGCCTGCATTCCAGGCTGCGTTACTATGAGGTTTGGCAAAAATCCTTTCCGGGTTTTCACATTCCGGTTCGGGATTTTGCTCTTGCTCGTCCTCTGTGGCTGGATCGTCCATTGTTTGCTCCTGTCAACTTCCTTTAAAGGAAACAGCCCTGTTACAGGAAGTTGCCGAGCAAAGTTCCAGTTTCCTCTGCGGTGTACATGCAACGCGCTTATGCTTTTTGTCTCTCACGTTACCAGACCCGGCTCACGTACCTCGACTAACTGATTTCAGCCCGCCCCGACCTATGCATCCACACTGACTACGCAACTCTGCCGCCAGCCCTGACCTTCAGCGTACGACTCACTACTTACTCTATCAGGACTCTGTCCCTCGGCTCAGGTCGGTCCGTTTGTGTGTGTATGTCTTCCCCCTGTGTGATTGGCCCTGTGTTCCCTCTGTGTCATTGGCCACGGACGCATACCCCCCCCCCCCCCCCCTTGCCCCCCTTTCCCTCACTTGCACTACGACTCTCCCCCAGCACCCCCGTCCCCACCCTACCACCCGCCGCTTGGCCTCACCTCTCCCCCACCACCAATCCCCCTCACCCCGGTCACACCACTCTGTGTCCCTGTCTCCCGCTGAGTCCCCATGCCCCCGGGTAAGACCTCCACCTGCCCCCCCCCCTGGGTAGCGCACACCATGCCCCCGGGTGTGTCACATCCCCCCCCCCTGCCCCTGTGTTGGTACACCCGGACCCTGCCCCCCACCCCTTTCCCCGGTGCCCCCCTGTCACATGCGCGTTGCACGTGTGCTCCAGCGGCCTGCGCACGCTGCGGCTCCAGCCTGCGGCTGCTCCCGCTCATCGGGCACTTCAGCCTCCTCCCGACGCCGGCTCGCACCCGTTACGGGTTGCCGTGCGCTCGGCGGCCTCCGCTGCATGCTCCACCCCTACACCCGGGACCGACCGGTCAGAGAGCCCGGACAGGAGAGAGGCGCCATCTGCACCGGTGGGAGTGCGGAGATTGGACAGAGGTGGCTGGTGTCCGCCGGTGGGGGTAACGGGCGGGTCCTCACTGCATTTGTTGTGGGTGCCCGAGGACATTTGTGTGTGTGTGTGTGTGACACTGGGTGTGTGTTTGTGTTTGTGTGTGTGTGTGTGTGTGTGTGTGTGTGTGTGTGTGTGTGTGGTGGTGTGTGTGTGTGTGTGTGGTGTGTGGACTGGTGGGGTGTGTGTGACACTGTGCTGTGTTGTGTGACACTGTGTGGTGACACTGTGTGTGTGTGTGTGTGTGTGTGGGTGTTGTGTGTGTGTGGTGTGGTGTTGTGTGTGTGTGGTGTGTGTGTGTGTGTGTGTGGTGTGTTGTTGTGTGACACTTTGTGTGTGTGTCTCACTGGGTTTGTGTGTGTGGCACTGTGTGTGTCTCAGTGTGTTTGGCACTGTGTGCTGTGCGTGGGGGGGGGGACCGGAGGGGAGTGTGTGGCCGTGATGTCACCCTGCAGGTCGCCCACATTGGCTGAACCGCTGGGGGGCATGGCCTAGCGCTCCGTCGCGAGTCCTGCTCCCAATTTTCTTGAGAGTGGGAGTTTTTCTCTGCGCAGCGCGACGGCCGCCTGTCGCAGCATGCCCGACCCCATCGTGGGGCGGCTCTTGTCCCTGCAGCGTCCGCCACAGCGGGCGCTGCAGTAGCCAGCGGGGCCGCAGCCTAAGTGGTATGTTGGGAGACTTCCAGTGACAGCAGGTGAGAGAATAAGTGCAGTAGATGGCAGTGCTTGAACACAATGGTTGGAAGGAGTGACTGTGGATGTGCGACAGTAGCCATGAGTCTGGCCTATTGAAATGCTTCACTTAAGAGGGTAGTTTTAAGGTTTGACTTAAAGGTGGGGAGAGAAGGTGCTTGTCGTATACGGGGAGTTCCACAGGTAAAGGGCAGTGAGAGAAAAAGGTTTAAGGTTAGAGAGCAGTAGAGGTGAAAGGGGTGGAAAGGAGACAGTTATGTGTAGAGTGCAGGAGACGAGCAGAGGCCTAATGAGAGATCACAGCTCAGGAGCAGATGAGTGGAGGTGAATTTTGCAGATGATCCGAAATTTGATGGGAAGCCAGGAGAGGAATTTAAGGAGGAGATGAGCAGAGAAAGTGAAATTATTCTGGCAGCAGAATTTTGGATAGATTGGAAAGGTGGAAACTTGACATGTTTTCTGTCAATATTTCTCTGAAACGAAAAACTGTTCTAAAGGGATTAAACAAATAAAAGAAATAGACCAGAAAAGGTAGACTGTTACTTTAAAAACCTAACCGGGAGAGGTTGCAAAATGTGAGTTCATATGCAGGAGTGCGTCAGGATGGCATTTCATGCACTATACTTCATTTTAAAGGTACAACATTTATTGGATTTGGCATTAAGTGAATGATCCACGCATGTTACCGTCTTAGCCCCATGGTGCTTTTCTATTCCTCAGCGCCAGACAGGTCTGTTTATGTTTTGCATTTCATACTGGACATTAGACACCCAGTGGACTTTTTAGGCTGCTTTTTGGACAATATCACAGGACTTCACCATTGGACTTCATTCACTGTTGTTGTATTATGTTGTATACAATTAGACTGTAAGCTCCTCGGGGCAGGGACTCCTCTTCCTTAATGTTACTTTTATGTCTAAAGCACTTATTCCCATGATCTGTTATTTATATTATCTGTTATTTATTTGATTACCCCATGTATTACTACTGTGAAGCGCTATGTACATTAATGGCGCTATATAAATAAAGACATACAATACAATACAATGTTTTATTCATTAATTATTCTTAGTTGAATTTTTGGTGGTAGTAGCGCTTTTTGTGCACTAATATCCTTATTGATTAAGTGAATGTACCCACACCTAAAAGGCAATGTTTGCTAAGAGGCGCTATAGCACTTTCCACCCGCTGTACGGCGCCGTATGACAGAGCACCACTTAAAACCTTCTCTGCTCTATCTGTTTAGATAATGAAACAACTGTTTAGTAGAGATGGGCGAATCCGCCAAAATCCGTTTCCCCGGATTTTCGCTGATGTTACCCCCCCCCCCCCCCCCCCCAAATCTGTTTCGCAGTGCAAAATGCCAAACAGATTTGGGTGGTTTCAATCCGCGCAGATTCATCAAAAATCACGATTTGATACAACCCACGGACGGATTTGTAGAATCCAATCTGCGGATTCAGCAATCCATTGGCGGATTCTTAAGAAACGATTGGATTCTACAAATCCGTCGACGGGTTGCGGAATCCACTGAGTTTATTGCTGATAATAATAAGAAAAATCAGCAAAATGTGAATCGCCTTTTTGACACTGATCCGCTGAGCTCCATAGACCAAAGGAACCGGCCGATCCGTTGCGGATACAAATTCGCCCCCCCCAAAAATTGCTTAGCTCTACTGTTTACTAGCTTAAGAACATATGGAAGGAAAAAAATAACCTGAAAAGGGAACTCACAAGAGCAGAGTAATAAATAAGAGAGAATGTAAAACACACATTGCTTTCATCACTGTCTAGCCAAGAGCTGGTTCTGTATCAGAGCAGTGGTTCCGAAGCTGCAGTGGCTCGGGCTGTGGAGCACCTCTCAGGAAATGCATGCCACTGGCCGTCGGTGCGTCACGGAAACCAACGTGAGGATTTCACGTGGCGTTGGATTAGAAAATTAAAAGTAACCGCAATGTGTAAAAAGACAGCATTTATGTTCTCGCTTATACGGTCTTGTAGCCGTTATTGTTTGCAGGGAAAAAAATCTGTTGTGTTAAAACCATTTTGCTGTGGAATGCAAGGGGTCAGAGTCACAATGTTGTCTTGCAGGCTTGCTTGCTTTTGCAAAGCTGGTAATTGGGCGCAGTTGTTTAACCCCCTCAGTGCCAGAGAGGCCAGCCATGCATTCCAGGCTGCGTTACTATGAGGTTTGGCAAAAATCCTTTCCGGGTTTTCACATTCCGGTTCGGGATTTTGCTCTTGCTCGTCCTCTGTGGCTGGATCGTCCATTTTTGCTCCTGTCAACTTCCTTTAAAAGGACAGCCCTGTTAGCAGGAAGTTGCCGAGCAAAGTTCCAGTTTCCTGCGGTGTACATGCAACGCGCTTATGCTTTTTGTCTCTCACGTTACCAGACCCGGCTCACGTACCTCGACTAACTGATTTCAGCCCGCCCCGACCTATGCATCCACACTGACTACGCAACTCTGCCGCCAGCCCTGACCTTCAGCGTACGACTCACTACTCTATCAGGACTCTGTCCCTCGGCTCAGGTCGGTACCTTCACCTTCCTACCTCAGCCCCGCGGATCTGTTTCGTGCTTGAGACGAGCATCGTTACAGTTACTTAGGGCAGGGTTACGCAAATTGGGGGGGGGGGCACGGCAGTTGCACAGGCCCCCTGCTCTTCCCCAAGGCATTTAAATGAAATGCCGGGGGATCGCGTGAGGCCTCTGGAACTTCACATATCTTGTCTCCGCCGACACGTCACCGTGGCAGTGCGGCGTAATGACGCAGCAATGTCACGTGACCCCGCTGCGTCATTTCACGCCGGAGACATGGTAAGGAAGGGAGGGGGGGGGGGAGGAGGGAGGGGGGCAGACAGGGGGCGGCGGGGGGTAAAGTTTGCGCACACCTGACTTAGGGGGTCAAATCTTTGGTCACTAAATATAAAACCAGTACATCTTGCCCGACTTTCCTGGCTCGGGATTAAGGTGAAAGTGAGAAGGAGATTTTGAAAAGCTATTACCCAGACAAATGAAATAATGACATAACATAAATCGGCCGAGTTGCTTCTGCTACTTACGTCCTCTGCACAATATAGCTGGAGGCAATAACTGAGCTGTATTAGAAAGGCGAACCATGCCCAGGGCATTGTAGCAGATACAAGGCCTGGGCTGCAGTGTCTATCAATGGCAGCAGTTCCCAAACTGCAACAACATGAAATCCTGGTAGCACGTGCTTTTTTTTCTATAACTGTTTTTAAAGCTGCAGACCAAGCAATATCCTACATGTGTTTTTTATTTTTAATAAATCAGTTCTGTACTATGAGAAAATACTTGTAGCATAAAAGCAAAAAACAACCTCTGAATGACATTTTTATTGTATTATAATGTAACAGGCATTTTTGTTTCTATAGCAACCATTTACAAAGTCGCATCCCCTTCCTCTTCTGAAACGGGCTCGGGCACACCCCTTTTTTTGAGCCTTGCCCTCTCTCTAGCAGTGCACCAATTGTATCTAGTGCTTGCCTGGTCACATGATCTTTCCCACAGAACTTTGCATCTTTGGTCCCCTTCTGCTGCACTGACAGCCATTTAGTGAACCCCCGAGTCGAATCTTCGCCGATCAATCACAGGAGAATGGATCAATCGGCAACTTAGCTAATTACTTATCATTGTGTGGATTGTATTGATCCACATATTAAATGGAGAAAAAATTAAACAACCGGCAGCTTGAACTGCTGCTTTAATATTTCACAGCAAATGTGAAGAAATTATATGTTACCTTTCAAGTACTTGGGTAAAACATGCGCAGAAAAGCCAACGCATTTTGCGATGTCAGTTACTTCCTCAGATCAGTTGCAACATTCTGCGATCTACAAATCGTTCCCGCAAGGGGACTGATGAAATGACGCGCGCGTCTTGAAATGTGTCAGTGTATATGCACGGAAGGGAATCGGCTTCCCATGCAGAACATGTTTCAATAAATATTCACATTCCTTCCATCTTTTGCCTGTGGTCTCAAGACGTGGGAATAACTTTTGATATTTGTGATCACAGAAGCTGTGTACTGTAGGGAGCATCCAGTACTTAACTCAATTTAGGACAACTACATCTACAAAGAGCTCTCACAATAAAAGAGATTACAGACCATGACAAAGCCACCGTCTAAACACATTTAATGTAAATCGTTTCTATGAACTATAAATTGAACCATTGAGACTACCACAACTAATTTAACATTTGAGACTAGCGAGTACACAGTGGAAGTGTTGGGGAAGCTCTGTCCTGAATCAACACACATTTTGCCTCGCATCTGTTTCTTCTGTGGCAGATCACTATTGTAGGTGATATGATTATAAGCAGTGTTCGACAAACCTATACATTTGCACGCCCCGGGCGAGTGGATTTAACATCGTGGCGAGCTCCTATTGGCCCAGACATCACACGTTTGGTACTAGGTGGCGAGTAGATTTTTTTTGTTCGGCGAGTAGATTTTTTGGTGATTTGTCGACCACTGATTATAAGTATGCGACCAAGTTGACAATTGTCATTTGGATGAAGCCTTCTGCTTGAGACTCCCGATTGGCAATGAAGGGGTGAATAGACACAGAAGGCAGCAGACACATGGCAACTATTTTAATACATTCTACAGCGCGTATAAACCCGGGAGACCAACAACTGATTTGATGACCAGAAAACAAATGAGGTGAATAACTCAGTAAAAAAAAGGGCATGTTTTTTTTTTGCCTTCTAAAAGCAAGCAAGATTTTCAAGGCTTAAAATTCTGTAGGGGGGGGGGGGCAGGGAGGGGGGGGAGGGGAAGTAATTTGTTTTTAATGCTTTTCCTCTGAACCTGCCAAAGCGCGCACAGTAGACCATTAAAAGTCCCCCGAAAACTAACAGACATTACTGAATGTTTCAACAAACAGAGAACTCTTATTAGCTCATTAAATTCATGTGTATCAAAAAAATAATAACAGATGAGTTCCATGTTAGCGAGCACTAAATGATCCCACGGGGTCTTTCGCCGTGTAACTACCTGATATATTTCAATAAGTAAAACAGAAGCAGTATATACATATATATATATATATATATATATATATATATATATATATATAAAACTGTGCACTTTGCGACACAAACGCGGAGCAAACAGCTCGAGCTGCAGCGAGATATGAATGAATCTAGCAAATTCTGCTTCTTACAATTTGGCCCAGATCTCTTAGGAGCAGAGGTTAACGCCACCTAAATCTGCAGGATTTGAAGGCGTAGGGTGGGGGGGCGGGGGGGGTTTTCAATGAGAGAGGGAAAATTGCACCAGTTATAGGTTCACCTTTTGATACATCTCATTATAATATTGCTCTGACTGCTTATGGCAGCATAAGTCCCCTCGCATTGATTAAGAACAACCCCAAGAAATAGGAGCATATGGATCAAGTGAACCTGCCATGTTATGTATAACTTCTGATCAGCGATCAGCATCGGGATGGACACACCTAAGAATGAAAACATTACTTTGCTTTTGAAACCCTAAGTCCATACGGGAGATATCCAATGGTGGTGCTCACTTGCTGCTCCAGCATTGTGTTTATTGTGAATTCCCCCCTTGGTTTAACAAACTTATGTTGAACCTCACAATGGACTACAGACCATGACATTTCCCAAGGTGGACTAGTGAAAAAACGTTCAGCAGTTTATTGAAGGTACGTTAAAGAGCGAGTCAGGTTGCAGACGCATTGTTAATGTTCATACTCGTTAGCAGAAGATGGATTTACACCGTTGGAAAGAATTCGCTGCAAAATCTCATTGAACACATTTTACCACTATGTTTGTATGAAGCATTATAAAACAATGTATTAATACTTTTTAACATGGCCAATGACTATTCACAGAAGTGTCATTAACAGCAGAATAGAATTTAAATAGATGCTAAATCATGGAAGTAATCAATGGTACTGGGAAACTTTCAAATCTCTGGCACAGAAAGTCCCACTCCAGAATCTGTGTAGTCGCTCTTTATTAAATCTCTGGGGTCTATTCTATAAGGCTTCATACAAAAAAAACATAGGTGGGCCGTTTACGTTGCCAGTTTTTTGAGCGTTGCTATCACGATATTCACAAAGCCTCGATTACCTGTGATAGCAAAATTCCCAAAACAGACGAGTAGCCGGCGATGTGATGATCGCCTCTCTCAAAAGGGCTCACCTGGCGATTTGTTCCAGCTGTAGAGAGAGCCGCCTCTCCCTGCGCATATCTCACCAGCGATCGCAGGCGTTTAATACATTTTAATACTAGAGTAGATGAGCAGGGGGTCTCCGAAGCAGAACCGCGTTGATTTCAGGTCCGGGGGAACCCCTGATTCCCGAGATACCAGCCCTGTTATATGGTGCCGGTATCTCCTATGCATTTAAATATCTCGCGTCATGTGACCGTGGGAATAAAATGCATATGACGGATTGCGAATGATGACATCATGGGTCGAGAGCTTGCAGATACGCCGGGATTTGGAGGGTGAAGAAAAGTTCTAAAGGTAAGTAAAATATATTGAAAGTATGTAAATGTCTTTTTTAAGGTTTTTTTATTGTATTTATTTTTATGTTTTTATGTTTGTGATTGCCCATTGCCTGCTAATGTATTTATATGTGCTCCAGGGTACAGATAAATACAGTGACAGGCAATGTATTTTTTTGGCAAATGCTGGTTTTCAATTGATTGTTATTTTTTTCTATTTCTGTTTATTGTTAGGATTAAATAGTTTGGTATTGGTTGACTTGTTTTTAGTACATTTTAGGATTGGTTAGCATTTTAAATTCATTAATTGTTTTGTTGGCTAGTAGTTTTATTTATTTAATTGATTTGTTGGCTAGTGGTTTATTTATTTAATTGGTTGGATAGGTGTTTATTTAATTTCATTGTTATGTTTTGGAATAACAATTTTTATTATTTTGCTGTTTTAGTGATAGATCATTTTTATTCATGTGTACTATTAGGCTTTTTAATTATTTTATTGTTGGGGTGTTTAGGTGCTTGTGTATTTCTTTTATTATTGTGTATTTTTCACCTTAATAATTTGTATTAGGTTGACCATTGAGTGCTATAGCGGCTTATCATGCCCTTTTTATATGGGTATGATATACCACTGTGCCAATCAATGGGTAGAGGGTGGGTATAGTGGGTCCGGGGTGGGTGGTTAGGCCTCCTGGGTGGGTAGCGGGGGACAACCCCTTCATTACTATAGCAGCTATTAATCGCTAAGGTGATTAAGGGGTTAGGGGCCATTAGATTGTATTTTTAATGTACTCTTGCTGGCAACAGAGGGCATGGACCTGTAGTATGCTGATGAGGATGCCCTTCATGATGGCAGGGGTAAGTAGAAAGTTTTATTTATGCTGGCTGGCTAATGTTTTATTTGGAATGGGCATATGAGCTATTATCCATATCGGGATAATAGTAATTTTGCCCATTACTGTACTGTATGTGTTTTTTTTTGGGGGGGGGGGGGTTGTTGGGGGTAGAGGAGGTGGGTATTGTTGAGTTTTTGAATGTGAATTGAGGATGGGTGAAGTTGGTATTTGGCCCTTGGTGGGTGTTTATACCTACCGGGTGGTAACGGGAGGGGTTAACCCCTTCATTACCTTAGTGGTATTAACCACTAAGATAATAAAGGGGTTAACTCCACCCGCAACCCCCGCAAGGCCTAAACACCCACCAAGGGCCAAATACCACCTTCACCCACCCCCGCTACCCACAATAAACATGGCATTGGTAGTTAACCCCTTCATTGCCTTAGCGGTCAGCCACTAAGGTAATGAAGTTGCCTGTAAATGCATTTTTATTGCATGGGATTCATGCCGGGGGGCTCCGGTGCTGATATTAATGGGTATCAGCTCCGAAGACACCCAGCTTCAATCCGATGCATGTCCTATGTTTTTGCTTTTCTCATTGACCATGCAGTTATCATTACCTATTCACAAATTATATTTACATTTGCCAACATGGATTAGTCCTAAACATACATGCAACTATACATAGCGGCATGCACATAACCACAGATTATTTCTGCTGAATAGTAAAAGGAAAAAAAAAAAAAATACACATTTATATTATTTATCCCTTGGGTTATCTGTGATGAAAAAGTCATATACATGAAAATAAAAGCTAGGAAAAGAGTCTTACAGGCATTTGTTTTTCTACCTCCATCTCGAACTGTATTACATTACCAATGAACACAATACGGTCTTTGTTTCACTCTCTCTTTTTCAGATTCAGTCCCACTCCCTTGTATGTCTCCACTTTATGCTGGGTAAGGTTAAATATCTACACTAATATATAGTAGACCAGGAACGGGGGCCTTTCTCTTGCAGAACGATGCAGTGTTTGGAGAGAGTGAACATTTCCAATTTAAGCTAAACCTTAAGTAGCTTTCCATTTTGGGTATCAAGTATTTGTATTCCATTGTGTATTCTCTAAAACAGGGGAGCGCAAACTTTTTTCCCTGAGCCCCCCTGCCGGCAGTTCTCCTCTCTCCGCCCCCCTCCCCTCCCCCTTACCTCGGCTCCGGTGTCATGACGTCCCGTTGCCATGGCAACATGACGTCACATGGCGACGCGTCTAAGAAGCCGCCGGAGCCAAGGTAAGTGCAGTTTACAAAGGCCTTCGCCGCTTCCCCGGCACTTAATTTAAGTGCCTTCGGGAAGCGCGCTGGGCCTCTGTAAACTCCGCGACCCCCGCCACAGTCAGTCTCGCGCCACCCTCCATTTTGCGCACCACTGTTCTAAAACCTCTTACTTAGGCTCAGCACTGATCGCTGCTACTCTGGGGTGACTGCAGTACACACCTTGATACTTATTACTGCGTTATTCAGCTTATGCATCTCATCTTACATTTGAAAAGCAAACTCTTGCACTTCAGGGTAATAGAATTCCTGTGCTGCAGGTGTAGGGGCTTTGTGATAAATAACTAAACAACGACTACAGTTAAAGAGAAGCAAATGTAGCTTGCAAAAGGTCACAAAATAAAACTAATCATTTGAAAACAAGTTCCCTCGCAAGCTGTGATATTATTTATTGGGCGAATATATCAATTAAGCATAGAGTTTTAAATAAATGAGTTTTCATGGAAAAATGGTCTGTAGATGTGTGGGTTCAGATACAAGTCTTATATTGATGGATCACTTCAAATAAATTATGTTTACTTTAACTCTTAAACTATTATTAGACATTAAAAAAAGTTATGCTAGTGACAAAAACTGTCTCCTGTACAATAAATAAAAATACCACTTGTGGTGCATTTGCAACCTTGTTTTTCCCCATTATCGCTTAGCAAACAATGCTTCCACTGCAGCCAGGGGTTCTGGGTAATGACATGCAAATGAGCACGGTGTGTCACGCTTTACGTCTTATCCATTTTAACGTGCACCCATATAAGCTTATGCCTGCCAGAGCCGGCAGATTTCCAGGGGCCCAGCACTCATCTCACTCTTACCCCCCCTTCTCTTCCTCACTAAGCCCTCTCTCTTCCTCACTACCTCCCCCCCTCTCCACTATCCCTCCTCCTTCCCTGGCCCCACACACAATTCCCCTCACAATAATTACCCCCCTCCCCCCCCCCCCCCACACACACAATAAATTCTTACACTACCCCCACAGATACATGCCAAGGCCCCGCTGCACGCGCCCGCACGGCTGCGTTGCTTGCCGGCGGCGCATGCAATTCACTGCACCGCGACCTGCGGTAATTTTTTTCCGGCGCTGGGGCGTGGCCAAAACGGATGGGGGGGCGCGGCCATGACGTGAGGGGGCGGGACCATCCTTCAGCCCTGGCTTCAGCCCTTCGCACACCCAGGCACTCAGGCACTCGCGCACACACAGGGGGGTGAATCGGAGCACAAGGGAATCGGAAGGGGGGTCGGAGCAGGGAGGGGAAATCTGAGCAGGGGGGGAAATCTGAGCGGGGGGGAAACCTGAGCAGGGGGGGAAATCTGAGCAGAGGGGGGAATCGGAGCACGGGGGAATCTGAGCAGGGGGGGAAATCTGAGCAGAGGGGGGGAAATCTGAGCAGAGGGGGGAATCGGAGCACGGGGGAATCGGAAGGGGGAAATCTGAGCAGGGGGGGTGATGGAAGCAGTGGGGGAATCGGAGCAGAGAGGGAAATCGGATTGGCTGCCTTGCGTGTCACGTGATGCGGCACTCGCCGAAACCACAAGCTCCTTGTAGCTCCGGCTGGCTGACGCGTCACAGCACGCAGTCAGCCACGCCTGAAGGAGCCAGCGGGGACATCCAGACCGGAGGCAGGCAGCTGGTGGACCGCGGCCGCGCGCGCCGCCGGCCGCAGCGGGACCAAAGCCTAAGGCTAGTTACCCGCTGCAGCCGGCGGCGCGCACCTCTCCCTTGCCCCTTACCTCCTCCCTAGCAGTCTCCGGTGACTCCTTGCTTCCTGGCTCACAGCACACTGTGACATGTCAGCCAGCAGGGAATATAAGTGAATTGTGATCCCAAGCGGCGACGCGTCACATGGTGCGCCAGGGAGCCAATGAAGAGGGGAGATCGCCGGCATGGGGGGGTGCATCCTTCCTTAAGGTTCTCAGCGGTTTGGGTGAAGGGTTTGCTGCTTTCAGCACAATATACATTGGCTGCACTACGTGTCAGTGAAGCTGCTTTCAGAAGAGTGATCTTTGTATGTTAATTACTCACTCCCCACTCGCTTCCTCCCTCCCTGGGCTTTGTGACTCAAGTCGCACATCAGCTGCTTGTGACTGGCTGGTTTCTTTTTTTCGGGTGAGAGTTTGTGGGGTCACCCTGTGTGAGGGCTCTGACCGGGTGCTGCGCTGTTTATACATAACCATGCTCAGCCCTCAATGCTGGACACACACACACACGTAAGCGGATCAGAAAATGTGCGACATGGCTGCGCCCACCCGACCTGTTTTGGCCATGCCCCCTCACCTAAAAAAATCTCCCTACAGACCGCAGATCGCGGTGAAGTGCCGTGCACACGCCGCCAGGATGCAAGGCGGCCATGCAGGCGCGTGCAGTGGGGCCTTAGCCTTACACAGCCCCCCCAGATACATACTTACACTGCCCAAAGGATACATACATAAACTACCTCCCCAAATACATACTTACACAGCCCCCCAGATACATACTTACACTGCCCAAAGGATACATACATAAACTACCTCCCCAAATACATACTTACACTGCCCCCCGATACATACATACACTACCTCCCCAGATACATGCACACACACTGATACACACACACACACACACACACACACACACACACACACACACACACACACACACACACTGTATGTAAGGGCATGGGTATAGTTCTTTTATAAAAACAGGTATATTGTAATTTTCCCTTAGATTACAATGTAAGCAATAGCATCATCATGCGTACAAAAGAATTGCAATACTCAGAACCTCCAAAGACCTGTATAGTTTGAATCTTGAATATAATACGAGTTACATGGTGCATTTAAAAAAAACAGTAGTAATCCCCCTTTGGAGGAATATCTTTAAAAAAAAATGAGGCTATAAAACAGCAGTTCAGACAAGTAACAAAACATGTATTATTCTGGCTTCAAACTGTGCCCTTTGTATGTCTGTCCAACGGCTGCCTGAGACAACCACAGCCGAGTTTTAAACTGGAACAGATTTATTGGTCTGCAATACGAATTGCATAAATAAGGTAAGGGGGAATAAAAGGCCTATGTAGATGAAGAACATATTTTGGGCCAACTGTGTTGAAATATTAATGTGAAGCCGTCAGAAAGTGTCTTTCAATGGTTGTGACTGCACAAAATCATTTAGGGGAGGAAGGGTTGCAGTGCTCTGTAATATTCGGCTGTTATTTTTGGGAGCTCAGCAGTTAAATGTCTTTCCATGATCGTACAGGGCAGCAAAGGGTGAGCTCAGTTTAGTTAGGGTGAGCTCAGGTTCTAGTTATTTTAAGAAAAATGTACTTGTGTTTGCAAAAAGTTGGGGCCCAATTGAATTTTTACACTGTGTAGCCTAGAGCCCCCATGTGTAACAATTAAGCTCTACAGAGAGACGGAAGAGTGCTAACTGCTAGTGTGCTAGCCTTACTGTGTCAGTGCCAGGGCCGCTTTATACATTAGGCCGACTAGGCACAGTGCCTGGGGGCCTACGAACCTTTTAGGGCCTACAATATTTCACTTGAAAAAATACCTAAACAAAAAAAAAAATCACAAAATAAGAGAAAACAGCAAATTTTAATTTAAAATGCCTTCCAAGTATCGATACCTTTAAATATCGAAACAAAAGTATCGATGCCAAATATCGCTCGTATCGAAAGAAACAAGCAAACGATGAAATTAGCATAAGAATGAGTAAAAATATCGGACACACAGGCCTCTAGAAATAAAAGTGCCTGGGGCCTACGAAGATCTTAAAACGGCCCTGATTGTAGCTGACTGTAGCTGATAGAGGCTAATACTACACAGGAGTTCAAGACATTTTTTGGACACGCATAAGGGTATCCCAAGCACTGTATTAAAACAGAGATGAAAAGCAATCCAAAGTATGGGAAATGGCTACACTATGTGGACCAAGTGGCCCTTATCATCCCTACAATTCATCATTAACAATCACTAGGGTCCCCTCTGTATTTCTGGGAGCTCAGCCACCATATGTAACAATTGTAGAGTGATCCTTAAAACGTTAGGTGCCAGGGAGGTATGAGACACGTGTGGTCAGGCTCAACTGAATAGAAAGGGTAAACAAGTGTCCTAAGAAAATTGTATAAACTATCTACCTGCCATTGCTTCAATGTAGTTAAAGCAGCGGCCTGCACAGCTAATTTTGTTTTAATTCCACCTTAATCAGGGGGTTTCTCAAAGCTGATCGCCTATACACTGACCTCTGGGGCCTCCCAGGTTCAGATTAACTTGAGATAAAACTAGTTGTGCTCCCTGGGTAAGAATACCTGCCCAGCGGACAAAATATGGCCACAGGCTTGCTCCGGTGGCCAATAAGAAGATGAAGTTGCTACTTTCTGACACTGCTGCCATATTTGTCATTTTTTTGTCACACACTGACAGAAAATAACATACAAAAATGGCAGAAAGCAGGGGGTCCCCGGAGGTTAGAAGACCATAGATCACCTCCGGGGGACAAAAAAAAAAAGACAAAAAGTAAGCACTGCAGTATTACAAGAATGGGGGAGAAAAAGCAGAGCACTACTTCTATGCAGAGAAACAATTATTAGAGGGCGTTCCCATAGATAAAGAACATACAAAAATATACAAATTTATTGGATCATGAAGACGTACAAGGGCAAGTCAAGTAGCACACACACATTTTTCTACCACACTAGTGGAGATGGATCTCGACACAACAAAGTGAGACTGAAACAGATAACCCAGTACAATACGCCTGTAACTGCTCAGATAAGGCACACCCAGTACCCCAGGACAAGTGGGACATCTTACCAGGACGCTGCACCTACACGTGAGTCCTTGGTCATCTCCCTCAGATGCTATTTAAGGTATTACCCGTCACCCATTGATGCATTCAGGTCTGGACACCAGGATGTGTTAAATCCTTACCACTGTGCGACGTGGGTTTTGTTTCTCCAGCAAATACGTCAGTTACCGGGGATTTCCATACCACCATTCATTTCTACATCTTTACATGGTTACCTGAGGGGTACTGTATTGCGGACTATTGTTCTTTGATGCTATATATAGCGATATATGCAACTGTTTTTTTGAGCACCACACAGTTTTTTGACTGCAGTATTACAGTTTGGCACAAAAATCAAACACATCATAACATTCAACATGTTCTTTCTAGATAGAGTTGTCACTTGTCTATTGGCGTTAGGAACGAAGCCGTGGTTTTCACTAGTGGTTCTGAAACTTCTCCTCCGGGTCCTGCGGCAGAGCAGGTATCTGACCCAATATTCTATCCATATGTAAATATGGCAGCTTCACCTGTGCACGAGTTATACCTGGTGTGGCCGGAATTACACGATTCCCTCCTTAGCACCTACAGGAAATTAATGTTCCCAACTCTGTCTGACTTAAAACATGTCAGTAATTGTAATTGTTAATTCTACTTATTACATTGAGGTGGTACTGGCCAATGAACGAGGAGATAGGAGGCTAACAATTTCAGTGAGCAGGTTCATGTGGAAAATTTACTTGATTTTATGAGGAAGAAGGGACTGCCTCTAATAACATAAAGGACACGATGCAATCATTTTCTGTACCATAAGAGTATATATCATGGTGCCCCACTCCAGTCCTCAAGGGCCACCAACGGGCCAGGTTTTCAGGATATCCCTGCTTCAGCACAGCTGGCTCTATTAGTGGCTCAGTCAGAATGAGACAGATAACCAAAAGGGTATAAGGTATTAACAAACATACAATGTATGTACAGAGAGTTATGAATTGATTTGAAGAAATGTATGTATATATTTACCTACTTTTGCCACCGGTCATTCATTGTATATTCTCTTAATGTAACATGTGCTCATCGGGAATGTTGCACCATTCCTCCTCCCCCACCTTTGATTTCTGTACTTCCCCCCCACCCCCCACAATTGTTGCAAAACTCAATAAAAATGTTAATTTAAGTAAAAAAATAAATAATAAGAACACAAAACTGGTCTCCTTTATTAGAGGCAGAAGTAAATTGTCAGACAGAACCAGAAAAAAATGATGGCGGAAAAGAGAGAGATGGTGCCCATTAACCTATATACTTCCAATTACATAAACCTACACACCACATGGGGGTAGAACCACAGAGCTCCAATAAATCTTTTATCGAGACGTTACCGATAGTCATACTGGATATTTAGGTGATTAGTGTTATGGTGCCCTCGCGTTAACCAGAGCAGTATTGCTACATTATAACAAACATCTGGCGTACGCCAATGCAAATCATATGCTAATGAGCCGTTAACCCAACATCGCAGATCCACAAACCTTCATTCATGTTAGCGCATGGAAATAATGTTCTGATAATTAGGTCACATCAAGACCGGCCGCTTCTCACATTCACACCATGATTATTATAGCGTTATTTCTAGGGAATAGCCGACAAGCAAAAAGTCCAAGTCTTACGTGCTACCTAAATGATTGTACTGAGTATAGGACTCAACCCTTTCATTACAGGTGTCATACAAAGATATATATTACGGGTCATATAAATGTCTAAACCTCATCAAGAGATGGATCTGATAATGTGTCATGAATTTCATGTAATAAACTACACTGTGGTTCTTAGTGATTAAAGTGAATGTAGGATAAGCTTGTCTGACCTAATATGGTATATAACCTTGGCAGTATTAATCGTGGCTGTATAATAATGTGTTAAAATATTATAACAATAATTACCAAGAGACAGACGTAGTGAACAAAACTTTTACTTCACTGTGTGCCAACAATAAAGGGAGAAAAATGTGCCGGTCCAATAAAAAGAACAATATTTACATAAAATCCCCTCCTCTCTTCTGTGGCTGACCTGTCAGTAACGCACGTGCGCTAATTGAAATGGACATTCTAGTTTTGCCAATGCACAGGTGCAGTGTATTGGTTAACGCGTCTCTGCACAACGAAAATCTATTAATACAGCTAACGTAACGATGCTAGTTTGCGGAACGGACGTTGTTTTTGCATAGCATTACCTTTGTGGATACCCGTTAACCCGAGGACAAATAACGGACGTTACCTATTTAGGTAACGTCACGTTAGTAGCCCAGATATAACGGAGCTCTGTGGATCTACCACATGGTGAGATACCTGTGAACACACCTACAGTAAGATACCGCCCTCTCTCTTCCCTCCTCTGTCTCTCCGTCCCTTTCTCTAGCAAAAGCCCTATTACAGTGGGAGTAATGACAAAACGTAAATAATGTTGCATTATTGTAACGAGTGTTAACATTATGCTAACGACTTCAATTACAGCTGTTATTTTTAGTGAATAAGGAGTTAACGAATCGAAAATCACAGCCATTCCTGTTTTAGGGGAAATCACAGTATTTGCTCTGATTTAAAGGAGTTTAGTGAATCTAAGCCTTAGGCTGCGGCCCCAGTGGTCACAGCTGCACGCGTGCAGGAGCACCTGGAGGCACATGCATCCGTTTCAGCCGCGACCTGTCTTGACAATACGCTATGAAGAGTTAAGTCAAAGGAAAGTACATATCCAACACAAATAAAAAAAAGATGTCTTTGTTTACTCAGCCAGGAGACTAAAAGCTTTTAGGCTGATCATAAAATCAACTAACCACATCCAGTAAATGAAATTGCTTTCCTTACAAGGCTACGGCAGTATAACATGTTCAGATACTGCTACATGCTTAGTGCTACATTCAGCTGAGACCATTTACAGTAAAATAATGGTCATCTTCTAATAAACCTGTTTGTGATAGAGGATGAGGCAAAGTCAGAAGTATAGGGGTAAGCGATGCAGATGGAAAATTACAGTACATCACTTTTACTTTATGTTTCCACTCTATGGGGCCTATGCAGAGAGCAGCGAATTTTCGAAATTCGCCATTTTTTGGAGATAATCGCGCAGAAAACAGCAGAAAATGGAGATTTCCGAAAAACGCGCCAATTTTTCTTTTCTATTTGTAAAACTCGCCTCGCGGCTGGCGAGAACCTCAATCTCGCCAGTTTTAAAAATATCCGTATGCAGAGAGGCGCGAACGGCATCTAGCGGCTGTTCGCGCCAATAAAATGGCGCGATTGTCTCCGTTTTGCCTCGCCAGAAAAAACTGCCGCTCGCGGCCATTGCAAAGGGAAAAAAAAAGGCGCGAATTTGTTTTAACACATTTCTGAAGCGCGCATCTCGCCAATTTAAACTCGCCACACGCATCCATGTTAAACATAGCAGAATTCGCACTTCTCTGCATATGGAGATTAAAACTCTCCAAAAAAGCTACTTTTTAATAAATTCGCCAATTTTAAAATTCGCTGCTCTCTGCATAGGCCCCTATGACGGTTATAAATGATTAAATAATACGCTACCACTATGCAAAAGTACAAGGTAATGAGACAAAGATAGGATCATGTGAACAACACTTTCATTTCTAAGATCTAGGTGAATCCCGCACTTCAAATCAAATGTGATTTGGCCCAGTAAGTATTATAGCATTTCATAACTTGAATACTACAGCCACATTTCAGCTGAACCATTTAGTTATAAAGGAGCATGGACTTTATTCTGCAAAGTGTGAATAGCGTTGATCCGGTGCTGTCGCACGGAAAGCCCTATTTAAGTCAATAGAGCTTTCCATGCAATAGTGTCCGATCAGACTATGGGGCATATTCTATGGTAGAAATAAGAAGAAAGCAGCGCACTGCCCGGGAGTCAGGTGGTATAAAAGTTAAAAAAAATCTGTTTATTAACACAAAACATCACCCAAAGGAGGTATAATGCCTCCTACGCGTTTCAGATACAAATGCCCTTTATCACTCAGTGATTTATGTTCACTCTTTGATAAAGCACCCTGCGTGTGAAACGCGTTAGAGTGACTGTATCAGTGCTTTCTTTTTTGTCCATGTTTTTTATTTAATAAATCCTTCTGATTATTCATCTATTCATCAATGCTGTGCACCGGTTTGTCCCCTGCTGGGGAGTTCTTCACACCCAAAAACAAATACATTGCCGCCGCCGCGTGCGCTTATAGTAAGCGCGACGGCGACAATGCGACGTTGCGTCGCCAACTTTGGAAGCTGGCAATATTTGATTTTTGAAGGGCTGTCGCCTCATGTGACAGCCCCTGAACAAATCAAATGCCAGTACGCCCGCGACGCCGCTGCAAAGCGAAATATAACTTTCGCTAGCGGCGACGGGTGACGTCACCCGTCCCGTCGCGGGCACTCTACGCGTGGCCTTAGGCAGAGGAAACAGGCTCTATTAGAAACATGGAGTGTCTGTGCCCCCAGCAGGCTTATCAGAGGTACTCTTACATGCTCAGGATACATAAATGCAGGTGAAATGGGGAAGCTGAGGCTGGAGAGATGGGTAAAGGGAGAAGCATCCATAAAATCACAGGGGGCAAGGAGGTCTCAGAAGTCTAGAAGAGCTCAAAACTAGGCGAACATCATAACTTCAGGTTATCTATTCAGAGGAGGTTCGAGCTTCGTTAGAGGGCTAAATATGCCAGGGGTCATTTTTTAGAGGGCCTGATAGTATAAGCGGTTAAAGAGAGATTAGATAGTGGAAGGTGGGTTGTTTGGGAAATCGTCATGTGTTAGCACGATACCGATGCGCTGGGGAAGGATAAGGAGCGTGGATACCCAGCAGAACGCATGTTCCGGATACAGAGGGACAGGGGAGCAGCCCTTGTGCCCAATAAAGTCCCTAGGGTACCTGAGTGTTCTGGTGACTCAGGTGACAGGTGAAGGACCAATCAAGGTCCAGTTGAGGTTATACGCCCAAGGGCAGCCGATCCGAGGCCGATTATGGCCACAGGTGGCTCGTGGGTCACTATTTTTGTTTTGTTATTGTTGCTATGTTTTATTGTGTTTCCCCCCTTCCCCCTCCCACTCCCATGTCCAGTCCTCCCTCTCGCCTCATGTCCAAAGCTCTCCAGACGACAAGATACATTTTGTATGATTTGACAGTTCGCTTAAGGTCTTGACAAGAATCTAAAAGAAAATAATTATTCCTATTGGTAATCTTGTGCTAAACTGCCAAGAGGACGATCGGCTTTCTCACCTTCAATGCCAGGAGTCTGCAATGCTCAATGCTGCAGTGTATCAATGGTCTGTCACACGGGGATAAAACAGCAGCGGCTTTGTCAGGATTTGTGGATCTGTCCCTGGCAATCTCATATGGCTCTTACCTAAGCTTAAACCTGCATACGTGGGACCTTTGCAAATCACTGAGGGAGTAGTATGTTCACTTTCCAGACATTTCAGATGTGTAAAGAAACATGCAGCATACTTAAATCAGCAATCTCCCCTACTATTTATTTCTTCCCCCCACCCCATTTTTTGTGTTTTACAGGATTCCTGAGATACTCCCATTTCCCCCCACATTTATCCCCCCCCCCCATTTCCCAGGATACCTACCCGTGAAGTTACAAGGTTTCAATCTCCATCCAGGAGAAATAAAATGGTTGCCAAATCTCAGGCCAATTGGAAGCTGCAACATCATCAGTTGCGACCTTCTATTAGATGACCATTTAAAGCTGCAGTTCAAGCAATATACCTTGTGTGTTTTTTTTAAATAAATCAGTTCTGAACTATGAGAAAATACTTGTAGCATTTAAAAACATTTTTAATGTATTCTAATGTAACGAGAATTTTTTGTTCCTATAGAAACCATTTACAAAGTCACGTCCCCTTCCTCTTCTGAAACAGGCTGCACACCCGTTTTTGAGCCCTGCCCTCTATCTAGCAGTGCACCAATTTTATCTAGTGACTGCCTGGTCACATGATCTTTCACTCAGAACTTTGCATCTTGGGTCCTCTTCTGCTGCACTGACAGCCATTTAGTGATCCCCCGAGCCGACTTTTCGCAGAGCGATCACTGAAGAACGGATCGATTAGCAACTTGTCTAATCACCTGTCTCTGTAGATTGTATTGATGCAGATATTGAATAGACACAAAAAATATATACATTTTTAAAAATGGCAGCTTGAACTGCAGCTTTAAATCCCCTTTCAAAATCAGGTAGTAATGCTGGTAACTTCCCTGGTAACTATCTCAGGAACCAGGTGGTAACCGGAACTAACAATTGCGTAGTTCATCTCCACAGCACCCTCTGGTTCCAATGTAAGGCCCCGGACATGTTCCCTGCGTGCTTGCGGAAGTGTGCTGACGCGCGCTCCCGCTCAGCACTGAGCCCCTACAGCCGCAATTAGAGCGGCTTTAGTAGGGGCTCACCTGCGCTTCCGCGCGCTTGCAGAAGCGCAGGTCCTAGGGGAATTTAAAATTCCCCCGCTTGCCGGCGCGACAGGCCGGTCACGTGAGCGGTTCGCCCAATGAGGGCGAACCAGCTCCATGACGTCACTGGCCCGCCCCCGGCAAGTGACGCGCCCGCCCCCGGCCGGTCTGTCCCCCTTCTGCCCGATCCCTGTCCCCCTTCTGCCCCGATCCATGTCTCCTGTGTGTGTGTGTGTGTCTGTGTATGTGTGTGTTTGTGCATTGTGTGTGTGTGTGTGTGTGTGTGTGCGTGTGTGTGTATGCATGTGTATGTGTATGCATGTGTGTATGTGTGTGTGCATGTGTATGTGTATGCATGTGTGTGTATGTGTGTGTGTGTTTGTGTGTGTGTGTGTGTGTGTGGGTGTGTGTGAAGGTGTGTGTGTGTATGGTGTGTGTGGTGTGTGTGTGTGTGTCTGGTATGTGTGTGTGTGTGTGTGGTGTGTGTGTGTGTGTGTGTGTGTGTGTGCGCGCATGTATGCATGTATGTGTGTGTGTGTGTGTGTGTGTGTGTGTGTGTATATGCATGTGTGTGTGTGTGTGTGTGTGTGCATGGTGTGTGTATATGCATGTGTGTGTGTGTATGTGTATGCATGTGTGGTTGTATGCGCGTGTGTGGTCTTTGTGTGTGTGGGTGTGTGTGTGCCTTTGTGGTGTGTGTGTGTGTGTATGTGTATCGGTGTGCGTGCGCGCGGTGCGTGAATATAATTTACAAAGTTGCACATGGTGAATAAATATTTATCTCCAAAAAAAGGATGCTTTTTTTTAAAATGTTTAAAACAAAGACAAAACACACACACACACACACCACCACACACAACACACCACACCACACACACACACACACACACACCACACCACACCACACACACACACACACACTCACACCACACAACACACCCACACACAATCACACACACACACACAACTTTCCCCCGTTACACACAGCCACTTACAAGCTATAACCAATTGATCACACACACACAGTGATACCCACCTCCCAAGCGCTTGCTGTCTCCTCTGTAAGGACAGCAAAAAGCTCCTGGTAGAGCGAGCGGCAGCAAGCGAGAGCGAACAAGCGCCAAACATGGCCAAGGCCTAAAAAAGGTTATTAGCTAGGGATGATTACAGCTCTAAGTCAATCACACATAACTTGCTGTGCATTGCTCCTTTAAAGAAAACTAATGTTTTGTTTCCATATTAAAATAGGGCACCACAACCTTTTGGTTAACTTGTCATACAAACTTCATAAAACCGAGTGCTAAGAATACAACTTTCTCTTCTACGTTCTAATGATCTACATATGGAAATCTTTCTCAGTACCTCCTATTGGCGTTCCGATTTGCGGAGAAACACTGTAAATAATATTTATCTGGGTGTGCAGTTTTGACACCTTTGTTACAAGCTCATGTGATTAGGCACTGCTAAAGAAAGTCATTTGACAGCAGTATTCTAAATGTGCTACATATTTTAAGATATGTTTAGGAGTTCGCAAATTTCAGCTAAATTCTTAACTCAGAAAAGCACAAGTATCATAAGATTTGCAATGCATGCTTAGTTCATTACAGGCTCATTTGTGATTGAATATTAATAACATTTACTAATTTAAGAGGTCACAAAACAATTGCAATGAGCAAGTTTCTAATTTAAAAAAAAAAGTCTCAGAAAGTGATCTTTATTTTTTGCTATTCCCTAGTACTGAAGTCACAAATCTGGTGAACTACTTATATGGAAAAATATTGATGTAAAAAAATGTTGTGTGTGATCTATAAAGTCGCCAAAATTGTAAATTGCTAAAAAGGTCATTAGAAAGCAGACTTCTTTACTTTGACTTTGGAATCACTGCAGTATTCTTTCTTAAGTTGTGTATTATCCTCTAACATTCCCACCACAAAGGCAATATGGATTGTAATTAGATACAATCATAAAGTTTCATTTTGGTCTAATTTTGCAAAATGATTAGACATCTTATCATAAAACAAACACTAAGAATGGTGAAGAATGTGTTTTATGGCATCACAGTATTGTCACTCCCATAAAAGTACAGCTCAACCCCGTTATAGCACGAGCCACTAAAACGCAGATCCACTTATAATGCAGTCTGAGCATGGCTCCCGATTTAAAAACATCTCCATTTTTATTTATTTTTAACGCTAAATGCTTTATTGCTAACGGACACACACATACACCATGTGGGAATTGAACATGAATACATTTTATATAATACACATGCAGGAATTGAACCCAGGACCTTTCATATGCTAGTACCAATTCTCTACCTGCAAGCCACAGGGTTTGTGTGATGTCACAGACACTAAAAATAAACTTAACATATAGTACACAGTGCAGTCCACTGTGCTATTATTATAAGTAAGTTAAGTATATTTATAAGTGAAATAAGCTGTAGAGAGGAGAGAGCTGCAGATGCCGGTAAGTCCTCGCATGGCAACATTTTATAACGCGATCCTGGTTATAACGTGGTCTCATTCTGTGGACCGAGTTATAACGGAGTTCAGCTGTATTTTGTATTTATTTTTTCCCACTCTTTATGCCATTTGTTAAGGAGTTTAAAGGTAATAAGCTTCCTTGGGTTGCAACAGAAACCAGTTCCTCTTTTGAAAAAGGCGGCCATAGTTTGAGCCCGGGCAAGCAGGATCTTTGCGGATGGATTGGCAGCTTAAGTAATTACATTTCCTTAAAGGTAAGCACATGTTGCATCTATTAAAACAAACAAACAAACAAACAAAACAAAAAATGCAAACTAAACAGCTGCATTGCTTTATAGCACATGTTGATCACACTGTGTACTGCCTGCTGGAGTGACGCAGATTCGCATTAACAAGGATCACTGGGCCGAAAAGCCTAACCAGAAGGGATGAAAAGAAATGCATATCTAAGTTAATTTTAAAACATATAATCATAGATTGAAATGAAACCACAGGACAGATTCAAAAATAGCATAATCTTGTGACGCAATCGGTCCAACAATATAATGCAATGTGGGCCTTGTGAACTGTATTAACTAGAATTGACTGCTACTGAATGTATTTGATCTAATACACTAGAGCAGTGTTTTTTAACCACGGTTCCTAGGAACTCTTGGGTTCCCCGGGCATCTCTAAAGGGTTCCCTGCAATGTTCAGGTCATTTGCAAATTGTACCAAAATGCACAAGCATCTGATCTCAGACGTGCTATTAGAGAGGGTTGGGGTTCCTTACAATGCATCTGATCTCAGACACGCTATTAGAGAGGGTTGGGGTTCCTTACAATGCATCTGATCTCAGACGTGCTATTAGAGAGGGTTGGGGTTCCTTACAATGCATCTGATCTCAGACGCGCTATTAGAGAGGGTTTGGGTTCCGTACAATGCATCTGATCTCAGACGCGCTATTAGAGAGGGTTTGGGTTCCGTACAATGCATCTGATCTCAGACGCGCTATTAGAGAGGGTTAGGGTTCCGTACAATGCATCTGATCTCAGACACACTATTAGTTAGGATTGTGCTTCCTCAGAATTTCACAATATAATTATAGGGTTACTTAACCAAAAAAGGTTGGAAACCACTGTGCTGGAGAGTCATACACACAGCTAAACAGATTGAGAAATACAGTACAATAGCTGATGAAGGCTCAGCATGTTGCCGACCTTTCAAATGCACATCCACAGCTGGTGACCTTCACTTATCTAATTAAAGTTAGAGGTGAAATGTAATCAAATAACCCCCCTGCAGAGACACAGGGACAAGCAGGGCAAACTTCACACAAAGTACATAATAAAAAAAAAAAAAAAAAAACTTTTTTATCAACCATACTACTTGTGCTAAAATCCGCCATTTTACAGAAAAGGACTTGAGTAGAATTTAAACAAGCTCCTGTTGCCGCTCCCGCTATCTCCAATTAAATTCAATCTTCTCTCTTCCGTTGCCTCTCGTTATATTTCATACAATCAGCAAACTCTGCTTATATGTTTACATTAGGAGTTCTTAAAATACCTTTTTAGCCCATTTTATGGAAGTATTTATACATTTGAAAAAACTAACGTCATAAAGAAAGCACGAATAACATGAGACTGCTTGTGCATTGTCTTTCAGAGTATTTTGGTGTCTGATATTGTGTGGTTGTGACATGTCAGGAAGAGGAAAGTGAATGTCAGCAGCAGCAGCAGCAGCAGCCTCAGTCTGGGCTGCACTTAACCAATGGTAAAATGTAACTACGAGATGTCCAGAGCAAATCTACGATGTGCAGCGCAGTGTACAGAATGTGAGTGACGCTGGCACAGCAGCTGTTTTATATACAATGCAATGCTTAACAATAATATCATTCTGTAAATATCCTCTGTGGTTCTATTAAGTGATTGTACCTATATTATCTATTAACATAGGCATAATAGGAGTCCAGCATACTGTCCTTGGCGCTGCTGAGTAGCTCTCTTGAACCCTGAAGGAGCATTCTGTCCATTTGCCATAGAAATGTAGGAATGCAGAAGTGCACATGTGAAGATGTCACTGGTCGCTGTCTTATGGAAGCACTCCGTTTGTGTCTTTGAATATTTAGCTATATGCCTGGGGGCCTGGAAAACCAAAGCAGCTGGAGCAGGCTTTGGTGGTGATAATCTAACAAGTAATGCTTCCTCACAGCTGGAGACTTTAGCACAAATGGGATGCTTAGAAGGGTGATGGCATTAAAAAGTCTTTGAAGGCCCATCTAATCTTGAACGGGACGAGCACAATGCGACTGATGGGGAAAATTTGAGGTGTGAATAAAAACGAGATTTGTCAAAGTCAGGGTGCTGTTCCCACAATAAATCGAAGATACGAGGGATTATTTTTCTTCTATAACACTGCCCAATACTGTCCAAGATGAAACAACGAGGAATTCTAAAGCCTTGCTAAGAAATAATTTACTGTATACTCTTTAGGCTAGGTCCCCAGTGGCTGCGATGACGACGTGCGCGGCACACACAAGGTACGACCCTCTATGGGGCTGGCCCCAGTAGCTGCCTGCGCGTCCCGGCACAATGCGCGAAGCGCGGCCACATTTTGCAAAGACAAGGATTTTGTCTTTGCTTTTGGCGACGGAGCGCTGGCCACGTCACGGCGGTGGTTCAGCCAATGAGAGCGAACCAGCCACGTGATGTCACGGCGGTGGTTCAGCCAATGAGAGCGAACCAGCCGTGTGATGTCACGGCGGTGGTTCAGCCAATGAGAGCGAACCAGCCACGTGATGTCACGGCGGCGGTTCAGCCAATGAGAGCGAACCAGCCGCGTGATGTCATGGCCGCGCCCCCACCACGCCTCCCCATTGCGCGCTGCCTGGAGTCCACCAGGCTGCGCTGCTGCCGGGAACGAGCGCCGCCAGGCAGCCTGTCGCATTTTCAAGTGACTTGAAAAAGGTAACACTAACAAAATAATTGCTCCTATTCCACAGCTCTAAATGGTATGTTGCCTCTATGCAGCTGCTAGTAATCTCTGGTGCGGAGGATCGCGAAAGCAAATATTTAGAGCCAACAGCCCATGACCTCCTGCCTTGCAGAATCATAGTAACCAATGGACACATTAACATATTATTTGTTTACATTGTTTGGCTTTGTTTTAAATAAGAATTGCTATCAATGAAGGTGTTTGGCTGACAATGTTCTTAGGAATGTACCAATGTATATCTATACAGGGACAATGAAGACTTTTGGTAGAAGTTCAAATAGACTTTGCCATTTCTCTTATACAATATTCTTTATGGGCTTATTCTATACCCGTTGAAGTGGACACTTTGGTCCAGATAGAATAATCTGTCTACACGCTATCACTTTGTGACCTTTCGGCCTCAGGTATCATTTCTATGCAGATGATACACAGCTATGTATCTATTCACACCTGCAACCCAGTCCCAAGCCTATGAGTGCAGCCGAGATCCCCGGTCTGCAGTTAGCTACAGGGGGAGCGTGGCAGGGGTGTAGCCACAACGTCACCCGTCAGTTTCGCCCTCATTGGCTGAACCGCCGGGGGGGGGGGGGGGGGGGGGCCCCCCCCCGCGAGTTGTGGGCACAGATTTCCTGTCTTCAGGGAAATCTGTTTGCACAACGCAGCAGGCCCGGCCCCATTGAGGGGCGGTCCTTGTCCCTTCAGCACCCGCCATAGCGGGCACAGCAGCAGGCAGCGGGGACCTGGCCTATGGGAAACTAGGGGAAGGAGGGACTAAGGCAGGGGTAGCCAACTCCAGTCTTCAAGGGCCACCAACAGGTGAGGTTTTAAGGATATCCCAGCTTCAGCACAGGAGGCTCCATCAGTGGCTCAGTCACAGACTGAATCCTTTCTATCCCACAAACCCGCTTGGAAAGTTACTTCCCTTTTAATACCTTTATAGGCACCTTCTGATCAAATCAGTGATATTGCTTAGCTTTAGCACACAATGCTCAAGGTGCTCCAGCTGTTTTACTTCCTTATGCAGGGCAGAAGTCTTTGTCATTTGAAAATGACACTAATTACTAGAAATAGTTTTTCAGACATAAGCATTGATAGTTTTCTAGTGAGGTTTCTGCTCTCCACACTTACACTTGAGGCACCTTAAATGATCCCCGTGTGTCTTAACAAATATTACGTTTCTGAGCTCGCCGGAGCGCAGGGCCGGTCACGTGAGCGGTTCGCCCAATGAGGGTGAACAAGCTCCGTAACGTCACAGCCCCCCTCCCACCCCCCCCCGACACGCCCCCGGTCTAAGGCCAAGGAAAGCACTCGCTCCGTAGTTAGAGGAGCCTGAGGAAGCCCAAGAAAGGGCGAAACGCGTAGCTCAAAACCCCCCAGTGTTTTGAACCTTTGCAGCCACCGTCTGGAGTGGGACAAGGGAAGCGCAGCACTACATCCGGACGCGGAGGGAGTTTGCTGCAAAACCACGAGTCCTGCCTTATATTCCCTATAGACTGGCTTTTTTATCTGTTATAGTGCTGCTCACTTGTTGAGTTAGCAGCATTTTTTTGTTTATTGTTTCAATAAATACCTTGGCTTTTACCTCTGATTTAAGACCTTTTCTTACCTTTCTGGGGTGAAACTTCATCACCCTATTCTGCTTTGGACTACGATTTGGAGACTGCAGGAGGAGCAACAAAGATACATTCCAAGTGTGTGCTCACACTTGGCCGTGTGAGTATTAGTACTTTGTTACAAACCTCCCATTCCATTACTTATTTTTTGTTTTAAGTAGAGACCTTCTAACTCTATTGGAGAGGCTGAACCGTTTCCTGGAGCCTAAAGAAGCCTCCCCAAAGAGTGCACTCACACCTGCCCGTGTGAGTGTTTATAGTGCATTTTAGCCCTGTTTTTATTCCTTGGGACATTTTTAAACTTTTTAAACTGTTAATGTATTCTGCTCATTTGTTCATTCGTTTATCCCGAGGGTGATACCACATCAAAGAAGAAGGAGAAGAAGTTCGCAGACGGAGAGTGAAGAAAGACTCCACAAGACAGAGAGGAGAAGACCTAAAGATACCTTGATGCGACAGCATTTGCACAAGGCCGTGTGAGTGTTAAGAGTTAATACACGCTTTAAAACACCATTGTCATTGCTTCAGGGCTTAACACACCTGAACCATATTGTGTTCCATTTCACCCTTCCACCTGTGCTCCCCCATCTCTCTCTCTTGTTTCCCTGTTTTACTAAGGATCCTGGGTAGATCCTTTTTTGGGGTTGTTTGAGTCACAGGAGGAGACAAAGAAGCAGAGGGATACGTTATGAACTTCTAAGGTTGTTATTATACCTTTATCCCGTACTTAATATACATACAGGTAGCGCGCGGGTTTTCTCTTTCCATAACATACCCGGCGGAGAAGCCAGCACCACTGCAAGATGCCCTCAGTGTGGCATACACTATCTGTGGGCTGTGGAGTCGTTTGTGCCTGGGCATGCCGCGGAGACGGGAGGAGAGACAGCCAAGCTGACGGCTGGAGCCTCGCCCAAAGTGAAAAAGGAGAAGGCCGATCCCGGAGAATGGGGATCCCTACTGATGATAGCACCGGGAAAGAGTGAAACTGGGGCCTGCAACCGCAGCGAGAACCCGGAACCTAGCTGTCGTCCCCTGCGGAGGTACCCCTACCAGCGTCGGAGTCTGCCTCGTCGGACGAAGAGCAAGCAAGCCCGACATCGGTGGTGATGCGCCTACCGGCGGGCCACTACAGCGGTGCTGAAAAAGAGACAGCACTTACCTGTGATGTGGAGGAGCCGAGTCTCGAGAGTTCTCGATTACCTGCGCTGATGTGACCAGAGCGATGAGTCCCACGGCTGTGGCGACTTCCATTGTGAAAAGAGAAGAGGACCTCATCGCAAGCCAGCGGAGTGGTGAGACACCCTCTTAACTACCACAGGCTCCGATGGAGGCGACGGAGAAGGAAGGCCCAGCCAAGGCCCAAGCGGAGCTGCGGAGCGAACCATCACATCCGGCGCTGGACGTCGAACTGAAGGAAGAAGTTCCGGTGGGGGACCCCACCCAAGATGGTGCCTTGTCCCGCGAGATCGATGACGTCACTTCCGGCGGACACAGCGGAGCCGGTTGGAAGCAACCAGCATCATTGCGACCGCCGTGCTGTACCAGGTTGTCCGGAAACGAGATGGGCAAGTGTCGGCAAGCCACGAGGAATCCGGGGAACCAGGAGAAGGGTGAGCCTGACATGCCCAATGCTGGCACCGGCCAGGGTATTGCCAAACTGCGGATCATGGAACCGCATCGCCAGCACATTTCTCCCTTTGCCCTGCCCCCGGCCATTGCTCAAAACCCTGCCCATGTCACCTCGTCATCTGGGTCCCTATCTAGCCAAGAGTGGTCTGGGGAGTCCCGGGACACATCTGAGGAATGGACTGGGTCAGCTCTGGACTGGGGGGGAATGTTTTACCTCTGATGAGGGATCGGGGAGGGAAATGATTCCGTCTGGGATGTCTTCAAGAATGAGTTCTACCGATTGTAATGCTAAGGTGAGGGGTAGGCCTAAACTTATTGGGTCGGGTTCTAGATCCACGGGAACATCAGGTGTTTCTTCTGGGGGAGAGCCGGAGGAAAAGTGAAATAGCTGTTTCAGTGAGGGAGCAGGCTGTAGAGCAGGAAACCAGATGGTGGGCGCCCATGTTTGAGGGGTAAAATATTTTATAAATAAATAAATACATTTCAGCTCTTTCCCATACCCCCGAGAATTCCACCTTTAAATTCCAAAAAGGGCTATCTGTCGCCCACATAAATATCCGGAGCCTGTTGCCCAAACTGGACGAACTAAGGGCATGGTGCCTTATGCATAAACCCAAAGCCATCGTTCTTACAGAAACATGGCTAACCCCTAAAACTCCCAGTGCAAATATCGCCATTCAGGGATACTCCATTTCTAGGAGAGATAGGTCAAAGAGAGGAGATGGGGTGTTATTTTATATTGCAGACACTTTACAATTCACACTGTTAAATTGCCCCCCAAGCCCACCCTCTTTTGAAATTCTCGTTGGCAAAATCTGCCTCCTCTTTTCTAAGCCCATCTTGCTTGCTGGCATCTACCGCCCCCCTAAAGCACCTCTATAATCCCTGACTGATATCACCCAATTTCTTGGCTCCATTTCCTCTCTGAATGAGAAGAATGAGCTGCTAGTTCTTGGGGATTTCAACTTCAATTGGCTTGACCCTAAAAACCACAAAATCCAGATACAAATTAAATCGCTTAACCTATCGCAACTTATTTCCCAACCCACACGGACAAACCTGAAATCGCACAACCATTCCTTGCTAGACTGGATTCTCTCCTCAAACCCCAGCAGAATCCAATCCTCTAGCATCCTTCCTGACATTTTCAGTGACCATGCAATAGTGTACTGTGTAAGGAAAATTAAACCGCCCTATTCAAGCCCTAAAGTTCTCCTCACTAGAACATTTAAAAACTTTAACCCAAAACAGTTTCTGGATGACCTTACCAACTGCCCATGGCACAGAATCGATTTAATTCCCGACCCTGATTCTGCGCTCAACTATTTCCAATCCGATTTCTTAAAACTCTGCAATACCCATGCTCCACTATGCAAAATAAGGGTATGGGGAGCCCACCTTCCATGGGTTACAACTGACCTTATAGCACTCTACCAGTTCAGGGATACCTTGTGGAAAAGCTACAAAGTAACTGGCACTACCAAGGATCTCAATCACTACAGATGCCTGCGGTACATGTGCACAATGCAAACAAGGCACGCAAAAGTACAATATTACTCTGACAATCTCCACCAGAATACATCAAACCCAGCTAATTACTTGGAAGGTTATCAACAATATATTCCAGCCTTCTAACCATCAGCAACCAAGTAATATCACTAAGGGGGATATTACTCTGACAAACCCCACTGACATTGCAAATACATTCTATGATTACTTTGTGGGGTGTGCCACAAACTTATTAGCGAAACGTAGCCCAAACCACAAACCTGAATCTCATCCTGGGAGTACCCACATAGCCCCACCCCCTCCCAACACTGCCCACAATTTTCAATTTGGTCCAGTATCCGAAGAGGAGATTACACAAGTGCTCCTCAAATTAAAACTAAGCAGCCAATGCGGACCTGATTTACTACAATCTAGGTTCCTACGACTTGGTGCTCCAGCCATTGCCAAACCAATTGCTTCCATAGTCAACTCTATCCTGTCTGCAGGCCATATCCCTAAGACCTGGAAAACTGCCAGAGTTGTCCCAATCTTCAAAAGTGGGGACAAAAACACTGTCTCAAACTACAGGCCAATCTCACTTCTCCCAATTCTATCCAAAGTCATGGAAAAATGTGTCCACTCCCAATAAGCGATTACTACACCAAGACAAATTTCCCTAGCCAATTTCAATCTGGCTTTCGCCCCAAACACTCCACCGTAACTACCCTGCTAAAAGTTTGCAATGAAATCCAATGTGGAATGAAACGGGGACAACTCACTGGTGCAGTATTCCTAGATTTTGCCAAGGCTTTTGATACTGTTGATCATGCTATCCTGCTTAAAAAACTGCAGAGCTCTGGAATAGGGAAGCATGCTTTAAACTGGTTTCAGTCCTACCTATCAGGTAGATCCAACATGTGTCCATCTCAGGCTCTAACTCCAGCTCCCTGGATATCACCTGTGGTGTCCCGCAAGGCTCTGTTCTGGGGCCCGTACTCTTCTCAGTGTTCATCAATGATCTTCCCACAGCTTGTAAGGAAGCCTCAATACACATGTATGCAGATGACACAATCCTATATGCACACAGCCATAGCGGGTCTCCCTTCAACACATACTTTCAGTCTGACTTTTTGAGACTCGAAAACTGGATTCCCAAACAAACTGTTTAAACTGACAAGACTGTACACATGGTATTTGGAACCAAGACTAAATTTTAAAGCTTCCAGCGACTGAGCTCCAGATTAGAACCAACGCACACCACCCTAACCCCTGTCACTATTTTAAATACCTGGGCTTATGGTTTGACTCCCACTTAACATTCGGAATGCACATTGATACCCGAACCAAGACCTATGCCAACTAGGGATACTTTACAGGAACAAATCCTCTCTAAGTCTCCTGGGTCAGAAGCGTATCGCACAGCAGATGCTAATGCCAATTATTGACTATGGAACATAGTATTGGCTCGGCACCTCAAAAACCCCCCTAGCAACTTACAACCCTCTACAATTTAATTTGTCGTTTTATTCTCCAATGCAACTGCAACACACATCACTGCGAAATGCTCAAAGAACTAGATTGGTCATCACTCGAGTCTAGGCGCATAGTTCACCTTTCCTGTCTTGCCTTCAAATTCTTTCTGAGCAAGCTACCCGTCTATCTGAACAAGCTCCTCACCCCTACCACATGCAGCACTTATCATCTGAGATCAGACTCCAAAAGACTGTTCATGGTCCCAAGGCTCAACAAAGTATCCGGCCGCTCCTCCTTCTCTTACCGTGCACCCCAAAACTGGAACAACCTACCAGAGACTCTCACATCCACCACCAGTTTAAGTTCTTTCAAATCTAAGGCTGTCTCACATTTTAATCTGGTCTGTAACTGTTACATACGCCCATAATATATATTTTCTTTAACTATGCATGCAATGTCTCGTATATAATATATACACTATTCATTTATGTAACTGTATTTGTAACAATGTATTATTTGTCTTAACTCTGTGCCCAGGACATACTTGAAAACGAGAGGTAACTCTCAATGTATTACTTCCTGGTAAAATATTTTATAAATAAATAAATAAATAATAAGGATAGACACATGGTGATGCTCAATGATAGCCATAAGGCAATGCTCAATTAGAAAGAAAGCCAAGGACCAAACAGAGTCTGAGTTTTTACAGCAGATAGGAAATGGACAGAATAATAAGGGCCAAGTAGTTCTTATCTGCCATCAAAATCTATGTTTCTATGAGAAAAATGTGGGATACTGGGTACAAAGCCTGACCATTTTATGGATGCTGGGAACGAGAAAGATGACCTTCCCATATGAGTATCAAACAGGTGTCCTTCAAATGAAGGAAGAAAGCAGTCCGAGATGAAACGGTCAAGACAAAGGTCAGGGTTGCAGACTAAAATGTTGATCCTCTTCTATTAAATGATTTTCCATATTTGAACTAGTCCTCTGGAGTTTTTCTTCCTTCATTTGAAGGATACCAGTTTGATACGGAGTGTGCCTTCACCGGCGACGGGTGCGCCCCCGAGGCGTCACGGTAGCCTCGAGGGAGTGCGCCTTTTTTTGTACAACTTCCCATGAGTACGACATTGCACTCCGAAACTATGTTTGTCTGCAGCAGTGAACTGGATTACTAAATATACTGCAGACCAAATTAGAAACACACCAGCACTTGAGGGGAATTGAAGAAATTGTGCAAAATAATAATCTGAAAACAGATCAACCGTTGGGTTTTGAAAAGAAACAAAATATAATCTTGTAGGAAAAGCATACGAAAATATTTTGGCAACAGCCTACATATTGAAAGCAGCACAGTATCGGAAAGAACTACCAGCAGTTTAAATGTGATAAATGAACACAAACACATATACTGTAAAGTCAAAGTAGTGTCTGCAAAGTATGTGGCCTGGTTATTTTTTTAAGAGTAAACCTGCAGCATTAATCCCTATTCCCTGCCTAGGTGATAAATGCCATCAGCAAGGGCGAGAGACCTCCTTCCAGAGGATAAACAAAATACTCCTGGAAAACGCTCTTGACTAATTACTTCCTTAGACAGCATGTATTGACCAGCCTCAGAAAACAAGCTCTGGTTTGTGGCCTAAAAGCCAGACAAGTCTGTTAAAGGGGCAGTCCCAAATAGTGGGCAAAAAAATAAAAAGTAAAACAAAAAAAAATGAAAAGAAACAACGTATCAATGTAATTGCCTATAAAGTTACTTGTTTGTTTCTTATTGCAAATTGTATGACGTTCATACTAATGATGGCATCATTGTTCCTTTAACTAAAGAAATATAAATCTGCAGATTCTAGTGTTTAACAGTGTTATCACCAAAAGGCATTAGAGATTGAATAAACTTTCCAAAAGCATTAGGTTACCACTGAAACAGTAACTTTTTTTTAGGGTGCACGTTACCTGCATTTAACCTATAAAATATGTCACTGCAATTTACCACTTTCGTCCTTGGAAGGAATGTACCATTAAGTTTGGCCCCCGTTGATGGCTATGTGTGTCAGTGTGTGAGTGACTGATACACACGCTGTGACACAGTGATACTGACACACACACACTGACTGACACTAACACACACACACACACAATGACTGGCTGACATTAACACACACATTGACTGACACTAACACACACACACAAACTCCTCCCCTGCCACAGGTTAAGCTGCATTGGATCAAGTGAGACCCGGGGTGGATGGTCACGGAGAGCTCCTTCCGCCGCCCCTCAGTGCCTCACTTCTGACACTATTCCCCTGTTGTGCCTCCTTCCTGCCAGCTCCGCAGTGCAACGCTGACTTACCTGAATGCTAGTCACCGCTACCAGCAACATAGCAACCTATTTATGCAGCATCAGTGAGCATTGGGACCAAGGCACGAGAGGCGGGACAGTGCAACATAGGTGCCACCAGTGAATTTTTAGGCACATGTATGCATTGGGAGTGAAACAGCATTGTGTTGTCATGTCCCTCAAAGCAAACTGGTTAGATAATATTGTGGTGCTGAAGCAGTATTTAGTGAAATGCCTGCAGAGCGGGTTACACAACTTTATTAAAGAGAAAAAATATAAGGGACATTCTAAATTCAATGGAATTACAACATGGTAAATAGATACCAGTTTTAATTAAAAGAGCTATATCAAGGAGATGTACCTTGGAAGTAAATATAAATGTGTCATATTTAGAAAACTAATGAGCTATGGTACCATGCCAAAAAAAAAAAACCGATTGAGAAACAGTGTGATAATAGCACTGGTTTAATTGCATTTTCTAATTCCCAATTTAAAAGGTTGCCCTGTTGTGTAGACCTTTGTTGATTTAATGAAGTTTGTGATCTGCTTTATTCGTGCCTTTTCATTTTGCAGTCTGCATGCAGTAACGGTAGGGAATGGTAGCTACTGCATGTACAAAAATGTTTGGGGTTAGGTGTTTGGTTTCCAGAACATTGTGGTTATTGGTGTTAAAATGTTGAAATGCACTAGTCTGCAGCCAAGCTAATAATGAGGAGACCTCACAGCTCTGAATGTGGTCTGCATCAAACCAATCCAAAAGCTGAGTCGTTCTCTGCTATATCCGCGCATGAAAAACAGGGCCAAAAGTTTCGAGAGGATTAACTTTTATATGCATAATAGTAAAACTCCAAAAATTGCTTCACATTTCATTTTTGAATAGCAGACAGGTTACAAAATGCCAAATTTCATATGGGAATCACAGATACTACAAGAATATGACGAGCTTTAGCATATGGCCGTGAAGAACATTCACGTGAATGGCAGAGACAAGAGATACACATCATATATCAGCACGTTACAGTACAGCAGGGGCGGCCAACTCCAGTTCTCAAGAGCTACCAACGATATTCCAGCTTCCGCACAAGTGGCTCAATCAGTGGCTCAGACAAAACCGGCACCACTTGTGAAGCAAGGATATCCTGACAACCTGACCAACTGGTAGCTCTTGAGAACTGGAGTTGGCTACCCCTGCAGTAGAGGCTGTGCTGTTAATTGTTGATTGGGTATATATTTTGGGGGGGGGGGGGGGAATATGAATCAAGTGTCAAAAACAAGGTACAAGTTGCATTTGGGGGTCACTTTGCGTTATTATTCTGTCATTTGTGTCACACATGCCTTTCTTTATTGTATCCGCGAAAAATCTGCATTTTCCAGCACAAACACCAGTTCCTGCAAATAACACATTTTACACAAAAGTGGTTCACCTTATTGTCATACTGGGTCAGATTCTATTTATTTCAGTTTTCTGTCATTTTTACATCTACGTTTAAAGTCCCTAAATCATTTACTACCACACAGGAGTGGTAACCTGCATTCATCTCTGCACAGCTATATCCCAATTATTCCACTTACCCTTGGGAGTTGGCACAAGCCGGTCATGGCTATCCACTTGCCCCAACGGGTCATTTATATCCGGTAAATCCATTTCACCTGCAAAAATGAAAGATAGCATTTAAAACCAGTCCGTTCACATTGTCCTACATGAGTGTTTCGATGTGTTATGTCAAAGTGTAAAAGCCTTGTTTTATTCTTGTCCCCGTATAAACATTATAACTTAACCATTCTCAGCCTGCGGTGCCACAGCACCTAGTGCTGTGCAAAGCGGACCCTTCAGCCACTCACTGAAAGTTACGGTTACAAGAGGACTTTGGAAATACTTTTCGTGATTGTGCTTGAAAAGTCCTTAATTGTAAGCCAAGTAACACATGAGAACGGCTCACGTTCGTTCGCCAGCGTGATGAATTGGAGAAAAGAATTTGAACAAATGCCGATTTCATGCGAGGAGTTCAGGCCATTATTTTCTTACGGCACATTATCTGGGCAGGAATTCCTTTCTCAGCCTCATTAAAACCAATCCTGCCTGTTAAATATACTTCTATTCAGATTCTAATTTCATTTTGTACGTCCATTAATTTCCTAATTGCAATAGAACACTTGGTCACATGCTTTGCCTTTGGTGAGGCCAAAGGGTTCTACTGTTACATAAAAACATTTGTAATCCGTTTTATGATTGCTTTCTTTGGCGCACTACAAAATGTTTATTTTCACAATGTAATGGCATAGTACTTAGGAAAAATGGACTGGCTTGAGAAAAACTACAATGGACACATTGTGCACCAATGCAAATACTTCTAAGTGGTGGCTTAAATATATATCTCGCATACCCCCGGGTAGGCTCTCAAGAAGAATGTGCTGGTTATAACTTAAGAAAGAACTAAACCATGTAAGGTAAAGTTTATTGAATGGTTTGATCATTTCAGCATATCTTAAATCCGATGGATGAAGAACTAATCACTCTATAAATTTATATTTCTCCAATTTAGATGCTTTGTAAGAGGTCTCTTCTTATGAAAGGTTTGGCCAGATATTCATTCTGTAGGATCCTTCAGCAGATCACTGATAGAGATTAGTCAGGTCCACTCTAAAGCCTCTGCCCTCTAAAGCCGCTGCCGTGGCTGTCTGTAAACACGATTACTTTAAAAGTAGCCTGATAGTAAAACACAGAGGACTTTGAACTAGAAGGTTCACTTTGAGACCGAATGCATTCCTTGTGGCCAGCAGGAAAGTGACGAAACCGTCTAACTACATTTGCAGGGCATGGTTAATTATGACTGTTAATTCTATGCTATTTAGTCCCTCATCTACTGAGCAAGACTAAACTGTAATTTATATAAATGATGGGGTAAATAGCCCCGTTATACAATAATGTTAATTTAGTTGGATACGAATGTATAATGCCAAGTCTTCCAGACCTTTTCACACTGTAGATGGTAGTCGACAGCATGAAAAACAAATGAAAACAAGTGAAGTATGGATTCATAGACACAAATCATGTCACAATACAGGCAGTCCTCGGTTATCCAACGGAATCCGTTCTGGAAGTAGCGTTGGATAGTGAAACCGTTGTACAGTGAGTCCCATGTTAATCAGTGGCGGTGAGCGTTGGATAACGCATTCAGGCTTCGGATAACACATTCCGGCATCGAAAAACAGCCCATAGGGTTGCATTGTAAAGCATTGGATATGCCATTCGTTGTAAAGTGAAACGTTGGATAACGAGGACTACCTGTAACTTGATGATCCCAGTTTGCATTTTGAGGCTTAGTTGTAAAAAAGAAAAGAAAAAGGTGTAATCTGCCTACGACTACTGATGTAACCAACCTTACTGTTCTCATGGCAACGACCACGCTGATCGGGGCCCGGAAGAATAGAATGAAAAGAATGGACCCCCCATAGGGCCATCGCTGCAGCCACGCCCCTCTCCTTGCTTTTCTACATTTCCTCCGTGGGGATGCTGGCTACATCTGTACTTTAGTCCCAATGTCACTAAAGCAAAACTCGGCCAACACACTAGTGACCCTTACTACATTCACTACCAGTGGGATGTCTGATCCGCACTGTGAGTCTGGCTGAGGTGAGAGTTACTGCTCTAACCGTCATGGCGTGATTTCTCTGGAGGAAACAATATGTGACACATACATCTGTCATTAAAAGAACCAACGCTGTGTCCTTGGAATAGGATTCAAAAACTGTGGGTAAATATTCTACAACATAAGAGTATATTAAATACAGACCCACAACATAGATTCATCTGAACATAGGGCAGCTGCACAAGACTCTAGGCAGAAGAATCATAAGTAAACACACATTAAACATGTTATCGGGTCCTGGCGGTCTCTTGCTTTCAAAACAAATCAAACCAACAGTTGCTTGACCGCACAAATAATTTTATCTTTATTTGCTTGACCCTTCAGTGCTCCAACAAACACTGAACACGCCCAGCATACATCTTTACTTCACAGAGACACTTGAACAGGTCATGTTATTAATCCCAGCTACCAGTAAATGGGGATGTATGCAGCTGCCTAATCTACAGTGCTAACATGATGTTTGCACAAAAGCCGAGCCCAACTAATTGCATCTGTGCATTTGATTAGAGTTTCTTGGGTGACATTCAGAGACATTTGTTCAATCTCTTTTCTATTCACAGGGCTCAATTCTTCTTTAACACACAATTCAATTTCCATTCAATGTTTATTAAGTTAGTGCTCTAATTAGACAGCCCTTTTACTCGCGTAGGGAGTTGCAAACTGCCAAACCCCCACAGCTGGAGCCTTGCGATATGTGGCACACAAAGTTCTCACAAAGTATTCAGGCTGCTTTCATTTGATATATTTTAGACTGTACGTGGGACCATTGTCCATCCACCTTTAAAATAATGTGAATAGATGCTTTTGTTTGAAATCTTGTGTTTCTAGACACAAACGTGTTACCCAGCAGCTCTACCATGTTTACGCTAACTTAAATCCAGTGGCTTTAAAGGGCAAAGAGCTGCAGTCAGGTGTGGGAAGTGACCCCTTGACCTTTCAGTGCTAATGACTATGGTACATATTGACACGCCGACGTTTTTTGAGTTATCTACTAGGCTTTTTTCATGAAACCATTCGCCCTATTATGTTTAGTTGGTGGTCTGTGTAAATTCTTATGGTTTCTTCTGTCTGAACTACATGCTATTTACCTAAGGATCTATGTAGTACCAGGTAGCTGAAAAATAAGTGCCACCAGTCATCTCAACTTAACATAGCTCACTAATAATTACACCCTGAAATAAATAATTAAGTTTCGTGCCTAGAATAATAAAAGTCCAATTAAAAGGTAAACTGTTAAAATATATTTTTTGGACCCGGTAAGCGGGACAGATGTTAAAACGTGAAACCATACTTGAGTAACACAAATCTCCCAAAAGAGCAAATTCTTTATTTCAATACCGTCTAATATTTTCTGCGTAAAAATTCACTTTGTTGACCTTCTAAGAAATTCCAACCTTTGGTGCTCCTCAGACAATGAGCCTACTGTACACTTTGATTCAGCTGCCAATCTGATTACTTTGGCTGTGAGAGAAACCGGCTACTTAGCTTACTGAATCAAGGCCTTTCATTGAAATTTGTCTTCCCCCCTCCTCAGCCTCAGTATTACTGGCAACTGATTGCGGTGGTTTTGGCAACCGTGTCAAGGTGGTTAACAGCCTACAAAGCTGAAGTTAGAGCCATATGATCATTACAGCCATATAATTGTTATGGTAAATTCTATGCTTTCACTGTCGGATATCAGCGTTTTCCTTGTATTGTTTTGCCCATTTGTGTAAAAAGATCTACAGTCTATGGGCCTCATGCAGAGAGCATAGAATTTTAAAATTGGCGAATTTCATAAAAAGTAGCTTTTTTGGAGAGTTTTATTCTCCATATGCAGAAAAGTGCGAATTCTGCTATGTTTAACATGGATGCGTGTGGCGAGTTTAAATTGGCGAGATGCGCGCTTCAGAAACGTGTAAAAACAAAATCGCGCCTTTTTTTTCCCCTTTACTATAGGCGGCGAGCGCCATCTTTTCCTGGCGCGGCAAAAATGCGAGAATCGCGCCATTTTCTTGGCGCGAACAGCCGCTACATGCCGTTCGCACCTCTCTGCATTCGGAGAGTTTTAAAAATGGCGAGATGGAGGTTCTCGCCAGCCGCGAGGCGAGTTTTAGCAATAGAAAAAACAAAATGGCGCGTTTTTCGAAACTCGCCATTTTATGCCGGTTTCTGCGCGAAATTGAACAAAAAATGGCGAATTTCGAAATAACGATGCTCTCTGCATGAGGCCCTATGTACTTTTGGATTTTTATTACTCAGTGATTTGTTAATTGATCTACAATCTATGGACTTTTATATTTTTATGGCTCAATGACTTGGTAATTTGGTATTAATGTATATCTCTGATATATATTCCAAATTAAGAGCAACATTTAGCAAATATAAAATCATTTGATGCAGTGCTTTGCAAAGAATGACATGTTAATGCTGATTAATCGCTCATTAAAAATACACTTTACGAAAACATCTCAACAGAACTGGGGGAGGTCTTCAGAGCACCAGTGCCCCAGTCTGTGCTCCAAAAGCTGCCTGGCTACGGAAGAAATGCTGTCTGCTAGCAGCGATCGGAGGCGCGGGGGGCGTGGCCTAAACGGGGCTCGGGAGCAGAGTTGTTTTGATCTATACAGTTGACTAGAATGAATCCTGCAAGCGTGGATACAGGGGGGTCACTGTTTGTTAGTCAATCACACAAGTTTGAATGTATTGACTCCAAAGGCAGATTTTCTCTGCCCCTTTGTACCAGAGAGACATAAACAGACACGGTACCAGGTAAAGGGTTAAACCATGACACTCCTGCCCTCACCTCCTCTGTTACCGGATCACTTAGTCCCCTGCTCATTTCCCCATATAAAAGCCTTAAAACAGGGATTATACCCAGAGTTTTACTGTTTTACTGTAGTTGCCAAAATCCAGTCTCTGACTGGCTCCCTGGCGCACCATGTGACGCGTCTCCGCACGGGAACACAATCTTGTTGTATCCCCTTGCTGGCTGACGCGTCACAGTATGCAGTGAGCCAGGAAGCGAGGAGTCACTGGGGACAGCTAGGGAGGAGGTACTGCATACTGCATTAAAGGCCAATAACGTAACGAACGTTAAGTCATGTGTTCTCCTGCAAAGAGCATTGCATTATGATAATGGCCATTAGTGGTAATTACATACCAAAGAGGCATTAGCCTAACATTATACATCCACTAAAGACAATTAAGCTAAACACTGAGAGTGAGAGAGAAACTAATTTGGTAGAGCACCCATTAACTTATACACCTCCGAAAACACTCCTTTATACAACTCATGGAGGCATACATGTGAACACACCTGAGATACCTGGCCAATATACTAATTGAAATTATTTGAATATACTTTACATATCCAAATTTGCTTATATCCCAGGTATCTAAGGTGTGGTTACAGGTATCTATCGCCATGTTCTATACAGTAGTGTTTGGGAAGGTACTTCAATCAATGTGTACTCTACAAAATGAGTCTCTCTCTCTCTTCCCTCCATCTCTTACAAAACCTGGATAGGAGTAAGGCCATACAACAGCAGGGATGGGAAAATCCTGGGCGGCTGGCCTAATATTTGCCCCCTAGCGCCTGTGTTGTGGTGCTGACTAATCTGTCAGTCACCGCTGAGACCGGCAGCAACACGCCCTATCCGGCTTCACCAATGCGACAGCGACACAGAATGGGGCGCGCTGAGACCGGCCGCAGTGGTGATTGACAGGTAAAGTCACAGCTGTGTTGCTAAGTGAGAAGTGCGGAGGTTGAAGGAAGGGGCAGTGGAGAGCAGGTGGCAAAATGTACAAGAGTTGGTACACCCCAGCTTTAAATTAGGCCAGTGTCAGAGGGAGGGGGGAAGGAGTTTCAGTGTGCTGCTTTGTGTAATTATGTGGTGTGCTGTGTATGCTTCAGTGTCTGTCCATGTGCTGTGTCAGTGTCTGTCTGTGTGCTGTGTATGCTTCAGTGTCTGTCCGTGTGCTGTGTCAGTGCCTGTCCATGTGCTGTGTCACTGTCTGTCCGTGTGCTGTGTCAGTGCCTGTCCGTGTGCTGTGTCAGTGCCTGTCCGTGTGCTGTGTCACAGTCTGTCCGTGTGCTGTGTCACAGTCTGTCCGTGTGCTGTGTCACAGTCTGTCAGTGTGCTGTGTTAGGCCCCGGACATGTTCCCTGCGTTGCTTGCGGGAAGCGGCTGACGCGCGCTCGATCAGAACGAGCCATTCTTAACAGCCGCAATTAGAGCGGCTTAGTAGGGGGCTACCCGCCGTTCCGCGCCGATTGCGGAAGCAGAGGTCCTTAGCGGGACATTCCCCCCGCCAAAAATTCCCCCGATTGCGGCGAGACAGGCCGGTAAGCCTTGGACCCCCCCGCGGCCCTCCCTCCCTAGCCACCAATTAGGGCGAAAAAGCCCTCCCGTGACCCAGTCAATGCGCCACCCCCGCCCCTTTTCCCCCCCCCCCCCCCTCCCCCCCCCCCCCCCCCCCCCACCCCCAAGGCCACAGTCGACGAGAAAGCTAAAGGAAAGAACCCATGAAGGTTTGTACAAAATTCCTGCACAGATAAATTGAACAAATATGAAAGATATTAATGACAAAATTATGACAGATAAATGTAAAATTATGACAGTACATTGAACCAATTATGAAAGCATTAAATTGTAAAAATTATGAACGCATAAAGACCACAATTATGAACGATAAAATGTAAAACTTTATGCAAAGACTAAAGGTTAAAAATTATGAACAAGGATAAATGTACAAATTTATGTCAAAGTAAACTGTACTGTGGTGTGTGTGTGCTTGTGTGGTGGGTGTGTGTGTGTGTGTGTGGTGTGTGTGTGTGGTGTGGTGGGGTCTGTGTGATGAGTTTGCGCAGTGCGGTGTGGGTGTGTGGAATCGTCGGTCCGATTCGTGGTGATGAGGTGGTGTGTGTGTGTATGAAGGTGTGGTGTTGGGGTGGGTGTTGCTGTGTTGGTGTGTTGTGGTGTTGTGTGTGTTGTGTCGGAGAAGGTTGTGTGGTGTGTGGGTGGGGTGTTGTAGTGTGTGTATTCATGGGTGTGTGGTGTTGTGTGGTGTTGTGTGGGTTGTAGTGCTGTTGGTATGGTGTGTGTGTGTGTGTTGTTGTGTGTGGTGTGTAGATGTGTGTGTGGTGTATGTGTATAGCATGTGTGTGTATGATGATGTGTGTGTGTGTGTGGTATGTGTGTGTGTGTGTACTGGTGTGGGTGTGGTGTTGTGTGTTGTGTGTCATGTGTGTGGGGTGTGTGTGTGTGTGTGTGGTGTGCTGCTGTGGGTGTGTGTGTGGGGTGTGTTGTATGAATGTGGTGTGATGTATGATATGTGTGGTGTTGGGTGTCGTATGCAAGTGTGAATGGATTGTGTGTGTGTGGTGTGTGGTGATGAAGTGTGTGGTGTGAGGAACTAGAAGTGCGGGTGTGTAGTTTGTGCTGGTGTGTGTAGGATTGTGTGTGTGGCGTGTATGGTAGAATGTGTGTGTAGATTGAATGTGTGTGGATGTATGTAGGTGTGTGTATCGTTGTGTGTATGTGTGGTGTTGTGTTGTGTGTGGTGGGTGTGTGTATGCATGTGTGTGTATGTGTATGCATGTGTGTGTGTGATGCATGTGTGTGTCGTGTGTATGCATGTGTGTGTGTGTGATGTGTATGCATGTGTGGGTGATGCATGATGTGTGAGTGTATGATGGTTGTGTGTGTGTGTGCCTGTGTGTGATGTGTGTGTGTGCCTTGTGTGGGTGTGTGTGTGTGTGTGTGCGTGCGTGCGTGCGTGCTTGCGCTGTGGGTGTGTGGGTGTGTGTGTGTGTGCGCGCTGCGTGCGGGGTGAATATATTCTCAAAGTTGCACAATGTTAATAAATAATTTATTCTCACAACATGTCTTTTTTTTTAATTTTTAAAATATTATATAAATACACAAACACACACACACACGTACTCACGCACGCACGCACGCACGCACACACAACACACACACACACACACACGTTCCCCAGTGACACACACACACTGACAGCTACCAAGTGACACACACACACACAACAGTAATCACCCGCCTCCCAAGCGCTTGCTGTCATCTGTAGGACAGCAAAAAGCTCCTGGTAGAGCGTCGAGCGGCAGCAAGCGATAGAGCGAGCAAGCGCCAAACATGGCCAAGGCCTTACAGTCTGTCCGTGTGCTGTGTGTCACTGTCTGCCCGTGTGCTGTGTCAATGTTATGCCGGTGCTGTGTCACTGTCTGCCCGTGCGTCTGTGCCTGTGTCAGGCCCTGTCCATGGGCTGTGTAGTGCTGTCCGTGTGCTGTGTCAGTGCCTGTCAGTGGGCTGTGTCACGTTCTCCTTGGCTGTGTCACAGTTTGTCGTGTGGTTGTCACAGTCTGCCGTGTGCTGTTGTCAATGTTGCCCGTGTGCTGTGCACTGTCTGCCGTGTGCTGTGTCACTGTCTGCCTCGGTGGTGTAGGTGTCACTGTCTGTCCGTGTGCTGTGTAGTGGGCTAGTCAGTGTTGTGACTGTCTGTCCCGGGTTGCTGTGTCAACATCTGTCCGTGTGTGTGTCATTCTGTCGCTGTGCTTTGTAGTGTCTGTCCGCGTGCTGTGTCGCTGTCTGTCCTGTGTGCTGTGTCAGCGGTCTGTCCGTGGTGTGTCGCGTGTCAGGCATGTCGAGCCTGTCCGTGTGCTGTGTCAGAGCCTGTCCGTGTGCTGTGTCAGCGCCTGTCCGTGTGCTGTGTCACTGTCTGTCCGTGTGTGCGCGTCAGGATGTCCGTGTGCTGTCACTGTTGTCGTGTGCTGTGTCCACTGTCTGTCCGTGTGCGTGTCACTGTCTGCGTGGCTGTGTAATGTCTGTCCGTGTGCTGTGTCACTGTCTGCCGTGTGTGCGGTCTCAGCCTGTCGTGTGCGTGTCAGTGCTGTCCGTGTGCTGCGTCAGTGCCTGTCCGTGTGCTGTGTCACTGTCTGTCCGTGTGCTGTGTCACTGTCTGTCCGTGTGCTGTGTCACTGTCTGCCCGTGTGCTGTGTCACTGTCTGCCCGTGTGCTGTGTCACTGTCTGCCCGTGTGCTGTGTCAAGTCTGGCCCGTGCTGTGTCTGTCGCGTGCTGTGTCAGTGCCTCGACTGGTGCGCCAGTCTGTCCTGGCTGTGTCACGCTGTCCGTGTGCTGTGTCACAGTCTGTCCGTGTGCTGTGTCACAGTCTGTCCGTGTGCTGTGTCACTGTCTGCCCGTGTGCTGTGTCACTGTCTGCCCGTGTGCTGTGTCACTGTCTGTCCGTGTGCTGTAAGTGGCCTGACCGTTGTGCTGGTGTCCTGTCTGCCGGGTGTGTGTCACATTTGTCCGTGTGTGTTTGTCAGGTTTTGTCAGTGTGCTGTGTCACGTCTGTCGTTGCTGTGTCAGCGTCTGTCTCTGTGTGTCAGAGCCTGTCGTGCTGTCGCCTGTCGGTGCTGTGCAGCAGCTGTCCTGTCGTGTGTGCGTCAGTGCCTGTCCTGTGATGTGTCACTGTCTGTCCGTGTGCTGTGTGTGTCACTGTTGCGGCCTGTGTGCTGTGTCATGTCCGCGTGCTGTGTCATGTGCCGGTGTGTGTCACTGTGTCCGCTGCTGTGTCACTGTCCGCGTGCTGTGTCACTGTTGTCCGTGTGCTGGTCGTCAGTGCCTGTCCGTTGCTGTGTCACGTTGTCCGTGTGCTGTGTCACTGTCTGTACGTGTGCTGTGTACACTGCATGTCCGGTGCTGTTCACTGGTGTGCTGTGTCCCTGCTCCCGTGCTGTGTCACTGTCCGTGTGCCGGTGTCATGTCCGCGTGCTGTGTCACTGTCAGCGTGCTGGGTCTTGTCCCGCGTGCTGGTCACTGTCCGTGTGCTGTGTCACAGTTGTCCGTGTGCGTGTACGTCTGTGTGCTGTGTCAGTGTCGTGCCATGTGCTGTGTCACAGTCTGTCCGCGTGCTGTGTCACTGTCCGTGTGCTGTGTCACAGTCTGTCCGTGTGCTGTGTCACAGTCTGTGTGCTGTGTAGTGTCTGTCCATGTGCTGTGTCACAGTCTGTCCGCGTGCTGTGTCACTGTCCGTGTGCTGTGTCACAGTCTGTCGTGCTGTGCGGTTGTCCTGTGTGCGTGTCAGTGTCTGTCCATGTGCTGTGTCACTGTCTGTCCGTGTGCTGCGTCAGTGCCTGTCCGCGTGCTGTGTCACTGTCTGTCCGTGTGCTGTGTCACTGTCCGCGTGCTGTGTCACTGTCTGTCCGTGTGCTGTGTCACTGTCCGTGTGCTGTGTCACTGTCCGTGTGCTGTGTCACTGTCGCGTGCGGTCCGTCCGCGTGCTGTGTCACTGTCTGCGTGCTGTGTCACTGTCCGTGTGCTGTGTCACTGTCCGTGTGCGCTGTACTGTCTGAGTGCTGTGTCACGTCGGGTGCTGTTGTCACTGTCGTGTGCGGTCACAGTCTGTCCGTGTGCTGTGCAGTGTCGGTCTGTGCGTGTCCAGCTGTCTGTGTGCTTGTCGTGCCTGTCCGTGTGTGTGTGTCATGTCTGTCAGGTGCTCGTGTAGTGTCTGTCCATGTGTTGTCAGTGTCTGTCCGTTGTGTCTGTGTCAGTGTCTGTCCGTGTGCTGTGTCAGTGTCTGTGTGCTGTGTCAGTGTCTGTCCATGTGCTGTGTCACTGTCCGCGTGCTGTGTCACTGTCCGTGTGCTGTGTCACAGTCTGTCCGTGTGCTGTGCGTCTGTGTGCTGTGTCAGTGTCTGTCCATGTGCTGTGTCACTGTCTGTCCGTGTGCTGCGTCAGAGCCAGTCCGCGTGCTATGTCAATGTCTGTCCGTGTGCTGTGTCACTGTCCGCGTGCTGTGTTACTGTCTGTCCGTGTGCTGTGTCACTGTCCGCGTGCTGTGTCACTGTCCGTGTGCTGTGTCACTGTCCGCGTGCTGTGTCACTGTCCGCGTGCTGTGTCACTGTCCGGTGTGGTGTCACTGTCCGCTGCTGTGTCTGTCCGTTGCGTGTCACTGTCCGCGTGCTGTGTCACTGTCCGCGTGCTGTGTCACTGTCCGCGTGCTGTGTCACTGTCCGTGTGCTGTGTCACTGTCCGCGTGCTGTGTAACTGTCGGTGTGCTTGTCACTGTCCGCGTGCTGTGTCACTGTCGCGTGCTGTGTCAGTCCGGTGCTGTGTCACTGTCCGTCTGTGCTGTTGGTCACTGTCCGCGTGCTGTGTCACTGTCCGTGTGCTGTGTCACTGTCTGCGTGCTGTGTCACTGTCGTGTGCTGTGTCACTGTCTGTGTGCTGTGTTACTGTCTGTCCGTGTGCTGTGTCACTGTCCCGTGCGTGTGGTCACTGTCGTGTGTGTTGTCACGTCCGTGTGCGTGTTCACGTTCCCGTGCGTTACTGTCGTGTGATGTTGTTCACTGTCGCGTTGGCTTGTGTCACTGTCTGCGTGCGTGTCACTGTCGCTGCGTGCGGTTGTGTCACTGTCCTGTATGCTGTGTCACTGTTGCGTGCTGGTCACTGTCCGCGTGCTGTGTCTGTCACTGTCGTGTGGTGTAACTGTCGCGTGCTGTGCGGTGTCACTGTAGTACTGGTGTGTTCACTGTCTGCGTGATGTGTCACTGTCGCTGCTGTGTCACTGCTCAGGCGGTGCTGTGTTGTTCTGTCTGTCGTGTGTGTGTCACTGTCCTGGGTGCGTGTCAGTGTGTCAATGTGTGCTGTGTGCCATTGTCCGTGTATGTCGGGTGCTGTGTAGGTTGCCCTGTCCATGTGTGCTGTGTCAATGTCTGTCCGTGTGCTGTGTCAGTGTCTGTCCATGTGCTGTTTGTCAGTGTCTGTCCGTGTGCTGTGTCAGTGTCTGTCCGTGTGCTGTGTCAGTGTCTGTCTGTTTGTTGTTTCAGTGTCTGTCTGTGTGCTGTGTCAGTGTCTGTCCGTGTGCTGTTTGTCAGTGTCTGTCCGTGTGCTGTGTCAGTGTCTGTCTGTTTGTTGTGTCAGTGTCTGTCTGTGTGCTGTGTCAGTGTACTGTCCGTGTGCTGTGTCACAGTCTGTCCGTGTGCTGTGTCAGTGTCTGTCCGTGTGCTGTTTGTCAGTTTGCTGTGGGCTATGTCGCTGTGGGTCAGTGTATGTCAATCAATGAGTGTGTGTGTCACAAATATACACACAAACTTATAGAGCAGCCACCACAGCTACAGTGGAAGTTGGGGATAGGTGGGAGGGGGTAGGGGTTGTCAGAACATCTTCTCTCCGCCCCCAGCACTCAACAAAAGTTTGGGTCACACAATTGTATCTGGCTCCTAAGTTTTTACAATTCTTTGTCCACCCCTGAGGTAATGTCACGTTATGATCCCTGATTTAACGGAGCGTTGTGGATCTAGCCCTAAATTGTGAGTCATTGACTCATCATTTCTTCACACTTACTACTGTGAACAACAGTCTACTGTGATACGTTTACTGGAAATATACCATTATTGATGGACAATTAGATGTACTCAAAAGTATCATTATGCTTGTATATTATACTATGTATACTACTGCCAAAACGAAACAAGGGTAAAATATAATTGAATACATCTAGAACTTGTAATTACATAAAATAACAATGTACAGCCTACTGCTCAAAAAAAGAAAAAATATATAATATATATATTAATATAAGAAAAGTTTACATACAGTGTCCAAACATTCAATATCTGTTGTTTGCTCTTCTGCCATTCAGAATGAACGGACTCGGATAAGTAATCTTTTCAGTCTATGCAGGAAGCAAGTCTACTGACATTCTTCATTCCTCGGTGTCTTAGAAATATAATGTAATACTGTACAAAGTTGGAGTCAATTCTTGAAAATATAACTCTCAACCATAAAGAGGATATAAAAAATAAATAAATCAGTGATGTTAATAATATGAGCTTTGTACACCCATTTGTATGACTTCAGTCTTTGAAACACTTTATTGCAGAAACTTCTCGGATGTAAAATAAGTTGAATATAGCGAACAGCAATCCACCTCTGTCAGTCTTACGATCCCTTATGTACACAGTTCACATTGTTTAGTTAATCTGCTAAATACCTTACATTCTTCCTCCAAAAACAACATGTTGCTTCAACTCAAGCTGAATGACTACATTCTGCCATTATTCAGATGATCAGATCACATTTTCAGCAAATGGCTAGAAGTCATGCAGATGTAAAACTGACAGTTCTGTAACAGTTTGCACAATTCAAGCTTATTTTATAGAGGCATGCATACTGTAACTCCACAGTGATACGATAATGTCACAATGTGAATACTACAGCACTTTCATCATACATATATAATGTCACGATGTGAATACTACAGCACTTTCATCATACATGTATAATGACACGATGTGACACCAGGCACCAAAAAATAAATTGTAAGCTCCACGGGGCAGGGAACTGTGTCTGCAAAATGTCTCTGTAAATCCCTATGTAAAATTAGTAGTGCTATACAAGAACATGCTATTATTATTATTACTACAGCACTTTAATCATACATGTATAATGTCACGATGTGAATACTACAGCACTTTCATCATACATGTATAATGTCACGATGTGAATACTAAAGCACTTTCATCATACGTGTATAATGTCACGATGTGACACCAGGCACCAAAAAATAGATTGTAAGCTCCACGGGGCAGGGAACGGTGTCTGCAAAATGTCTCTGTAAATTCCTATGTAAATCTAGTAGCGCTATACAAGAACATGCTATTATTATTATTACTACAGCACTTTAATCATACATGTATAATGTCACGATGTGAAAACTACAGCACTTTCATCGTACATGTCTCCCTGGCACATCTTGGACACATAAGTAGACGCAATGCTAATCTGTCACAGACAACACTCGATCGGGGGGCAGGAGGAGGCGGGGCAGTGACGTCGCTGGGTCAATAGTCTGCGACGCACCGACGTCAACGTCACGGCGCCGACATCACGACGCCGTGACGTTGACGCTGCTTTGCTGTGATTGGAGGTTTTCAGCCGACAGCGCACTGAGAAACAGGCTCTGCTGTCGGCTGAAAATTCCAACGCCTCAGCACGCCTGCGGACGCTCGCATGAGCCCCCTCTAAAAACATCCTCAATTGAGGATGCAGGGGCTAAGCGCGAAGCATCCGCGCGGCTCAGCGCAAAGCGTCCGCGCGGCTCAGCGCGGCTTCCCCTGCTATGGACGTAGCCTTATGCTATTGCAATAATCACATTCCGGGTGACTTGGTAAGTAGGTAACTTGTCGAAATGTTCACATTTATCTAGAAAGGGCAGATTTCCGTGCAGATAAACATGACAAATATCTATGTCCATTGAAAATCTACCGTGAGAACCGTGCAATGTGAATTCTAACAGTACAAACTCTTTCAGTAACCTTTTTATGTATACATTTCAAATTGCATGCTATAAACCAGGGGAGCGCAATCTTTTTCTCCTGCGCCCCCCTGCCTGCTGTCCCCCTAACTGCGCCACCCCCTTTACCTGGGTTCCGGCGTTCTGGGTGACATGATGTCGCGTTGCCATAGCAACATGACATCACACGACCCCGCGTTGCCATGGTGACGCGTCTCCAGAAGCCATCTGAACCAAGGTACGTGACATTTACAGAGGCCTTCGCCGCTTCCCCGGCACTTAATTTAAGTGCCTTCGGGAAGAGCGCGGGGCCTCTGTATACCCCGCACCCCTCGCAGATAATCTCGCGCCCCCAGCCCTACAGTTTGCGCACCCCTTCCATAAACATACCAGTGAGCTACATTAGATACAGTGTAGACACACTAGGAAACTTAGAATGGAATCTTAGGCCGAGTCCATATTCCGCGTGGTGCCAACAAAAGGCCATACCTCTATGAGGCAGGCCATAGAGCAAGCGACCACGCGCTCTCAGCAAACACATTTTTTTTTCGTGCGAGGACTGGGTCACGTGAGCAATTCAGCCAATAAGGGCGAAACGCTCACGTGACGGCACCCTCCCCCTCCACGTCCCAAAGGCCACGGATCGCCTCTTGGGCAGGCGCACTCCACACGCTCCGTTGCGCGCCTACTATATCCGCAGCCTTTGAATCTCACAAGAACATGGAACATTTGACTAAACCTGTAATGGCTAATAGATCTAAGAAATGGTCTGAGAACCTTGGTGGTAAAGGAAAACTTTGCACATTTAGCATGGGAAAACACTCCGTGTATGTATGTATATTTGTGTTTATATAGCACCATATATGTACATAGCGTTTCACAGCAGTAATACACGTGACATAGTAATATAACACAAGACATGACAGTAACAACAGGAAGGAGGGTCCCTGCCCCGAAGAGCTTACAATCTAAGTGTGATGAACAACACTATTTGACACCAGATCCAATGTGTAAATTAGATAACAGGACTAGAAAAAGGTTTCATTAACTTTTTTTGGTGAGAACGGGTGGTGAAGACACATGAGTAAGATAAACAACGATTGTGTAAACATAGTAATCACTAAGCAAGAAGGATAGCCATATCTCACTATTAATTGCCTTGCCGTAATATGTACAGAGAAGCAACGCGAGTGTGTCAGCACGAATGTGCAGTGCCTGTTTGAGGTCAGTTTATTGTACTGAAAACATTTCTCACCGATTGAAAGCCTGTCCCAAACTAATCACATGCAAATCATTAAAAAAAAAAAAAAAACCAGCTTGCCGCAGCAGTTGGTCATTAATGAAAGAATCCTGTATAAGAAGGACCTGCAAAGTATTTCTTAGGCCCGTAATATAGTGTGTGCGGCCGTGCGCGCGCCTGTGCGAACACGCGTGCACGTGCCGCACACTTTTTGTGTGTATGGTGTCAGCGACATCAGGGTGTATGTATGTGTGTGCGTGTGTGTGTGTGTGTGTGTGTGTAGATTGTGTGTTACGTTTATAATAAATAAATAAATATGTTGGAATAAATTATTTATGAACATTGTACATATATACACACACACACACACACACACACACACACATTGCAGCGGCAGTAGCAGCGCGAAATCTTTATTTTCCTTATCTTCCCCCCTGTCAGCTGGTTCCACGCTCACTGCCGTGCGCGCGCGGCACCATTATACAAAGGCAGACTAACCTCAGCCAACTATAACTGCCGCGCGCGCGCCCTCTACAGAACAGCCCTCAGACACATGTAATTACCAGGAACGGACAGATATCTGTGGAATAGGCTCCAATAGGTTCAAATCCTCCAACTTCTTTCCAAATCCTAAAGTAATCTAAGTGCAATGTTTAAAGGCCAAAAAGTCCAAGTAAACGAGAGACAGTGAAATCTCCAGCATAACACGTTTTAAGAAAACCGCCCGTGTTGGCAATAAAAAAAAAAAACCTTAAACGCATATACGAGTCCCCAGGAAGATCGCTTCACTGAGTCTTCGAAGTGTATATATTCAGGTACCATGTATCACTCTCTTGACACCCTCTTAAAATGGAACTTTCTTGTATTATCTCTGCGATAGATTTCGTTATCTACATAAGTGCCCCATCATAATTTCTAATTTTAGCCGTGTAAACTTTGAATTGTTACTGGGTTTGTTTCAGAAAACACTCGAGATCTGCCCTTGAGCTATGCAAAAGCTGAATATAGGTTTTGTTATGACATGCTTGGTGTTTCACACCTCAGTTTTAAGGCCTCTTGGACTCATGGGAAACTTAAGCGTTCAATTGAGAAATGTAAATATTAGGAGAGGCGAAAATGTAGACAATCTGCATTGGTGTGCACATTTCAAATTTGCCTTCGAAACCGTAAACGTCTACAGTTAAAATATGTTAAGAAAAGTACCCTTCATGCCAAGACTATACTATGTGGGAAGTATTTGTAAGAGTGTGGTGATTCATTAGAAGCTGTGCCATTAAAAACCTAAAAGATGCCTGAATAATAACTTACTGACATATATTCAACAGTCGAACAATTTGTTTATATACATAATGTTCAGAAACGGACCAACTCTTTATTTATATATACTATATATATTTGCCTAACTCTCTCTCTCTCTAACTATATATAGCCCAACCCTGATGAAGGTCCCTCTGGGTGACCGAAACGTTGGGTACAGTGCCCTGTGATTCAATACAGTTTTTTGTCTGAAGACTACATGCAGTGTGCTGTCTCTTTTTTTGCTGGACCCCAATCTGGTAAATATAAATTTTGTTCTATTCATATGGGATAAGCATCTGTTTTTGTCTGGTTAGTAGTATGCCAACTGCCGTCTCTTTTTTTATATATATATATATATATATATATATATATATATATATATACATACATTTCCAATAAAGAATATCACTTGTGAGTACATTCACGTGTTTCAGACAGGTCTGCAAGCCTGCCTTTCAACCATTATCACATAGCATATGGTGCTCCCACTGCAGCAAGGGATTCTGGGAAATTAATTGACTATATGCTAATAACGGTGGAGTTTTTTTGTTGCCTTTTTCACCCACCATAAATTAAAATGTATATATATTTAATATATATACCATTATATTTTAAGTTATGGTGGGTGAAAAAGACAACAAAAAGCCTCCACCGTTAGCATATAGTCAATAAAGAATATCACATGGGAGCACACATGTCTTAGACAGGTCTACACCCCTGCCTTTCAACCATTATCACCTAGCATACAGTGCTCCCACTGCAGCAAGGGATTCTGGGTAATGACATGCAAATGAGCGCACAATGTATCACCTTTTGCCTTGAATATCCATACACATGGAGCACATCTAAGCAAATGCATCGCCGTTCACACAGCTTTTAAGCACAGCATGGGACTAGCAAAGCAAGTCAAACCACTCACAGACATGTTTCAACCTTGATGGGTATCATCAGTGTGAGGTTGGTTTATACTTGCTTTGCAATATTTCTAGGCTGGGTAGGTTTACCATTACATTTTAAGTTATGGTGGATGAAAAAGGCAACAAAAAACCTCCACCGTTATCATATAGCCAATAAAGAAGTGCTTTAGCCCAGCGGTGTGTAAACTGGGGGGCGCAAGATTTTTTTTAGAGGGGGCGCGGGCAGTTGCAGAGTTCCTGCGGTCTTCCCCAAGGCATTTAAATTAAATGCCCGGGGACAGCGCAAGGCCTCTGCAACTACACTTACCGTGGTTCAAAAGCTTGGTGTCAGGCATCGGCATGGCAACGCGGCGTCAAATGGCGCCGCAGGGTCATGTGACGTCATGGTTGCCACGGTAACGGGACGTCAAATGACACCGCATGTCACGTCACGGCAAGGTGGGGGGTGGTGCTCTAACTGAGGAGAGCAGGCAAGGGGGCACCGCAAATAAAGTTTGTGCTCCCCTGCTTTAGCATATCGTTTAGACGGCCATGGTTCACCAAAATAAACAGCATGCACCTTGAGCAATGATAGCATTATATGAAGATGCCCATTTATTGTAGTTGTATAACGTTCAATTGTATAGTGGTAAAGTGAACACAGGCGCAAACAAATAAAAAGTGGACACTGTTAATAAGTGACTAATTGAAAACTTAAATAAGTGAGAAAGTGATAGTAATAAGTAAATACAGTTTCACCCCCTGCTCTGGAACCCACTGGAAGGGGTAGTCTTCCCCCCCCCCCCCCCTCCCATAGTAACAGCAAAACACACAAAATTCAAGGGGAGCATGGGGGAGAAACAAAAAAACATTTAAGTGCAGCAGAATGGCAACGTGGAAATAAAAGCCTCCAAATGACTTGGCTCTAATGAATTGACTACTTACAAGATGTAAGAGTCAAATAGCCAGGGTTGACTCAAACAGTCAGTGGCAGATGGGTGGTGCAGTTTTCATCAGAGTGGATCAGGTCCTCAGGATGAAGTGCCCCAATATTGAGAGAAAGAAACTGGCATAGCACAAATCACTCAAGGTATAAAGATTTTATAACAATAAAATAATGTACTCACATTCTAACAATTAAAAACAGGCATGTCACACTGCATTAGTGTAGGAAGACTTTAGCCAGCCAGGCTCACCGTCTCGCAGCGTTCCCCACTCCTCCGCCTCAGCCTCCGGTCAGCTGTTACACTGTTCCCACTGGCGTCTGACGTCACTTCCGGTTTCGCCGCTCGGTAAGGGCTGGATCTTCCTGCAACTTCTCTGCTGTATGCTCCGCTCTGGATGAGGCTCCCACTCTACACGTTTCGTCACGTGTTACCGTCGACTTCGTCAGGAGTGTGGAGTCACATGACACAGTACATACTTATATATCTTGGTGAACTGATTAATCATCAGGTGTATACTATTTCTTAAAGTGCTACTGGGGTGGATGATACCATTGTATTCACTCAAACAACCATGGGGTTAAAATCACTCATCAGCTAACATGGGGTTTCAACCCCATGCTCCCCTTGGATTTTGTGTGTTTTGTTGTATAACGTTCCACAACACAATCCCGTTTCTGTTTAGATAGAATCTGTCTCAGAAATTGCTGCCTGTTGTGAGTAATAATTACAATTCCAAATCCAGCCAGATCTTAGTCCGTTTTCTGGACACATGGTTGTTATAGAAACAGGAACGATGCCAGGAAGATTAAGTGTAATAATGCAAAAACAAATGCTGATAGACAAGGACCATTCAGTGTTTTTTCTGCCATAGGGTGACAACGCAAATCTGATGGTCACAGACTCAAACAGCTTATTTATATACTACAGATAGTCATTGAAGGCTAAACAACGTCTGGAACCACTAGTTAATATCCATGAAATACCACAGCAGCCCCACAAATAAAAACCAAAATACGATTGAAACATTGTTTGGAACTCATTTTCTGTTCTTTAAATGTTATTTATATTAATATTGTCAAACATATTCTTCAAAGCGTTATTCAATATTAAAACAGCAATACTACTTTCTAACTTTTGTTAATTTATTTTTTATTATTTGTATACGTGAAGCATGTGACAATGTATAATTCTACATTTGTACCTAAGCTGGCCTTCGTTTGGTGCTCTTGTTATAAATCAGTAACAATCCTGATTGCGTGCCTAACATAATGGCTGACTAGTCAGTGTAACTCAGTGTAACAGTGTAACTCAGCAGCTGCTCTATCCTTATATTACTAAGGTAACATTATCTATTGTTACAGTTTGCAGCTCAAACTGCTGCGAACATTATCAACAAATGATCCCAAGCAGGAACTTGCGCTGCTTGGGAGGTGGGCCATAGAAATCAAAGGATGCTTTAAAACAAATTAATAATGGCATTAAGAGTTGAATAAAAACAAAAATAAGCCACTTTTATCTAATACTACGGAACTGATGTATTAAAAAATAATAATATGAGCTTACATGTTTTGCTGATTTAACTTCAAATGATCAAGAGCCTATTCAAAATGTTCAGCTGTGGTTTTCATTATCCCTAAGCAAATATTTACCAAGGTATTACTTACATGTGCTAGATTAGAATACACTCATGCGAGTAAGAGGGAACTTAAAACGCCCCTTGCTAAGTAATCTCTGCAACTAACATGACCCGTTGATAATGAATTGGGTCAAAAAGTGCAGGGAATGTATTCTCTCACATTAGCTATGGTTTGCTTAATTAAAGTACAAAGAGAAGGACTGGCATTCACCTCATATGGAAATTCCTGGATCAACTGTTGTTCTGGGTCTCTCAGGGCGTCCAACCACACTATCAAGGTAGGACAAATGGAAAGAATAATACGAAAAGCCCAGAGAGATTGAAAACTCACATGTGTACTTCTTGCAAATAGAAAACAAAATGTATTGTAACATCTCACAAGGAATTAACACAAGGGCCATGTCAGGGTATCCCACCCCCTTCCTTATACGCCTACAATATATTATCTTTATCTGTGCATCCAATGTCTTGTATATAATGTACTTGTAGGAGGAACGTGCACAGAGGTATGCAAGGGAGACTGGTTATGGTGAAATTAAATAAGGCTTTTGTTGCGCCTGTTTCCTTAACATCAGAAAACCATCCAAACAAGGGGTCAAACAAAGCTTCTATTCACTTGGGAGTATTTCTAGTGAAACCTATGGTCCACAACTCCCTTTAGATAAGCATGTCTCCCAGCCCCGAACATATATCTTGATATAAGCAGGTTTACCAAAAGTCTTATAAAAGGAAGCTTATCTGTTTGTAGGTTGGAGGGAAAGTCTTCTCTGTTCCTGGGTTGCTGCCTTTCCTCAGTTTTTGGTCAGCATTCAGGTTTAGAGGTGTTTTCCCCTCTGTCTTTCAAGCAGCTCTGCTATTCTTCTGGCAGGCTCAAGACATCTGTCCCCATGGTCAGTCTCACAAGTTGTGAGACTCAGGAACAATCTCCCTTCCTGTCTCAAAAGACAAGCTTTTCTAAGAAGCTAATCAGGCAGGTGGTATTGGATAATTGACTACCAGCAGTTAACCACCACACTGCTGGATTAGAGGCACATTTCCTGCACAGGGATAATTCCCCTGTTACATACCTCCCCTGTTTGTGGGAAGCTCGGGCTTGCCACGGCCAAAGCCCATCCTTCAACTCTCATTCTAGATATCTCTGTGACTTGAATGAGAGTGGATGGAGGAAGAGAACCCTCAGTCCCGCTGGGATCGGAGCCCTTTCTCCAGTTCATTCATGTCTCCTCCCGAAGGTGCTTGAGATCAGCACTCCTCAGTCACTCGAGGAGGACTTTTTCTAAGTATAGTCTTTTTGCTACGTGCGCGGTCATGAGATTTCCCTTGCGTCGGGTGCTCGTTTAATTGTAGGCAGACTGTATGGCAGCAGTTGCAGAGCGTTTAAAAACAGCCCTTTGAGTTTTCAGCTCTTGAAGCTGTCTCTCTGCACTTTTTCCACTAAATGGACTTGCTAGTTCAGCCTCTTTGGGATTAAGTTGCAAATCCATATCCACTTCCAGAGAATGTCCCATCTTTTCAGCTTCATCAGCTAAGGATTCTTATGGTTTTGATTCAGCACGTGTACCTTCTTTTATTGCCTGTTGGGTGGCTGAAGGTTTTGCTAGTGCTTGTTTAGGTGGTTCAAATTTTGCAACCTTGTTTTTCAGACGAGTGGTATTCCCAGCTCTCACTGTACCCTTGTTTTCATGGGTTTTTGTGGCTGTGGGATACTGACGCTTAGTCAGGGTCAATACTTGTCCTTGTAGAACTGTAATCTCATCCACGAGATATCCCTGTTTTTTGAGTGCGTCTTGCAAGTCTCTTCTCAGGGAATTTATCTGCACCCTTTGTTTTCTCTGAGCTTGCTTCCACATTTTCACTGCATTGTGAAGCACTATGAATTTCTTTGCTCGGGTCACAGTTACTTGTTTCAGTTTCTGGACCTTCTTGTGCTCCCTTTTGTGCCGGGTCACCTGGGTTCTAAGCTTGGCCTCTAGCGATGCTTTGGTGTGGCTCAGGGTAGCCCTCAGTTTCTCATGCTGCTTTGCGGGGACATACTGGGTAATTGGACGTTCCTGCAGCACCTGTATTTCTTTAATAGCCTGCAGATTGCCTTCCTGCAGAGTTCGCTGCTTCTCCTCGGCCATCTGGAGGTGCGTACGCAGACCTTGCAGTTGGTTCTGCAGTCGGTGCTCTGCTTCAAACTTCTCACCTTCCAACAGTCTATTTATTTCTTTAAGCTCGTGCAGCTTTTCATTCTTTTCCTTGACTTCGTCTGTCAAATGAAAATTTTCTTCTTTCAGTTTTAAGTTTTCTCTTTTTAATCTTAAATTTTCTCCTTTTTCAGTCTCTGTACTATTCAGGGCCTCCTTGCAGTCCTCCTTCCATTTACGCACATCTGCTTTGAGAATGACAGTCTCCTGGCGTGAGACTTCCTTCTCTAGGTTGAGGGTCTGAAGCTCCTTCTGAGAGACTTTGAGATCTGTATTAAGATTGAAAATAGTTTCTTTAGAAATGTCCAGCTCCTCAGTGAGACTGTGTAGTTCCTTTCTGGAGACTTCCCGGTCTGTGCGGCAGCTGTTGGTCTCATGATGTGAGGCATCCACTGCTCTGCAGAGTGTCTGAACCTCTTTCTGAGATACGTCCACCTCTGTCCGGACACTGTTGACCTCCTGTTGTGAGGCATTCAGCTCTACACGAAGAGTGTGAACCTCTTGCTGAAAGACTGTCATCTGCTTCAGTGCCTCCTCATACTTCCGCTTCAGCTTAGCCATCATTTTATCAGATTGGCTCTGCTTTTCATCCATGGCGGAAATAGTAGCGTTTGCAGTATCTAGCTCAGTCTTGAGATCGTCCAATTCTGTCCTGGCCAAAGAGTAAATTGTGAGCACATCTTTCTGTAGCTTCACATTATTTTTCTGTAGCTCTGTGTAACCATCTTTCTTTTGTTTCAATTGTTCACGGAGCATATCACAGTCATGCCTGGCATTTTTCAGGGCATCTTCAGGGCTGATCAAGGGATCGACACTCACTGGTTCCGGCTCCGCTTCCCTGAGATGGTTGGTTAAGGGTTCCTCACTGTTGGCACCGGGCAGACACTTCTTTGGGGTACACGACTTCTGCCTTGGGCCCTCTGGATATTCGGTTAAATGCGGGACGAATTCTCCATTTTCTCTAGGCTGCAGGGCAACTTGGTCCCCCTTTTTCTCCACAGGATCTGCGGAGGTGTCTGTTTCTTCCACGGAAAGTGAAGAACCGCTTTTCTTTTTCCGTCTTTTTGTTTTGGATGACTCCGTCCCAATACTGGGGTTTCCTTCTTTATTTGATACTTCAGTAGCTTCATTATATACGCCAGGCTTTTCTTGCAGTTGCTTTAGCTGACAGAAATATTGGGTGATCTGCTGCTCCCGCTCCTTTCTCTTGTCGGCCATATTCGTCATCATAGAGAGCGGTCTTTTCTGTTCGTGCCGAGTTCAGGCACCCCCACCATTCTTGGGGTGTTTTGTGGGTGTGACTCGGTTCGGATTCCCCGTAAGAGATGTCTTCCTCTTTATTGGACTGGAAGGGCCACTCTTCCGTTGGGTAGGGTTCATTACAGGAACGCTGCATCCTGTCCTCCATTTTGGGGCTATCAGGTGTAGTTTTCTTCCTGATCCCAGGAGGCGCTATTGCAGCTGTTGCCACTGTATTTGCTAGAACCCCCAATTGTGGTAATCCTACAGGTGGGCATATTTTGCTTGTAGAGGTCGTGGCTCTCACAGGCATCTCTGTAGACTTTTCTTTTTCTTGGGTAAGTTTTACAATATCAGCAGTACTGTGCATGCATTCTCTCTTTAGGTATACTGGATGTGCAGTTGCTAGGGAAAAAAAACTTCTATTTGCTTTACACCATTTACTTGCTAGGTGCAATCCCTCCGCTTCAGCCAAATAATGTGGTTTTCTGCTTGAGTTCAGTCTCAACTTTGGGTATTATGGCATTAACTCTTCACACTTTGGGATACCTTTTACACAGCTCAGCAATTCCTTTTTCCCCAGTAGGGCAATTTTACCCTCAGCACCTGTTTACTGAAAATTCCCCTGCTTCAGCACAGTCTTGCATCAATTTTCACACTTTTCTGCATATACTCCATTCACAACTGGTAGTCCTATGCGGTGTGGCAGCCTTTACTTGCAGAATCAGTACCGCTCGCGTGTCACCATCTGTATTCACTGCTTCAGCAAAACATTTAAAAACAACAAACGCCTAACCCTTTTAAGGGCTAACTTACTTCTTGAACCCTGACTACAGCTGGAAGGAGAAACCCCTATTTCAATGACCATATTACACTTTATTTGTGATAGGCAAATAAGGTTTACCTGCTTCAGCACGGTCTCTCTCTCTCCTCTTGGAATCGGGGAAAAGAGTCCATCTGTGGTTTTGTAAGTTTTAGTGCAGTGTAGATTTCCTGCCTGGGTGTATCCCTTTAACTGGTCTCTGCTGCATGAGATCTTTGTTTCTGTTGCTCAGGCTGTTTGTCGGCAAAAAGCACAAAAAAAATTTCACAGGCAAACTCCGGGCCCCTTTTAACTTCAAGGACCACCTCTAATCCCACTTCTGACACCATATGTAGGAGGAACGCGCACAGAGGTATGCAAGGGAGACTGGTAATGGTGAAATTAAATAAGGCTTTTATTGCGCCTGTTTCCTTAACATCAGAAAACCATCCAAACAAGGGGTCACACAAAGCTTCTATTCACTTGGGAGTATTTCTAGTGAAACCTATGGTCCACAACTCCCTTTAGATAAGCATGTCTCCCAGCCCCGAACATATATCTTGATATAAGCAGGTTTACCAAAAGTCTTATAAAAGGAAAGTCTTATCTGTTTGTAGTGGTTGGAGGGAAAGTCTTCTCTGTTCCTGGGTTGCTGCCTTTTTCCTCAGGTTTTGTCAGCATTCAGGTTTAGAGGTGTTTTCCCCTCTATCTTGCAAGCAGCTCTGCTATTCTTCTGGCAGGCTCAAGACATCTGTCCCCATGGTCAGTCTCACAAGTTGTGAGACTCAGGAACAATCTCCCTTCCTGTCTCAAAAGACAGGCTTTTCTAAGAAGCTATCAGGCAGGTGGTGTTGGATAATTGACTACCAGCAGTTAACCACCACACTGCTGGATTAGAGGCACATTTCCTGCACAGGGATAACTCCCCTGTTACAGTACTGTATAACCATTTTCACTCATTGTAACCATGTATTTGTAACCATGTATTTGTCATCATAACGCTGTGCCCAGGACATACTTGAAAACGAGAGGTAACTCTCAATGTATTACTTCCTGGTAATATGCAAAAGTATGTAGGTGTGTCGCACACCAAGACAGTGCAAATAAATGCAAAGAAATGATATGCGATACTGGCGCACAATGCCGGAGCTCCTGGTTCAGGGATGGCCTATCTGCAGCAATCCTGATACACAGCAAGAAGAGATGATCCAGGGCTCCACGGGTTTTTCAGTAAAATAATTTTATTCCATGATACACAACGTTTCGGCCTTACATAGGCCTTTATCAGGTGACTTACCAGTCACTTGATAAAAGCCTATGTAAGGCCGAAACGTTGTATATCATGGAATAAAATTATTTTGCAGAAAAACCCATGGAGCCCTGGATCATCTCTTCTTACTCACTGGTAAAACATTTTATAAATAAATTCCTTGGACTTACAGTGTCAAATATACACAGCAGGAAATGGTTTCTTCCCGCTTTGTTTTGGTAGGTTTGTCCCCCGTCATTCCCCTTTTCTCCCGTTCTGTTCATTTTGTCAATTGGTTTAGTGGCTAGTTCTCTTGTTCTATATAACAATCCGCCGGAGACACGTTGCATTCTGACATGCTGGCGTATGACAATACACACAGATATTTACGGCGTTTGAATGTGGGCATATATGTTATATGGTACGCCAAGCTTGATTTTTGTGAGATGTCACAATACAAATGTTATTCCATTAGCAAGAAGTACATAGCTGGAGTGCCTCGTTTTAGTGTTATTCTTTGCCTAATCAAAGTTATGATTATGAAGGTCAGAACCACTCATGGGAAATTGCTTAGTGACAGACCTGATTTGTAGCTACAAAGTGTTTTTCTATCCGAGACTGTAAATGCTGAATTTCAAAATCTCGGCTGCATGTTTTTGTTACACCCCCCTTATTACAAAGTGAGAACGGAGAGGTTCCCTGGAGCTAAACCATATTATTTTCAGCTCTGGGGACTCCCCGGCTCCCGAGACACACATTGGTGAAGTTACCAGGGTCGCTGCCCCACTAGGGCAAACAAAATGGATTTTCAAATTGCTGTGAGAAAATAGGAAACCGCAACATCATCTGTTGCAGCTTTCTTTTGGACAGCCATTTAAATCCTAGTACAAAATCAGGAAGTCATGTCAGTAACTCTACTGGTATCTCGGGAACTGGAGTGTACCGGAGCTGGACATAGCACCATTCATTTCTGGAGGTTCTCATCCTGTAAAAATAAAAAGGGGAGTCAAAAGAGTGGGATTATTGCTTTGGGCTTTTTATTGGCATGTACCAAAAGGTACTGAAAGACCTCATTATTTCCCTGGATGTCTTAATGTGTGGATATTAGGGCAGGGGCCAGAGTCCACCTTCCCTGTGTGTAAGGCCTCGGCCAGGCTCCCTGCTTGCTCGCTGAGGCTCAGGGAAAGCGGGTGCTTTCCCTGGCCTTGCGGTTGCTTACCGCACGCGCTGTCAGGGGGCCGTCAGGGGGTGGGCAAGTCACTGGCCGGGGGCGGCCAGTGACGTCACGGAGCTGGTTCGCCTTCATTGGGCGAACCGCTCACGTGACCGGCCTGTCGCGCCGGCAAGCGGGGGAATTTTAAATTCCCCTAAGACCTACACTTCCGATCGCGTGCGGAAGCGCAGGTGAGCCTCTACTAAAGCCGCTCTAATTGCGGCTGTAGGGGCTCAGTGCTGAGCGGGAGCGCGCGTCAGCGCTCTTCCACCAGCAAGCAGGGAACATGGCGGAGGCCTAAGATAGTTTACTGAGCTGGCAAGTGACCCGGCTGGGATCAAAAAACACAGAGACCACATACCTGGGCCCTCAGAATTGGACGACCACACACAATACTTATAAAGAGGATAAAAGTGTGCCTTGCTGCTAAATTGTCCCTCAGTGTCTCTTACTCTTACTCAGTCACAGTGGTCCTGATACTTAATAATGGGCAAAAGGTGGTGCCAGCACAGCGTTGGAGTTCGTGTGAAATGTAGGTGTGAGGTGCAGGCCTGGTATTTTGCAAAGAATGGTGGTAGATGTGTATGATGAAACATGTAAACATGTAGTCATGTAACAAGAAGAGTGGCTAAATTATGCTAGAATAGGCTAGGGCAGGAATGAACAACCCTTAAGTGCTTCTTGTGTGGCCCCTGAAGCGAGTGGGGAATAGGAAGAAAAAAACATACATAAGCTGAAAAAAAAAATAACAAAAAACGAACTTTCCGGGGCTCTGACTGCAGACAGTGCAGAGGGATCATAGAGATATGGGAGAGGAGAAGCCAGAGCGCCCCCAAACCAGCTCCTCTCTAGAGCTCCTATAAACTAGCGACCACTAGTGGGCTCCAAAGGAGCATGGGGTAGTGCGTATACACCCTGCCTGCTGAGAGTCTTACGTGCTGATGACTGTGTTAACAGGAGAGCAAGGTAGGGACAAATTACCCCACTGCGCCCCCTCACCCAACTACATCCCCTTGTCCACCACTGCCTCTAACTGTCTCCCATCTCTCCAACTGCCCCAGTCACCCCAACTATCCCCTGTGACTCCAACCCCTCCCGCCTTCACCCCCAACTGCCTTTCATGTCACTCTAACTGCTCCCTGTATCTCCAACTGCACCCATCAATCCAACTACCCCCATCAATCCAACTGCCCCTGTCACTCAAACTGTCTCTCCCGTTGCCCCCTACTGTCTCCCTCTTCCTCCGTGTCGGCCCCTACACATGTCACTCCTCTCTCCATGGGTCATCCCCTCTTCCCCCCCACCCCCATGTGTCCCCTCATCTTCCTCTCCCCTCCCACTTGTATACTGTGTCAGGTTATGCCGTGTCAGTATGTAGTGCAGCTGGCTTCATGCTTTGCGTTAGTGTATAGTGCCATCAGGATATACTCCGCACTACACACTGACAATGAGCATAATGATCAGATATTGCTCTGTGTGAGTGCACAGAGGTATTCATTTGATTTATTTTATTTATATTGTGGCCCTTTCACAAGGACACGGCAAAATCTGACTCCAACTCCCAGTCAGGTCGGCCACCCCTGGGCTAGGGTTTGGTCAGTTATTAAACCTGTGACTGCTTATTGTTTTCAACAATGTGAAGATGTGCCACATAACACCTTTCTCAAGAATAATCCTGCTGAAATGATTCATTATACCAAGATATATTGATTTAATAATGCTGAGCACAATGTTCAATTCTTTACAACAGATATCAGGTAGACCGAGCAACTTTCATGTCGGATGAAAGGTCGGATTACTTTCTAATGAGCAGAATACCATGAGGTGGGGCTTAGGAAGACTCCTATTGGTTGTACATTTGGGGCCATATTTGGAGCCACATTTACTGGTGCCAAGTCTCAAAGCACCGTATGGTCTAATCGCTGGCACCTTGAATCTTACAACCATGTAGTAAATGTGGGCCTCGCTGCTACTTTCCATGTTTGTAATTGAGATGCACAGCCAGTTCCAGAGAGACAATGTTCTTGCATAGTACCACCACTTGGCCACTTGCCTAAAATATGGCTAAGCAGGTGATACTTGTCAGGAGCTAGGTGCCACGCACCTTCACACGCAGGCGCACTACTCCCCTACCTGCCCTGTCGGCCGCTGATGGAGCCCAGCACTCGCGCGCTCCCGCTTCTTCCGCGCATGCGCGCGGCACCTCCTTGCGCCAGACGGCGTCCTCGCGCGGGCGCATGCGGGCTGGGGTCACAGCGGGAGTTCCCGCCTCCGGATCACGACGCACACTCCCTGTGCGGGACGCACGCGCCACGCACCCAAGCTCCGTGGCAACATGCACTGATTGCCTCAGCACTCTCACCTGGTTTCCGTACCATAGCCTATCACAGGCTCCGCATGAACACGCCCCGGATCCGCCTCTTGCTCCTATTGGGTTGTCTTACCTATTAAGGCTCAGCAGTGCCACTGGCACATTGGCTGAGCATAAGCTTCCTGTTCCTGTGCTTACCTCTCTTGTCTCCTAGATATCCTGCCTTGTCTTGTTTGATCTCCCGTGTACCGACCTTGGCTTGCCTTTGGACCACCGCCTCTCTGGAACCCCGACCTTGGCTATCCTCGACCCTCCGCAACTCTCCAACCTGAACTCGGCTCTCGGACCTCGACTATTCTACCTTCTCCTGCACCGACCCCAGCGACTAGTACCTCCAACGTTCCGGACTTCTCCTACCCTCACCTTGGCAAGTATTCACTACTCCTCTTCCCTCCCTGCTCCTGACCCGGCGCGAGCAACTATGCACACTCCAGATCAGATTCCCGTGCCTGTCGGTGTGGCGTTTACTCTATTCCCACCTCGGTGCCGAGGGTCTCGTCTAGTTTGTAGTGGGCACAGTGTGACAATACTGCTGCATGGAGTATGGCTTAAAGAAATGTCACCCCCCAAAGAAGTTGTGTCTAAAATGTAAATAAAATATTAGCTTTCAATGCAAACACAATGAGACCATTACAATTATATGTCTCTACATCTATACAAACTGACCATGTTATAGCTCATTCCAATAATACTTATTCATTGGCGGTATATACGATGAGTGTAGTTTGCTTTCTAAACATCTGCACGCCCCCTTTCTACATGCACACAAACATCTCGCCACCAGCAGGTTGCACTTTGCCAGTGATTTTATGAACAGACCCCAGAGGAACCGAGTCCCTTGTTAGCACACTTGGGACATGTCTGGTTGCAAAAGGCAACATGACATGTGTAAACAATAAAAGGAAACAGTAGAACAAAGTCTTGTATCGATGACTATAGAGAAACCATATTAGGTCATGTTTATGCTCGTCTATCACTCAAATCATCTTTTTATATCCTGTATCCAGTAATGCCTCCACTGAAAAAACAGCTGCGCTGTGTAATTATTAGCTGTGACTTGCCATTGTTTGTAAGAAAGTCACTGTCCAATGTGTTGGATTTCCCTTTTCAGAAAAGGAAATCCGTGTGAATGCTTCCATGCAGGTGTACGTGCTTTATGTGAATCCTTGAGGCTTATCTGGCCCCATTGATGGCCTGCCAAGGGAACGAGGTGCTAAAGTAAAGCAGAACTGCCACTTATTCATCACTTACATCACTTACACCTTTCAATTCGGTTACCAACCTGCAGCCTTATTTTATATGCTGTGACGCCGTATCCCAGAGCTAGAGAAGAGCTCATTCAAATGAATGGCATTCAAATCTTTTCTAGGGCCGGGAAGCTGCTTCTCAGCATATTCAATATGCTCGACTGCACTGTATTCTTAGGCTGTGGCCAGGCAGGGAATGGCGTCCTGCGCCCTGCTCGGCCCTCAGGCGAGCGCGCGCCTTGCCGGCCACGACGTCACGGAGCTGGTTCGCCCTCGTTGGGTGAACCGCTCACGTGACGCGCATGCGAGCGGCGAATTCAAATTTGCTTGCTGTAAGCGCCGAGAGGGCGCAGGCGCTTGCTCACGCTGGACACACACATTGCCGCAATGTGTTTCATCGCGGCCAGCGTGTGCGCGCCCACCCGCTCAGCACCACACCGGACAAGGCCTTAGGCTGCGTCCCCGCTGGCACTGTGTGCGCGGTGCTTGCCGCTTTTACTTACATATGTCTTTATGTGGAAGTCCCCGCTCACGCGGTGCGTGCGTGCTCGTGTGCGGGCATGCACGCTCACCGAAGTTTGGCACTTGAGTAAACAAAAAAAAAAACTGACTTTGAAGCGCGATCAACTTGCCCCCCTGTCTGCGCTTGTAAAATAGACAGGACACCCGGCGCTCATGCTTAGAGAGTTGGTGACGTCACCGCTCTCTAGCATGAGCGCTGTCAGCGCCAGTGGAGACTCAGCCTTACGCTTCTTTGACACAAAGCTTTAAAGTACTAGGCTGGGGTTACAAGCCACCTACGGTAGTTGAATTGACCATCATTACTTGGGGGGGTAGCACATCGATTTGTTTTTATTTTACAAATCAGTGCATTCACTGCCGGATCTGTGTTGCAGAGTAGGCAGCACTGTTCCTTTTAAAGTGCCCCACAATAATCTCATTACAATTAGAGACACTCGCGCCCCACGGTAAAAGTAAATGAACTCCTTAGAATAAGACATTCACGTGCCCCAGGCGTTTGGTGTCTTTTTTGCTGACAGCGCAGAGCACATTGCAGCAAGACGTCAAAACAAAGCGCCGGCACAAGAACTACACAAATGAAAAGAAAAAAGGAGGTGACAGGAGTTATTCATTAAACTGTGATAGTGCCGATCGGGTCACTATCGCCCAGAACCTGGCAGTGACTTCAATGGGATACTCCACGGGATGATGCTCCGATTGGCACCACCGCGGTTTAATGAATAAGCCCTGAACTATCTTTAGGATGACAACATGAAATATATATTTTTGGAACAAAGCCACCTGTGAACCAAGCACATATTTGAAAGATACTTTCGCAAGATAAAGTTACAGTAAGCTCATCTTATATCAAAAAGTATTTTGCTGTAACAAGTTTGGATTTTTAAACCGTAGGCTTGTATGTGATCATCTGTGAAGTAAACAGCAGGATAATAAAAAAAAAAAACTACGCTTGACTGGCAACAAAAGTGCATGTTTAAACAAGATAAATCCTTTCTTTGTACAAAAGAACATCCACTTGTTACTGGAGGTTGAAAATGGATATAGCTATTCTTTGCATCAACGCCAAACCGGAGAAGCCATTTTCGTATTGTAAGCGCTTTATTGTACATCCAAAAGAATCGCAGCTACATTTAAACTAGCGCAGAAACAGGGACGAAGGTGTCTCATTTAATTATGTGTAGATTAATTAAAGCATAATTAGGAAATGTGGATATAAGTAAACCTCATTATTCTTGTGGAAACAGTAACATGTAGGAGGAGGCTCTGTATAAAGTTACTGAAAAGAGCAACTAGCACCAAAAAAAGCACCAAGAAACTGCTCAACCAAATTAGACTCAGATCCTTAGCGGAAGACTTTGATGAAGTTTGATGCATATAAATTGGGGAAAAAATAAAGCAACCAGATACAGAGCTCTATATATCTCATTATGTGTCTGGGTATTCCCCATGTAACCACAGCCCTAAAACACAGGGTGACGCACGCGGGACAAAAGTGGTGACACTCAACCTTGATATAGTCCCAATTAGACATGTACTGGTATCTGTGAAATGCCAACATGAGCACCTATTACCTACCAATTAGATTGTAAGCTCCTCGGAGCAGGGACTCCTCTTCCTAAATGTTACTTCTATGTCTGAAGCACTTATTCCCATGATCTGTTATTTGTATTATTTGTTATTTATATGAACTGTCATGTGTATTACTGCTGTGAAGCACTATGTACACTAATGGCACTATATAAATAAAGACATACAATGCCTATTGTATTGCTAAAAGTTTATTACCGATTGATGCTAAAATATTTGCCACACACGTTAATGATTAATGCAGAGTTACCCAAACAGGGTAAAAAATGTGACAACCGCCCCATCATTCGCATAATGACAAGTTCAAAGGAAGGGGCCTTGGAATCAGAAAATCGGAAACTAAAAGCAGACGTACATTGACATTGACATATAGTGCGGTCCCTCCTAAATGACTCCTAAATTGAATCTGATGTAATATGGATTGAATATATAAGGATTTATTGGTCAAAAGGGTACTGTAAATCAATTGCCCATGAATGGGTTCCAACACCTACCTCTGCAAGAGTGTAAAAAGAGTCAAAGAACAACAGGAAATGTCTTGCAGAAAAGCTAGTAATATAATTAATATCAAATTCAAGTTCACTAGCGCTCAAACACTAAGATATTCAGATAAGGTCAGTTACATAAAGTACGGCAGATTGAAGAAAAAAAAACCTGAAAAACAATTCTACAATGAAGATATGGGTTATGATATGTATTAAAATAGTAAAGAACCAAGAAATTATTTTAGCAAGCAAACTGGTCACAGCGTCCAACTCACAACCTCAATGTAACCCAGACTGAGACTTCGAACATACCGAACATCTGTTTCTGAAGGTAATAAAATAAAATAAAAAAACACAGTATATTTAAAGTATGTCTATTTAAGTCCATATGCTGACTTCTAGGAGTGCTAAAAACTCTTTTACATAAAGTGCTAGCAGAGAAGCCAGTCACCTCATAAATAAAAGTACTTAAAAGGCATGAATTACTCACCCTATTCAAACCCAAGATTTCCCCCCCAAATTAATAATGTCATAGCAAACAAATCATTTAAGTAGAAAGCATTAATCTGGTGCCCATTTAAAAATACATTAAACTAAAGTTATATATATACACCACTTTGCTCGCATAGGAGAACATGTTCAACTCCCCATACTCACGAGAGAGAAAAAATGCCTCTCCTACGAGTCCCACGCTTCAGCTAACATTGGCAGGGATTTTTTTTTAACATTTCAACAATGATAAAAAATATATATGTATATGATTTAAACGCAACCAAATAAACCTCACTGTGACGCACTGACACCTATGTTATTAACAGACTTATTATGTTGTTGTTGCCAGATGTTGCGTTACCTCGACTTGCCCATTGTAAAAGGAAACACAAGCGTCAGATTCTGCCTTGGCAATATGACAAAATATACATATATAAAATGGTGGGGCTTTCTATAGTTTAAATCACTCACAATATTCAGTCTTCTAGGGCCTACAAATTACAGCTGTTGACATTTCTTGCATAACCTAATGTTTCAGCTATTGAGGACTCTCTACTTGTTGAAATGTATTTATACTCGTGGTAATATAGTGGTTCATTATTTCTCTCGGTTGTTTGTACAGCGCAGTGCGTGAGTTGTTTCACTGGCTCTGCTCTTGGACTTGGATAGGTATGACATTTCAACCATAGTGAGAATAAGGGTGTTCAGGGTAATAACTGCAATAAGTCATTCAAGTGGAAGAGTGTAGCTGGCTAAAAGTGATATAGAGGAACGCTTCATTAAGGCTTTTTTTGTGTGTGCAGTAAATAGAGACAGTAACTGTTGAGGATAAGGATTATTATGGCTTTCCAAGTGGGAAACTGTAGTGCTACATGCTTGTCCCAGTGGGCAAATCCCCGTCTCCTGCTGTGCATAACTTTGAATACATGGCAAGGACTTGGAGGCAAGGATTAGCACAGTATCATATCATTATACTATGTACAACCGGCTGCAAACTGACAGTATTATGTAGGAATATACACGATTCTCATCTTCAGCCCAGTCGTGCTGAAACACTCTGCCACGTGGGAGAGGTTGGAAAGCTGAACATCCACATAAAATAGACAGAAAGTATGCATTAAGTTTGAGGGTAGCGCGCCTGGCTCTGCTTCTAATAATTAGAGCTGGCTGAGTTTGCATCCCAGACAGACCTCCAACTGTGAGACTGCAAGGACCTCATTCAAGTCATCAATCAGACATACAAGGGTTGATTGGCATCTCAGACTCTTCTTTAAAGTGAAACTACCGCAGCGCACAAGTTTAGATCAAGAGCCTCTTTACTCATCTAATATGAGCATTTGCAGCCAGAAGAAGCCAAATAAGTAATAATTGCTGAGCACTTTGTTATCCATTGAGATGAGTTCCATCCCTGAAAAAGAGTCCTTCCCAATTCCCTTTTATATATATAATTATATTATATAATCATATATATATATATATGTTCTTGCTAGACCTGAAGAAGAGAGAACTCTCGAACGCTTGTCCTATGACATAAATTTAGTCCAATAAAAAAGGTATCACCGAATACTGAAGAACATATATATATATATATATATATATATATAGCCCCACCTATGTACATAGCGCTTTTAAAAAAAGAGACAATACAGGAAATGATAATACAATAACTGCAAGAAACATAAAATCAGACAACAGGAAAGGAAATCCCTGCCCCGGAGAGCTTACAATCGAAGTGATTCTTACAATCTCATTTTCTTATCTGGTCCCCTTGCTATGGGGAAAGACCTCCCAAAGTTTGAGAAAGGAGGACCCCTTACATTACCTACTTTCCTGCCAGAAGGGGTTAGATTGGATTTGTTACATTGATTTAGTGACTAGGTCTCTTATCATCTTAATAATTGTATTTCTTATTTCTTACTAATAAGAGAGGTATTTAAATAAAAGTGTCATGTCTTGAGCGTTGGCTTTAAGAAAGAGGTCTTCTGGGGCAAATCTGCAGAGGGGAAATGTTGCGTGTGGCTGCGGCAAAGCCCTACTTAAAGCAACAAAAACATATAATCTGGAAAATAAAAGTTGAGGTGTTGTAACTCGAGGGTGGGGGTCAAGGACTAATAAAAAAATAATCAAAGAATAACAAAACTTAGTATCGGGGAAAAAATGAAAACGCAGAACAGCTGCACAACCTTCAGTTACAGTAGAAAACACAAAGTACAATACTGTGTAGGGAGTCTCCAAGGGTAACATATTAACCCAGAGGTAGGCAACTCCAGTCATCAAGAGCTACCAACAGGTCAGGTTATTCCTGCTTCAGCACAGCTACTGCAGTCATAGACTGAGCCACTGGTGCAGGGACATCCTGAATAGCTGACCTGTTGGTGGCCTTTGAGGACTAGAGTTGCCCACCCCTGTATTAACCTCTTCAGTCATGAGCGTGCAAGGCTGTGCTATATCACAGGCATTTCAAGGTGTGCCCCATTCTGTCCAATCCCACCTTCTCATTCGAGAAATGCCCTTTACAATCACGCCTATAAGACCTTTCTCGGCCACAGTGCATGTCAATGGGTGGTTAAGACAGCTTCCTCCTTTATATCGCCATGCATGACAAATCACCTTTTACATGCCGGCCAAAATGGCCAAACAGAGAGAGCTCAGAAAACCTGGCACGTTTATCTTCTAAAGATTTCTTCCCAGTACTATAACGTTGGGTGTCTCTTTCCTCCTCTCTAACCTTTTTCCTGGCTCGTTGATTTTTACAACTGTTTATTTTATTCTGGTAAAATGAGCCCAAAACCTAAATGAAGATCGCTATTAACGCCCGTTGTCACTCAGCAGACTTTAATAACCCGTATCTGAGAAGATTAGAATTAGACAGTTTATCGGATGTAACCCTTTGAAGACTGCCTGGGAAATTATTTTACTCTGCCTGGTGAAGTGGAGACCGTGAAAATAAACAGAAGTTGCCATGTTGCTCAGCTGCAGGCTTTGGGCCTTTTAAAGTAAAAATGACATTAAAATCACAAACTTTTTTTTGGGGGGGGGGGGGGCGATATGAAAATAAAGTTGGCAGTCTGCTCTAAGGGGCACATTGCGCTCACATTGACGAAAGATCATTTTCTTTGGAGAAACTGCAGCTTTAATATATAAGACCTAGATATTCCTGAATTGTATATACTCAGGGACTGTATTTTGGGGAGACTTTAACTTAGAGCCCCCCAAAAAGACCTAATCATGTTAACAGCATTATTTAAAAATTTTTTTTTTTACAATTTTGCGTACTTGGCTATATTTCCATGTCCGGGCTTCTGCTGGGGTAATATTTTCTTTGAGTAGCCTGTGCTGTGTGGTATTCTGCTTTGGAATGTGTGAAAAACAGGACACCCCTGAAACGTTAACATCCTGTAATTCAGATGGATTGCTGGATTTTCATTATGGCAATCTTTGGGAATATAACTTATCCAAAGTCATAATATCTCTGACTTTGTTTTCATTCAATCGAAAGCTCTGACCTTATTCCCATACAGGACTAAAAAAAAGCACCACTGTGCATTTTGTAGCTTAAAATAACACAATGGTTTAAAAACAGAACGGGGGGGGGGGGGGGGGGGATATGTAATTTCTGTCTTTTAGTCAAGAAAATGCTTCAATGATTAATAAAAAATATATATGTTTTTCCCATTTCTTTACAGCTGTGCCAGTTAATGCTAAATTATGAGATGGGGTCAAAGACTGAACTCTGGAATACTGTGCAATTTATTAAGCATTTCCTTTTCTGCAGAGCCAAATTTGAGATCGCTTTATCCGTTTTTGAATGCGTGTTTGTTTTTGTAGTTCTTGCCAAACTAAATCAGTTTAACTCGTGGCAGCATTAAGGACTGTAATTTACTCGGGCGCACTCAATCTTTGACACTCGTCCAAGAACGTCATTGAAATTAACCTGTTCAAACCACGTCTTTGCCACTCGTCCATAGAACTCTGCTGGTTAAGCGACGAGTGGTTACCACGCGTCTCCTTATCGCGGGACAATTTCATAATCATTTGGTGGATTGCTATATTTACATTTGGTCCTGTTCACCAATATATTTATATATCCTTAGAACATACATTTCTAACATACTAGACCGGGATCTAATGATAGCTACTGTACGTGCAAGATTGTAGAAGAGAGCTGCATTAAGTTAATTTGAGAGGGATGCAGAATCTATTCTAAGCTCTTCCTGGTGCACCTCTGATCTAAGATGTTCCAATGGGACGGAGACTGTTATATACATCAGCGGTGCGCAAACTGTGGGGCGCGAGACTGACTGTGGGGGGCGCAGGGTTTACAGAGGCCCCCGTGCGCTTCCCGAAGTCACTTAAATTAAGTGCCGGGGGAGTGACGAAGGCCTCTGTAAACCTCACTTAGGCTGCGGTCCCAGTAACTGCCACAGCGCACGGCGTGGCGTGCGCTGTGCGTGTAAGCACCGCCCCTCAATGGGGCTGGGCCCAGGAGTCACCTTCACGCTGAAGGTGCAGCCGCGCCGTGCTGCAAGGTTTTTTCAACTCAATGAAATTGAGTTCAAACCTTGCGACGGAGGCATGGCCACGCCCCCACCGGCGGTTCACCCAAGGAGGGCGAACCAGCCGGGTGACGTAATGGCCACACCCCCGCAAATCCCCGACCACGCCCCCTCCCGTCGCAAGCTTCCCTCTCTCCTGGAGATCGCAGATCGCGGTTAGCGCTGTGCACGCGCCGCCCCCCCCCCCCGCCGGGCGCGCATGTCACAGACATGACTGGGACCGCAGCCTTACCTTGGCACCGGCGGCTTCGTACATGGCAACGTGACGTCATGGCGCCGCTGCCGAAGCAACGGTAAGAGGAGGTAAGGGGGGGGGGGGGGCGGAGAGAGGGTAACTGCCGGCAGAGGGGCGCAGGGAAAAAAGCTTGCGCTCCCCTGATATAAATTATCAGTTATCCCCACATTTATAACACACCTTTTCCCTATCTCCTTCTTTTTGAACGAGGCTCGGCCACTATGAGACAGCACCACTCATTGCTGGCATTAGATTTCTCATTCATTTCAATTGACTCTCTGAAGTTGCTTTTTTTTATACATTAAAATCTCCTTTCTTTTTTTTCTCCATAGCAACTCTCTCACTGTTGTCCTTGGGACATGACAACTGTAATGACTTAGTGGGCTTTGTCTCCCAGCTGCAAAATCAATGCATAAGAAAAAAAAAAAATACACCACACATATCAAAGAAAGAAACCATTGCTTTGATACATAATCCCCTTAATGTCCTACTTTGTTATTTAAAAAGCCCATCATTTGAAGAAGCAGGCCTCGGCATATAGTGAGACATCTAAATGGCCAGTTCTGCTAATGTCGCACTTTTAACTGCTTCTCCCTCATGGTTAGTGAGCATTTTATTCCGACATGAAGACAACAGACAGGACCATTAAAATGTGGGTGCATATGTGGGGGGGCGGGGGGGGATCAAAAGCATCTGCCGTATATAATGTAACCCACAGACTCAGCACCTCGCATTTTTTCTTAATGGCCTCATATGATTTGACTGCAAATAAATGATGGGTGAATAGGTCATTTCAATGTATTACAAACCTGTACAATGCTGTTTTACCTCACAGAATTGTTATCAAAGCTATAAACAGGCGGCACTTAACCCATTCAGTGCTGGAAGCAACGGGGTTTTGCAGGTCAGAGTAATAACACTGTGAAACAAACCTTATGTAGTTACAACTGTACAGGGTCCGGCTCTGACTTGTATACACGGGAGGTGGTTCAGTGGTTCAGGAAGTGAGCCGGATCAGAAATGCAGATTACACATCTTTTAGGCCTCGGAGGAATTTGGATATGAAAGTGATGATTGTCCATACTCTCTGTTTTTAAAGCGTGCATACTTTTCATATTAATAATAACTTTTAATTTCATATCGCGCTTTTCTCTCAATCGGACTCACAGCGCTTCACAATTACAGTACCGTGCGCCCTACACAACACGTAGTATTCTTTTAAGGGCCCTTTCTGCCCTACTGTAGTCGCATGTTTTTCATTCTGGTTTTTGAAAACCTGGCTGTTTGGGGCTCTTCGTGAATATCTGAGAAAGTGTACTCTGAAATGAATGTGATCTGTATTTTAATGATGGCCATTCACGCCAAGATCCGGCATTGATTGATATTTTGTTGATGTACGACGTTTTCCGCACCACATTTATTAATGTGCTTGAAAATGGATGAAAAGCCTTTAAAAACATTTAAAACGGTAATAGAAAGGGTTGTGGCCTTTTCTTGTTAAATTCATTGAAACAACAGACGACAGAGAAGCCCAATGCTACATCCAATATGACAAAAATACACAGTAACTTATAAATTCTCTTGAAAAGGGTAATTTAGTTTAACCCTTACATATGCCACGCTCAATAGCTCTCCTTTTTGACACTTATATACATATACATTTTGTGGGGGGCTCAGGGGTTCCCAAAAGAGCTTGCTGGGGTTTTGTGTGTTTTGTTTAATTCATTGAAACCAAGTAATAAAAAAATTAAAAACACGCATGACAAGTGCATACATACATTCATGTAACATATATGTCTAGCTCGCTGCTTTTTTAGTAAATTAGTTCTTTTCTGAAGGCAGCAAATGAACTGAAAAAAATATGTCAAAGTAAATCTTGCTACCATGTTATTCTGCATCTAAGTTCATTCATTCACATCATTCATATTAGTAGTTGTGATACGTTCCCATTCCTGCCATTATTCCTTGCACAGATCATGAAACCCGGACATACACATCTCTGCAATGCTGTAGAAATGTGTATACAGTAATGAATCACAGACGTTCCTTTACAGCCCACCCTATAGATTTCTAACACAGGCCACTGATATGGTTGCAATAGCTAGGTCACATTAAATCCTAAAGAGAAAACAAAGGATACATTGTGGTCTAATGTTGTAATGTTTGAAGATCAAGTCCTATTACATTCTCGCACTGAACATGCAGCACGATACATGATGATGATGATAATAATAAGCACATTCCTACTTCAGGAAAGATGAAACAGCCAAGACAACCACTGATGAATCGAAGAAAACATTTCCATCTAATTTTCCTCAAAAAGAGAACCGTATATGTCACACTGGCAACATAATTTGGAGTTTAGAAGCCACACAACACAGGATGCTATGGAAATGTCCACTTGTAATTTACAAATTGCTGTTACATTAGTAACATGTCCTGGATACAAAGCCCAAACTTGAAGTCATATCCCCAAAGCAATGTACTGTATGTGCTAAACCCAACGTCACCGGAGCAGGGAAGCTAGTAAATGATAAAGACACAAATATGTTTCATCTGGGGTTTTTTTCAGAGCAGAGATCACTAGAAGGATAAAATCTTTTGTCGGCTTTCAGCTTTCAACAATAAACAGACACATCATTTCATAATCTGATACACTGAACACAGACCCTCCTGTCTAAACATTTTTGGGCACTCAATACCTCCAATGATACGATACAATGCAGCTGTGCTATGTCAGGAACAGAAGAAGCCCTGGTTCTGTTACAAGAAGCAGGACAACACAAGCCTTTGGTGTGTGTGTGTGTATACATTGTATCAGAACTTTGGATCGGTCATTGCAATAGCCCAACCCCATCTGTATAAATACTCCCATGTGTCTGCAATTAGCTTGGGCCACTCTGGCAGGAAAAAATAAATAAATAAAAGTGCCGCCTTCCAGACAGCATTCTTCAGTGCCAAACTGAGACCCAATCGTCATCGTATGGCTAATAACACAGTGGCTGAACAGTAGACTCCTATATATCATTCATGAACTTAATGGAAAAGCGGAAACCTAGGCCTCAGCTGCTTTCTATTTTAGGAGCTTGGCCCTCTTGATCATGAGAAGGCAGTTGCATGGGTCTCGAGCAGTTAGTAGAAGCTGATGACAAACAGCAGATGCCGAGAGAAGAATGGGAGAATGACGGAACACCCACATCTGTTTCTGACCCGGCCAATACATTTGTAGACAACAGAAGCAATAGCACAGGAAATAGTCTGGATATACACTAAGGAACACAACAATTATTTATACTGCTGTAATAAGTATTATGTGCCACTCTCTCATTATAGTGTCGAAATTCAATTTTTTTTTATCTTTCATGTTTTCATCCTAATGTTAGTCCGTATTAATTTTTTCCCAATCGCATACTGTACATGCAGATAATCGCAGGACTACTGAACTTATTACGTAGACATCAATAACTAGGCGTTCCTGGAAATATTACTGTACATCACATTTTCAGATATGTGATAGCGAAAAAGGACCAAAAAAAAGTACAATGTATAGATTAAAAGTCCACCATTAATGTCATCTGTAATTTCTATTTATGTTGCTGCACTAACTTAACCACATAACATTACATTACCACAGTAGTAACCCAGCTAAATCAACAGCTTGCAGTTGAATTGAGCTAAACGTGGAACCTATGGGTATGTCATATGCATTTTTATGTTAAACCTAACTGCATTGTACATTTTTAAATCACGGTTAAGTATGAAAAATGCTAAGTCTGTTGTAAAATACATTGCCGTTCGCCACCTTACAAATGAATCGCTTGCATTTCTTTTTAAGTTTGGCACTTCCTCCCGCCATATCTTGCTGTGCCGCCCGCCATCCGTGTGAAAGTGGCCGCACACATGGTGTGGGGCGATATCTGCATAAAATGTACAAATGTATTCAGCTTTGACCCTTAACGCCTACATCTTACAAACTCTGCACATTCGCACTTTGCTAGATTCTTAACTGTTTTATCAGAGTAATTTCACAGAGCAAAACATTTTGTTCTACGTGCATTTACATCTAGCTTTGGGGCCGTTCCACCAGCTCAGCATGGCCCTATTCTGTTTTGTCACCTGGCTGGGAAGCGGGAAGTCCCCAGAGCTAAAATGTACTCGTTCCCCATACTGAATATATACACCTGCAAATGTATTGCCAGTATGGTTCCCCTCCAGGGGAAACAAAATGGTGGTTTAAGTCACCAGCGTTAAGGGGGTCAATAAGGAGCCACAACGTCCTCTGATGCAGCTTCCTGTTGGCCCACATGATGCCGGGGATTTAAAGACACGGAAGTACCTTTCCCAGGAGATATCTTAGCAACTGGGGGGCCCTAGAGCTGCAATTCAAGGTTCCAGGGACCCCCTGCTTCCCACCCATGGAAATAAAACAAAAGGGAGGGGGAGGGTGCAGGGGGTAGACTGCTCATTGAACTCATATTTCGGTTTAAATTATTATTGTTCTTATATGAGAGGTACTGGTTGTAATGAATTCACCTGTGTGCCACATGATGTAGTAGTACGTCTGCACCACCCCTCTCCCCCCCCCTCCCCCAAAAGCATGTTTTGTTAGGGGAGATTTCCTGCACTACACTGAGGGCAGCCGGAAGGGAGATGACATCAGAGACATAGTGGTCCCACGCCCCCTCCGACACTCTGTTATAGGGATATTTATATTGGCCCCAACTGTCCATGAAATGTCTGTAAATATAACGTTTAATGATGTATTATCATTGTAACTCTATGCCCAGGACATACTTAAAAACGAGCAGTAACTCTCAATGTATTACTTCCTGGTAAAACATTATCTATATATATAAAACTGAAAGTTTGGTTGTGTGTGGGTTTGTGAGGTTGCGGCGGCTCCCGTGCTTGGCGGAGGCTTGCGCTGTGATTGGCCTGCGGGGTGGAGTGACGTCAGAAACACAAATACACACGCCCTCACCCTCACAGCCTCCTCACACCGCGTGAGAGCGACACGCCGCATCCTGAGCCGCACCACGCCTCACCTCCAGCCGCCTCACATATCAGCTAGTTAGAAAAAAAATAACAAAAATAACAAATCAGCTACTTATGTGTATCAGTTTACTAATGATGGCATCATAAGCACTTTGCAAACAAAGAATAAATCCAGAAACTTACTAGTTGCTGTGATGACTGGCAAACAGTCTTATTAACAAAGAGAGTGAAAATCCCTGAAAACCTTTGTTTGCCATGAAAATGTGAAAGTTAAAAAAAATGATTACTTTTTTTTTAACGTCTCGTTCAGCTCTTTTTAAGTATTATAAATGCCACTGTCTTTAGGTCACTTTGATCCTGGGCCATACTGCATTTTTAAAGGTTTTTAGTGAGTGGGAGTGAGAGATAAGTACCAACTTCTCCACAAAACTGTCCCACGCAGTGAATGATTCATGACTTGGTTAAAAATTAGCACTAAAGTGTTTCTTTTTGGAGTAAATCAGCCCAGAAAGTGTCAGATTACCAGTATCATTTGTCTCTTAGGCATCTTAATAGCCATATAAAAATAGCTTGAAGCTTTTACTTGAAAAGAAGATAGCGATACATTTGCACTACAAATGAACATTTGATATACTAGTTTGCACAATGGGCTTTGTATTATTCGGTAGTATATGTCCTAAAAGATCACTAGAAAGAGCAATACCCACATGGGGAATTTATCGAACCTCTACTCTTGTTTATCAGAACAAAAAAAAACAACAACAAAACATTTCTCAACACAAATAATGTGGCATGTGTTAAATAACATGGCATTGCACATCCTCGTATTGTGCACATTGTGGTGTTATGAGAAGCCAAGTTTCCGAATCGCGGGGTAAAAAAGGTTTCATTACAGTCCCAGAAAAGGAGTGAGAAGGTGACACACTGTGCTCGTTTGCATGTCATTTCCCAGAATCCCTAGCTGCAGTGGAAGCATTCTATGCTAGGAGATAATGGTGACAAGCAGGGTCGCAGACCTGTCTTGAGACAAGTGGTATTTTTATTTGCTGAAAAGGAGTGAAAACTGGGATCCGTCACGACAGGGAAGGGAAACTCCACACGTGTGGAAGGAGGAAGGGTAATGAGTTTGATATGACCATTCCAATGCACAAGTCTAGCTTGAAGCTTGGCTGATTCATGCCATCGAAGCACAACAAGAGAAACCCTCACAAGCAGAAGTTTCTTTTTAGAATGAAAAAAAGTGGTTAAACTCAGCACACTGATTGTCAGCGCAGCTCAACTAAAATCCTGATCTAAAATAGCTTACCCCTATCATAAATGTATGTGTGTTATAATGCATATGCCTTATAACACGTTTACAAAATAATAACTAAACCATGATGGAATTGGGTATTTATTTATTTCTGTTTGTCAATTGTTGTATGTCATTTTTTTTTAACACACTACATATGATAATTATCATTAGGCTAGAGAAAAGCTGACACTTTATAAGACGTTCAGGCTCTTGATAAAAGGCCTTTTGTGTCTTGGTGGCTGGGGCAGGAGGCACCTGTAATTCATACATCAAGTTTGTTTAATATCTGGTCTTCTGTCTTTCATCAGCTATGCTTGTGTGATGAAAGGAGCCCTGTTTGTTTCCTCTCTGTTGCCAGTTTGTTTTGTGCAAACTTCACTCTCACCTTGTCTCATTGTATCCCCAGTAGGCCTCCATGGCGCATGTCTCCTTGCTGGTGCTGGTGCGCTGTATGGGTACGTTGGGATCTGAAGCGACATGCTTGGTCTTGCTCTGGGTGTTGTCAAATTAGTCGAAGCTGATTCCAGTATATTTTCAGGACTCATTTAATATTGGTATTATTTGTATTAAAATAAATGGACAATTACAGAGTACAGCTATATGCCATGCAGGCTAATGTGAATATATAGACCTTTTGAAAAATCTATGTATACAAGTACCTTCACATAGCACAATGAACATTTTCACACTGGTTTTTAGGGAGCTATCGTAGGTTTGTCGTACAAACCTTCAAGTATATACAGTGGTGTGCAGAAGTATTCACCCCCTGCGCGTTTCACATGTTGTTAGCACCTGAGCGTACTCCACAACGCTTTCAAATGAAACTTTACACGTAGAATGTACAAAAATGACTCCAAAGTGATGAAGTTAGAAAATGCATATAGAACATAAAGAAGTACGATTTACAGAGAAAAGCAGATTGAGCTCAGTTGCATAAGTATTCAACCCCTTTGCTGCTGCAGCCCTGAATCAGCGCAGGTGCATATGAATTGTTTGAAAGGCCATCAAATTAGGGAAATGGTTTCAGCCTGTGTGTAATCCAAGTGGTTTAACTTGTAGATCATTTCCCTAAAGTATATAAAGACTTTCAAGCTGCAACTCACACAGTGATCCAACAGAGCAACCATGAAAACCAAGGAGCTTTCAAAACAAGTCAGGGGTAAAGGGGTAAAGAGGCACAGAGTAGGACAAGGGTGCAGGAAAATTTCAGAGGGGCCGATTATCCCTCTCAGAGCAGTGACGTCCATCATTAAGAAGTGAAAGATGCATTGTACCACCCAGACACTACCCAGATCAGGTCGCCCTCCCAAACTGAGCAGCCGGACAAGTAGGAAACTGGTTCAGGATGTCACTCTGAAGCAAACAATTGACCTTGATAGATTTGCAATGTTTGGTGTCTGAGATGGGAGTCGGTATTCACACATCAACAATAAGCCGGTCCCTACACCAAGCAGGCCTGTATGGACGTGTGGCAAGAAAGAAGCCATTACTCAAACAGACTAATGTTAAATCAAGTATGGAGTTTGTGGAAAAGCAGCAGATGATACTGCAGACATCTGGAAAAAGGCTTTGTGGTCAAACGAGACAAACATGTAACTTTTTAATCTAAATTCCAAGCGTTATATCTGGCGCAAGGCGAACACTGCACATCACCCAGGCAACACCATCCCAACTGTCAAGCATGTAGGTGGTAACATCATGTTAGGGATACGCGTCTCTTCAGCAGGAACTCGGATGCTTGTCAGTATAGAGGGGAGAATGGGTGGTGTACACTACAGGTGAATCCTTGAGGAAAACCTGTTTGAGTCAGCCAGAACTCTTAAACTGCGGAGGAAATTCACATTTCAGCAGGACAATGACCCAAAACACAAAGACAAATCCACACTGGAGTGTTTGAACATGAAGAGAATTAATGTTCTTGTGTGGCCCAGTCAAAGTTCTGACTTGAGCCCAATCTAACATTTATGGCGAGACTTGATGATTGCAACCTATCGACAGTCTCCAACAAATGTATCAGAACTGGATCGATTTTCCCATGAAAAATGGGCAAAAATGTCACCATCCCACTGTGCAAAGCTAGTACAGACCGATACAAATAGACTTCTAGCAGTAATTCATACAAAAGGTGCTTTTACCAAGTACTGACCTAAGGGCCGAATACGTATGCAACCAGTAAATTATATTTTGTACATTTCCTTTGCTGATATTTAACCTCCTCCTAACAGTGTTCAGTTTAACCGCTACAACTTTTGTAGCTTAGAGCAGGAGGGGGGCGCAAACTTTTTTTCCCTGTGGCCCCTGCCGGCGGTCACCTCACCCCCGCTTCGGCATCAGCTCCGTGACGTCACATAACCTTGCGGCGTAATTTGATGTCGCGTTGCCATGGCGACTCGTGTGAGAAGCCGCCGGAGCCAAGGTAAGTTAGGTTTACAGAGGGCCTGCAGCTCCCACGGCACTTAATTTAAGTTCCTTTGGGAAGAGCTTGGTTCCTCTGTAAACCCTACCCCCCCCCGCCCCCCGCACTCAGTCTCGCACCCCCCAGTTTGCACACCGCTGGCTTAGAATAAAAAAAAGTTTGTTTGAAAAACCACATACATTATTTATAATTCGATACAATGTGAGATTATTAGTAGGGGGAGAATACTTCTGCAAACCACTATTTAGGCCCACTAGGATTACTTAAATAAGCAACAGAACATGTAATAAATGTAACTACCTTGCTGTCAGAAGCATGTGCTTTGGGTTTTTTAAGCAGCGTGTGTTAACTGTTGAGATGCACGTCCCAACCGACTAGGTCCAACTAAACACACAAGTTGGGAGTTCAACACGTGTCTCTTTGTATAAAACCAGGATACAGAGTGTTAATGGTAGAGACCTACTTTTAAGAAGAAAACACTGAAAAAGTAATTGCAAAGTTGTGTGAAGGACATTTTATGAAAACAACCCTCCCAGTTTCAGCAGAACAATTAACCTTAAAGTTCCATCTTACTAGTTTCTTCTGGTTAACAGAGAGCAAATAAAAAGTACGCCGACTAGCCAAGTTAAACCGCTCCATAATTTCACCAAGTTTGTTCAGTACCAGGAAATCATTGCTTTTCCCGTTGTTACTTTGCAGAATGTCTAAAAGCAAGAATGTCTGTTGTGCAGGTGGGCTAGCAAGGGAGGATCTATATACTAAATTTAGGCCTAAAATAATGATGGGGGATTATGATTTACTCATCCTTACTATTCTGCCATAATGTTCTTGTTAGAAGCAACAAATACATTAAAAACATGTATGACAACACCATGTAATTTTCTAAGGCCCATTATTTCTCCTATCCTATTCCAAAATCCATATTTAGTACATAGCATTTCACCTGAGGACACAGTACGCAATATTAAAACCACAGACATGAAAGCTTGTGAGTATTCTTTTCTGATCTGGAGCATTTAATTTAAGAGAAAATAGCAGAGCTATCCAATGAATAGTCTACCCACACAATTCCATCACATACCTACTTGATCTCTGATATGGAAGAGAAAGCCAGTCAAAAATAATGATTTATAGAAGTTCTATGAAGAGGTATCTTGTACTATCTGACTTTAGGTCTGGTTCAATACCACATGTTGAACATCAATCATAAAAAAAAATCACAAATCAGTGCATAAAACATTATTGTAGATTGCTCAATTTTTTTTTTCTAGTATGAATACAGTAAGATTGAATCATACATCTAAAACTTCCAAGGTCTTTGATCTAAATTTTTTCTTCTTGAACCCTTTTGGGAGTGGGTCACATGAATTACAGTAGCCATACATAGCAATCATGGTTCTTGCTCTGAATGTGACATAACATACCAATTAAGTGAAAACTATAGGAATGTAGGATGAAGCCAAATACGTGCGTAACAGGTGCTCCCCAACCCTTTGGGAGATGTCACTGTTTACAACAAAAGACAGGGGAGCCCAATGCTACATCCAATTGACAAAACATATATGGTAATAAGTATAAATACTTCCATAATAATAATAATGACTTGGTTATTTAGTTATACCCTTTGGCCAAAGCGTCGTAAGCCTGCATACCAAACGTCAAGGTATAACCAAATTTGCAGGTCCTACACTACACTGTGAACCCTTCCTGTTACCTCTGTCTGAGGGGAAAGAACCATAGAAGGTCCTGCTCTTACGGCAAAGTGAAAAGACCTCCCAAGTTAAAAAGGTGAGGAGGAGTGAGCTCTGGGGGGAGGTGCCACCTAACCTCCATACAACTGTTACCAGTCAGAAATTGATTAACACACATTCCCAGCTAGCTCAAACTCCTACACCCCCTGATAAACTAGTCACAGGCAGGAGTATAAAAAAACAGCAACTGGTCTTTATTGAGTATAGCCGTACACAATCAACAATGCATTTCCTCTGGTCCCTTGAATCAACCCCTAGGAGTTGAGGCCCCAAAAGTCTCTCGTTTGCTCCCCTACTCCCTGGTGGAGTAAGGGGTAACAGCTACAACTCCCCTGCGGGAGGGGATAGAACTGACTAACGCACAACTCCAACTGAACACGCCCCACTGTTACCAGGGGCAGGGCTTCAGGTCTCAGCCCTGGGTGGGCGGCACCTAGCCCTCAGGTCACCCCCCCAACCCCCCGGTCACTCAAGGGTGCTGCTTACTACAGCAGGGCGTAGATTTAACCCTAGCACTGTCTGCACTGGTACCAGGGTTTATGTGTTAGGCAGGGCAGATTAGTAGCCAAGGGGATACATTGCTACACATGGCTAATAATTGAAGGATATCATGCCCTTATAGTATATATTCAGCAAGCACAGAATACATCGATTTTTATATATTGTCATTGCAGTCAGAATGGATCCATGGTTTAACTCTGTGAAATCTGCAACCACAGAGTTGACATTACAGTTGGACAAAGAAGGTCGACTGTCAAATGTTCTAAACTGGCAGATGTTTGTACATAAGGACACAGACCCAGAGAGAATATGGTTTGCTCCAGCTCATCACAGATCAGAAATCCAGCAGTTGGTAATGCCCAATATATAACAATGAGCAATGAGAAGTGAGCCTACCAAAAAGAGGGATTTATTAAATGAACAGCTTCTATGCTATATACAAAACTACCACTTGTGAGCACACTCACATGTCTCAGACAGGTCTGCAATCCTGCTTTTCACAATTATCTGTTAGCATACAGTGCTTCCACTGCAGCCAGGGATTCTGGCCACACAGTGTCACCTTTTACTTCATGTTCATAGTAACATGGACCCCTATAAGCATATGCCTGCCGTATTACACAGCTTTTCAGCACAGCCTGGGTTAACGCAGTGCATAGCCAGGAACACCTACTCACAGACAGCTGTTTTGACCTTATGGTCAAATCCGGATTTAACAGGTAACACTTTCATGCAGCTCAAACACACAAAGAGCAAAACTGAACCAAAAATATCCACTACCTCTTCATTAAGCATGATGTCCTTTTCTGTGGAAAAAAAGTTAGCATTATGGGCAAAAAGTCAAGCAAATGAAAACAACTCAAAACATGCATGGAATAATATCATATGATGGCAACCACGCTGCCCTATAAGAAAGCCCACTTGAAATCCTTTAATAAGCTCTATTTGGAACAACGGCATTTGAAGCGCTAATAATGTAATAAAATCTGATGTACTTTAAAACAAAAACAAAAAAATGTCTGGATTCATTCCTGGCGCCAATGGTTGAATACAGGAACCACAAGTACAGTATTGACATGAAGATTCCAGGTTCTGCTGTTGCAAGAGCCAACAGTGTATATATATTAAAGGAAATGTTACTTTAGCACTCCAGGGGAAATGAGCCATAGCCAGCTTCTAAGTTCTCTATTTGACTTGTAGTTGGTAGAAATTACTACCACCTTACTTAATTGACCACCTTCTGGGTGACAGGTGAATGCCACGGTGCGTACATAGCCATACACATGCAATATTAGGAGATGCAAAAGTCAAGAAGTGACCACTAGCCCTTCTTTGTCTCTTGTCTCAAAAGATGAAAACAAAATGAAAATCCTGATTGCATTACACTCCCTCCCCCCCTAGGGAATGCATTCTGTTACCTACAATGAAAGCTGATGAAAGGACATTAAACTACAAACTACTACATGTTAATAAAACTTCCCTTATTTAGTAACAATACTTTCTTTCTGGTACTTTCGTATCTTTAAAGCAGCAATAATGTGCAATTCTGTTTTTTATTTTATTTTTCAATCAGGTCTGTAGTGTCTAATTCAACACATAGGGCCTCATGCAGAAAGCAGCGCTATTTGAAATCTCGGCATTTTCCGGAGAAAATCGCGCTAAAAACAGCTGAAAATGGCGAGCTAGGGAAAACGCCCCATTTTTTTTTCTATTTCAAAATCTCGCCGCGCGACTGGCGATAAACTACATCTCGCCAGTCTGAAAAGTATCCGAATTCAGAAAGGCGCGCTCGCCATCTAGCGGCTGTTTTTGGTGCGATTTTCGTCAATTTTCTCCGCCAACTAAAGTTGGCAAGAAGCAGGAGGTCGCCGGCTATAGGAAAAAAAAAAAAATGCGCGATTTTTTTTTTTCCCTTTCAGCTGCGCGCATCTCCTCATTTACAATTCTCCACATGCAGTAATGCTAAAAATAGCGGATTTCGCCCATTTCTGCATATGGAGAATAAAACTCTCCATTAAACCTACTTTTTATTCCCCTCTCCAATTTTAAAAAGCGCTGCTCTCTGCATAGGCCCCATAATGCCATTTTGTATTTGAGTTTTAAAGCATCCTTTGATTTTTATAGCAGGTTTTTGCCCACCTCCCAAGCAGCACAAGATCTTTGCAACACTTTCCTGTTTGTGATTATTTGTTGCCAATATTCCCAGCAGTTTCAGCTGCAAACTGTAACCATAGATAATGTTACCTTAGTAATAAGATACATTGTAGCTGCTGAGTTACACTGTCTGAAGCAGCCATTATGTTAGGCACACAATCAGGATTTTGCCAGAAAGCAGGGGGGGAGGGGAGGGGAAGGGGGGCGAAACGGGGGGGGGGGGGGGGGGGGGGGGGGGGGGGAGAAGGGAGAAGGGAGGGGAACGGGAGCCTAGCCTCAAAGGCAAGGTGCCCTGTCGTAGAGGGGCTCCAGGCTACTTTCTGTTAGCCAGAAACAGTTGTATTTTTTTAAGTACCACTTTACACAGCAGCTTTTCATTCTGAGCAAACGTCATTTGATCTACACTGACACCACCTTTAACCCTCAGAGTGGATATTGCAAGGCCTGAGCAGCATGCAAGAGACAAAGAGGACCCTGGAATCCTGCACTGCAGGGAGGAGACCGCACAATAGTTCAAAGCAGCAGTCAATACTATTTTTGCTACCATATGTCTACAACTTCCATGCCACATCGGAGAGCTAAAGCACGCACAATGACCTAAGTATCTTACCACTGAGCAACCACCACTAACCAGCGCATGTTTCTAAATACATACTAAAGAAACCTCTTAAAATCGAGGCATGTGAGTAATATTTTCTTTATAGCGTTTGATCCGTATCCACTTCTAGCTTTGACCAGTATCCTGGGCTGTGCTATTGATCGTAGTTTAACAGTAGCAGACATTGGCATTCACACGGGGAGGAGAACAGAATGATTAATTTGGTTTATGAAATGATAAAAGTGCCCACTCATGGGGCTACTAGATCATTACCAGAGCTACAGTATGTCACTGTCGGTATCTATCTTTCAGATATTTTATCTAAAGTTGCAGTCAATAACCAACTAAGGAAAATAATATAGTTATCACTTTCTTTTTAGAGATGAAAACAATGGTGTACTCCCCCTGCAAAGCTAATACAAAGGCTGTGCTCAAACACTATCAAACTGATATATGTGTTTGCATATATAAATATCTATAAAAACTTTTAGAGATGGTCAAAGTGGTCCCATCATAATTCTAGTTTTCACTAGATCCTCTGGGATCCTAACTTCAAGCAGCAATGTCCCCCACCTAACCCCACTCCCCCTTCTCTCACAGGATGAGAACCACGGGGTCGCTGGAGCTGAATCCCCCTGTTCCAAGATCCCTGTTTTTACTCTGGGATGTAAATCTCCCGCGTCACATGGGCCTATAGGTAGCTGCAGCGGATGCGTTGTAGCTTGATATTGGCCCATGCGATGTGGGAGATTGAAACTTCCATTTTGTTTTTCTTGGAGAGCACAATTCAGCTCTAGTGAACCCTAGGTTCAAATATTGTTAAAATAAATGGGGGTAAAACCAAAAAAACAAAAAAAAACACAGGCAGCTGGGATTACTGTTTTAACATATTGTGATTTATCCTTGCTATATAAATTGATGATGAAAAATGTACCTTTTTGCATTATTTAAAACTCTATTTTGCAGAACATCTTGTGGTTAGCAACATGCAATTTCTCTCACAAGCAACATGTTACCAGAGCACTTCCCAAAATTGACTGATGTGCCCAAGTTATATTGAAATATAAAATCGTTTTTCCTGTTCTGGGTTTTTGACTAAAATCTAAGAAAAATTACAAATGGCGCCCGCCAAGGGGGATGGGAGAAAACGGGGGGAAAAAAACCATGGGAAAATAAAGCACCACAGAAATGACAAAATTGGAAACTCAAGTGTAAGCAATAGAAGCAAAATGATTATGGTAGCTGTCAACATCTATCAATGTAAATTGATAGCATGCAACGCTTGGGGTATCGCCTCGTGGGAAAATGGGAGCGTTCAAGTCCTCCAGCACTCGCATGGAAATCGCTTCCACATGGCGGAGATCCCGTAACTGGCCAGCGTCACAGAAATGGCTCAAAGCACAGAAGGAAAACTGAATGGGGCAAATAGTAATGCATTTTGCAAAAGGCGTTATAAAGAAAATAGAAAACGTTATTTTGTACGTTCTTCCGAGCCGGGACATCTTCAACTTCTGTAAGGATATCCAATAGCCAGTCCTGTTTGTTATACTTAGTCTCTTAACTATGGCTGCATTTAATCTCTCATTGCCCTGCACTGTGGGATATGTTACTATCTTAGAAATAAATAAATCCCAGTAATATGAGTAAAGTCAAATAAACATAAATACATGAACGTTTGGTAAGGAAATAATTGACCCAGATGTGAGATGTTATGGTTTACTTGCATTAATGTGGATCTAATGGGTTGCTTTTCAAGAATATAAATATATTCGCCAAATGGATTTTAATATACATGCGTAACTTTTTTTTTTAAATATGTTTTTCAGCATTTAAAAAAAAATAAAAAAATTGTGCTATGCACAAATAAAAAAAACAAAATAGTTTCCGAAAGGCGCCTTGTGCATTCAAAACTTGAAATGCGAACTGAACATATGGTCCTTTCCTTTCAAATGGCAAAAACATTGCAGCAGAGGTGAAGGTATATAGCGCTTGTTGCAAAGTATTTTCATATAAATCATAATTTCTACTAATTGCTGTAACAAACTCTCCAATGTTTAGCAGTGGTTTGCTTTGGAGAGACTCCAATGTTTTCTTTCTGTAATGTCCACAGGTCTTTAGACTTGTGTGAAAACCTCCGTGATCCCAGATTAAAAGCTCTGGCCTGCGTAATAATAAAGAGATATTATACGAGACAGACGGGAAAAGAGAAAAAAAAAAGAGAGGGTGAGAGGTCGGACAGATTGGTGAGGAACAAAAAAAGTTATGTTGTGGAAAGAGAGTGGGGGAGAGGGAGAAGTGAGGGGGGACAGAGGGAGGGGGGGGGACGGTAATTAATCTTGGGAGTTTCTTGCCACTCCAGCATATGGTACTAAATGGGACTGCACTTTTAATGGAGCGGGCATGCAATATATTTTCAGCTATAAGTTAGCGCATTCTTCCCCTCAGCTTTTGACAGGCTGAAGTACACTTCTTAGCATTCAACAATATCAAAACAATATCGCAGCAGATAAATCTTTCTGAGTGTTGACACTTCTGTAAAGGTAAGGCGTCTGAACGCTTGCCGTTTTGTGTTCTGTTTTTACAATATCATGCTGTTTTTCTAGACTACTTTTTTTTTTAGAGAAAATGAATAAGCTGCTAAATATTAATAGAGCTTGACACAATGCAGAGCAATGTATTGGGGCATATCCACTACGTAACAGGACACCTCAATAGATGCGCGATCTGAAGAACCGAGTCCAAAGTCTCAAATATAGGTATAATCTATCATACGGCTACAGTGATGCTGAGTATTAAAAAAATAATTATATTATATATAATCAAAGAGTCTATTCCTCTGTCATGTTCTCTATCGCCTACAAACCTATAGATGGAAACCTTTACGAGTACTTTCTATGAAAATTATTGGGAGTATTGAGTTTTCAATATTTTGACCCAGACTTTTTGACCAATCCATTTTTATTCCTTTATAGTCTCCTCTTCCCCACCACTGGCTGTGTTTATTCCACTGGCCCACCCCAGAGATCTTATAAATTACTTGAAAGCTTACAATTTAAAACCGGTACTTCATCACTATAAAATTCTGCCAACAACAGACCATTCATCCGGAACGTTCATCTGAACTGAGACTTGAAGTCCACTTGGGCAAACGCGCATGCGTGCGGGAAGTGCCAGCCAATGATAAAGCATTATCTACAGTGGAGAAAAAAGGAGACAGAATTCCTTACACAGAACATTGTGCAGGAAACGCTGCTACATTTCTGTGAATGAAGGAAAGAATGCAAAATAAAACTGCCATTTGTATATTGTTAGTAGTGCGCGCTTGTAAATTGATTATTAACTAAAGAAAGATTGCAGCTGTGTTGGGACTACTAGCCTTATTCTAAATAGTCCAATGTGGCCAGTCAAGCTGACCACGGCATCCACGTCAGACTATATAGAATGACCCCCTATGTGTTTTATGGCATTAACGTATGCCAGGTTTGTTTTATGGCTCTTCTTTTAAAACAGTGCATGTCAGTTTTTCTACAGGCACAATCTGTCACATTTTTTTTTTAATCCTTGTTTGTAGACAGGAAGTTACACTTTCCAGTTTTCTTCAACACAACATCTGCCAGCAGTTGAAAAAAGTTTAGCTTCTGATCTTTGGGCTACAAACTATTGTCTGGCGCATATAGGAGTTCAGTATTTATTAGGGATAGTGGATCCATTGATGAATTATATATATTTTGACCTTGTTTAAACTTTTCAGTGCTTGGTGGTCCACAATGGAAGCAGAGTGCCACGACCCCTAAGGCAAGTCGCAATCATGTGATTGCTCCTAAGTGATCATGTGATCACCCCTCAGTGATCACATGATTCCAACGTCACTACGGTGACGTGAACGGGTTCTTCTCTTCTGTTTCAATCTCATTCACCACAAACTCTCCCTAGAAATCTAGCAAAATACGTAGGGCCCCTGGTGTGCCAGCCCTCAAGTTGTACAAAGTATAATAGGGCAGTCTATGGGTTAATCTTGTAGCCCAGCATTCAAATACATATATGCAATTGTATCTATTTCCTCAATGAACAATCACAGATATCATTAGTGGCAAATTCTATTTTTAAACTAGTTAATATGGATGAAAATTATGTTTTCCACTGAGTGTTATTGTCCAACATGGAGAGGTTGTATTTAGTTATGTTTAATAACACAGGGGCCCAGGACTAGAGTTACATCTGGGTCCCCCACCCCCTGCCTCAACAGTATTGCGACCCCCCCCCATTTCACACCTCATGAGTCATTTCTATTTCCTACCCTCTTCCCATGTATTTCTCCCCTCCGCCTCACTCCCTCTTCCTCAATCACTCCCCCTCTTACCCTTCCGCCTCGCGTGTATTTCTCTCCCCTGCATCTCACTCTTACTCCCACTGTTCCTCACTCCCTCCCTCTCTCCACTCACTAGCCCCCACTCCACTCTCTAGCCCCCACCTTCCGTCAACTACCCAACTCTAAAAAGCCCACTCCCCCAATATATATTAAAAAGCCCCCCACGCCCCCAATGCATATTTAAAATCCCCTCACTTCCCAATACATTTTAAAAATCCCCCCACTCCCCCAATACATTTTAAAAAGCCCCCCACTCCCCCAATACATTTGTGGAAAAAAAACCACTCCACCCGATACACATTATGTCCTCTCGCGACCCCGGCTCTCCATCACTGCGGGCTTCTATCCCTCTGTCTCACGTCGAGGTTGCGCGCACCGGGCCTCCCTCCATGCCATCGCGCGCTGGATGCTGGGTCAGGCCTATTTCTGGCGCGCTGACATCACAGAGGCCCGTCGGTGTGGGACAGTGATAGAGCCCTGCAGGCATCTGAGAGCCGGGGCCCGGTCGCAAGAGGACCGGCAGATGGGCCTGATCAGAGGTCCGGTCCAACTTGCGCCCCCAGCCAGTGGGCCCGGAACACCTTTACCTTTTGTCCCCCCCCTGTTGGCGGCCCTGACTATGAGGAGAAGTCACCAACGACATCGTTCACACTATAACTTGAACCTCTTATAGAAATGCACTTTGTGAAGAAGTTTCAAACATCTGTAAACTAGATGGCCAAAGTACAAGAATGGACCAATGTCAATGGCATATATAGGGCGACATTTACTAAGTGGTGCTACTCCATAAGATATCATCCCACGGTGTAAGACTCGTGGCCCATTCACCTAAAAAAGGTGTCTTCCAATGAAAAGTAGAAGTTGGGTATATGCACAATTCCTATGAGCCAAGCACCAACTATTCATCTTTTCATTGTTTTTAAATAATAGTTTTAATCACAAGAATGATAACAGGACAATTCCACAGACTTTTCCTTTTAATCACACATGGAATACAAGACAATGGGGATTTGCAATCAAGCGGACCACAGAACACTGACGTAAGAGGCAGCTCTCCTACTCAACTTCATATCACATTTCCAAAAAGCTATTGGAGAGAAGCCAGTTCATTAAACCTGCAGTGCCAGGACACAAAAGCTGATGACATTGTTCATGTATTACAAGGTTTGTTTTTTTCAGCAACTTTCCCTACACAGACGAATCTGTGCCAAATATGTACTTTGTGACACATGTGTGGAGTACATTCCAGAAATCAATTTTCCCATCTCTCAGCCTCTGAGAGACTGTTTAACGTCAGGTCCAACGATCTTTCCTTAATAATGTCTAAATATAAGGTTTTAGGGTGCCCACTGGGATTCGATGAAAACATGGAAATGCTTTCTGGGAGTTCCTGGGAGATTTCAAAGCTCAGAGGCGGAACCCTTAATAAAGCAGAGTAGGAGCTGACCTGCCAGTCACAATTCAAGAGAAAAGACAGGTACAATTTGTTAAATGATGCTGTTTTATTCTAACAAAATAAATAGCACACATTCTATCTTGGTGCAAATATAACCATCCAATATCAGAAAAGAACATTACAACATTTTAATTAACCATTGACACGAAGAAAGTTATGGTGAGTAAAAAAGTGACAAAAACCCTCCACCATACTGTGTACACCAGATAACAATACCCCTTGTGAACACATACATATCTCAGACAGGTCCACAAATCTGCCTTCCCCCATTATCTCTGGGCAGGGCGGTTGTCCTGTCCAAGGCCACGTCGCACAGTGCGAGCTACCGCCACGTCGCATAGTGCGATCTACTGCGCGCGCGAACAACAGGCTGCGCCTCTATGAGGCAGTCCATAGAGCTCGCTCGCGATGAAGGGCGACTACGTTTTCAGGAGACGAGATTTATTTATTTTTGCGGCCACGGCCGGGTCACGTGAGCGGTTCAGCCAATGAGGACGAGCCAGCCTCGTGACATCACTGACACGCCTCCGCCACACCTCCCCGCCGCTGTGGATCTCAATCCACAGATCTCTCGGCCAACATGTGCTACGCCATGTGCTACGTCGCGTGCCCGCACCCACTAAATCCGAAGCTTAAGACTATGCTCACAAGTGGTCTGTTTATTTTCAATTAACCATTGCAATCGGAAAAAAACGCTGCATAATTATTTTTTACAGCAGTTCATATTTTCAGCGAAAAAACCTTATCTTCCCCTGAATATGCTGCAATATAATCAAATCAGCTTACAATACGTCTTATAGAGTGTTCCAGAATGGTCATAAATGATTGTAGCCCTAAGCTACAGGTCCACGAGGATCAATTTGCTGCAGGCTCAGGAATATCGTCCCAGACCATATCAACGGTTTTCTTTTGATGGTTGGAGGGAGGATGAGAGCAATTAACAGCTGTTTTGTCAGAGGGCATCAACAAAGTGGTTAGGTCCCCATTATATAAGAAGGAACGGTTTCTGATGAATAGAAGTCTGCAATTGCACTCAATGTGCACTGAAGAATGTTCATTATCAGCTACAGACGGGGTAGTGAGTCCTCAATGAGAAATGCTGCTTTCATATTAGAAATATTATAATGAAAAATTGGTGCAAAAACAGAAAAAGTGAAGTGAATGTTGCTAAATAATTCAAAATTCTTAGTAAAAAAAAAGCCTATCTTAATGGAGACTAAAGTTACTGGAATACAATGTGATAACTTCCATAGTGATCATTCATTTGCATTATTGCCCATGTGTCATCCCCTTAAATTAGCTTGGCATGGCATCTTGTTCTTATCGGCATGATATACAGTAATAGTGGCCGGCTCATGGCTAGCCCGCGTGGCCATCAGCACACCCACAAAACAGGATTTATTTCCTATGGCACTAGTCAAAACCATGAATGTTATCAATAGCAAATGTCTTAAAGCAGAAGTCTAATCTGCCGGTTTTAATTCCTCCTCCCCCCCCTTATTATGTGCATCAATACAATCCACACGATGATAAGTAATTAGCTAAGTTGCCGATCGATCCGTTCTCCTGTGATCGACCGGTGAAGATTCAGCTCAGGAGTTCACTAAATGGCTGCCAGTGCAGCAGAAGAGGAACAAAGATACAATGTTCTGTGGGGAAGATCATGTGACCAGGCAGTCACTAGATACAATTGGTGCACTGCTAGAGAGAGGGCAGGGTTCAAAAAGGGGTGTGCCACAGCCTGTTTCAGAAGAGGAAGGGGATGTGACTTTGTAAATGGTTGCTATGGAAATGAAAAATACATCAATAATGTCCCTCAGTTTTTTGTTTTTTAATGCTACAAGTATTTTCTCATAGTACAGAACTGATTTATTAAAAATAAAAAATAAAACATGTAGGATATTGCTTGGTCTGCATCTTTAAAGCTTCTTTTACAGGATGGTACATGAAGGTCCTCTGGCGGACCACATTATTTACAGCTCCAGGGAACCCGAGTTCCTGATATACTTACTGGTGAAGTTACCAATGTTACGTCCTAGTTTCTAAAGAGGGTTTAAATGGCCGTCCAATAGGAAGCTGCAACTGATGATGTTGCAGATTCCTATTGGTCTGAGATTTGGTGGCCATTTTGTTTCCCCAGGAGGAAGATTTAAACTTGGTAATTGTCTCAAGAACCAGGGAGAATTGGGTGGAGGCACAGAGCTTAAAATACCTCCCTGGTTCCATGGATTAAGACATACCTCAAATTGATACAGTAATCTGTTGATAAGTGAAATAGGCAAGTTCTCTTTGAAATTGTCGTTTCATGCGTTTGCCTACAGATCTAACATAGCAAAAAAGTGACCTCTTACAGAGAGGGCCCCAACATTTGGCTTCAGACATGTAGCAACATGACATTACCGAATATGTCATGTTTAATGTCAACTATCAATCAATAAACACCTTTAAAAAATAAATCATTGCTGTCCTGCGTGGGAAAATCTTTGGTGCTGATAAGAAAAGTCTGGTTATTAAGATCTTTCGGATGAAAAATAGCCTAGCAGATTATTTGGGGAGTCGCTAGCCCAGGCAAAATGACAATGTTGAAAAAAACATCAAAGCCCCACAATAATGGAGTTGATTGTATAGCTGATAGCAGAGGACAACAAAGAACAACTCTGACCTCACTGATGACGCTACAATGCCAACACTTCTCCACAACTGTGGCGATAATGTGAACGCACACACATGCTTTCTGATTCATTGGAAAAGGCACCAATGTTTTTTCTTGCTGTTGTACACTTACCTTATAAAGGTACAGTCCCATCAATTTAGACCAAAACAACAACCTACTGTGATGAATTGAACAGTCTGGTTAGCTTCCCTCAACATATCTGACCATGCCGATTTCCATTTATTTATTTGATTTATTACAAGATGAATTTTCGTAGGGGCCTCTGCATGGGGCGTGTCTCACTCGCAAGTGTTTCCTTTACCCTTAGCCAACCTCGGTCCTCATCAGAGAGCCGATAAAGGTAATGGGGGTGGAGGGGGAGAGGCTGCTGACTGAAAACTCTTGCTGAACATCCAATGGCGGACAAAACGGAGAAAGGAAGTCAACCCTTCCCTTAAGGCCCAGCTAAGCGTGTTTACAAACTAGCATCCTTTTATTTGATATATACGTATGGGTGTTAGAAAGGTATCACCCGTCTAGATAGGGGTGCTCAACTCCAGTCCTTTAAGGATACCAACAGGCCAGGTTTTAAGGATATCCCTGCTTTAGCACAGGTGGCTCAATCAGTGGCTCAGTCGTTTTCCTTGAGATGCCTGTGCTGAAGCAGAGATATCCATAAAACCTGGCCTGTTGGTATCCTTTAAGGACTGGAGTTGAGCACCCCTGATCTAGTTGATGTCACTGGCACTCGTTCACTCTGGTTCTCGGAGGGATTGCCCAATGAATGCTTTTAACATTCATTATTTGCTTGTACTTTTATGTAACAACAATCTGGAGTGATCTCACTTTTAAAAGATGACTAGTTGGTTATCATTCCATATAATAGTGAGTATTGTGATTAGTTCATGATTTCTCAAGAAATCAGCCAAAACAAAAAAACTAGAACTCTTAATTTTAACCACCAGTTAGGTTTCAGGTTCTGGGAGCAAACATGGGTCGTGTTTATTTTTGGAACCTACACCATTTTTTTCTCTTAAAGAGGCAATCCAAGCAACATATATATATGTTTTCTTTTAATACATGCAGCCTTTGATTACCTTTATTGAAAATAATTACCTATGCTGCCGATCGACTAGTTCTCCCATGATCGATCGGCAAAGATCCTGCTTGCCAGGGTTCACTAAATGGCTGCTTTTTAGTTTCAAATCAATCCTTCAGTCAGTCTAACTCAGCAGCTACAATGTATCCTGATATTACTAAGGTAACATTATCTATTGTTACTGTTGGCAGCTCAAATTGCTGGGAATATTGGCAACACATTATCACAAAGAGGAAAGCGCTACAAAGATCTTACACTGCTGGGAAAGTGGGCTAAAACCTGCTATAGAAATCAAAAGGATTATCAGTTTATTAAAACTTCATTAGACATTGAGTTGAATAAAAAAAAAAGTAGTATTATCTAATACTACAAAACTGATTTATTGGAGAGAGAAAAAACACACACACACGTAGGATATTGCTTGGATAGCTCCTTTAAATACCTTGGAGTCTGAGGTTAAAGGTATCCAAAAATTAGTTGACTTGTGCAAGTACAACATGCCATGAAACTTAAACCTCAAAAGTTATCCAGCAAGTGAGAATTCAGCATCACATCTGTCTATACACGATATTAATTACTGGTTCTACAAGCACACACCAGAAACATGAGACTGATTTAGACTGTGTTTGCATATTCTTCAGGATCACTGCAAATCTTTTTCCAAATAGCATTAAATAAATGCCATTACACAGACCTTTGTCCGCCTTTCCGCATCGTGGTGAACCTAAGACATTAGGAATGTTGATTAGATTTGAGGCTGGGTAAGACAAAGAAATCGGAGATATTATTCAGTCAGGACTACACCCTCACTTCTTTCTAGGCCTGCTGCCTGAACCATTAAAAAAAAAAAAAAAAAAAAAAAATGAGATGTTACCTAAATGATTCCCTTTCTCGGTTATTCAAGGTCCCTTTCTCCAGATGTTTAGATGGATAAGAAAGCAAGATGACATTAAGCGCCGATTCTGACACACACACACAAAATATAGCAGCTTATGAAAACTTGAGAGGGAAAGATTTCTAAAACGTGGAACTGGGATAAAATACTCTTCTTTGAGCAGTGTGGTATACTAAAGTGTGCTGCCATACCAGAGAGTTGGAACACAAGTAAATTGCAGTGCATTGGAAGCATGTTGCTTTCTGCAGCCTCGCCTCTGGCTACACTGATGCTGAGAGTTAACCCCAGTGCTTTAGTGAGTGCTTAATATTGGGCGCACCTGGAGAGAACATGTTTCTGAGTCACAGTCAGACTTGTGGGCCACGTAATCTGTAAGATATCATGGTCTCTTCTAGTCAGTTCCAAGCCTGAAATTGTTACTTTGATTTTGTTTTTATGGTTCTAGGGCAGAATAATAAATGGGGGGAAAAAATACCATTGAAATATATCTGCTGAAGAAGCCTGGAACAGATTACTTTAAGCCCTTACTCCGTTTCTTTGTCTAACCTCGCATACAAAACATGAATTTATGAATAATAAACTCTGAGCGTGCAAAAGTCGTAACTCGTGTTGTCTTTTATTTAATATGAATACATTTTCATTCTGGAAATAAAAAGAAACACAAGATCAGCTGGTAAGAAACCCATGTGCGGTTTAATTAAATCCATAGATAAAAATACATATCATAAATGTAAAATATTTAGCGGTGGTTTATAAAGTAAAAAAAAAACGAAAGCATTTTTGTATGTTATTTGTTCGAATAAATACATTTCTTAAAAATGAAGTAAATTTTACGAAAAGGAGACTCAAAACAATAACAAGGAGCCATCAGACATAAAACCAAACTTTCTAATTACAATATTGCCAAGTGTGATTCCCTTAACCCTTTCTTCTTGAAACATTAATGTATCATTTTCATCATTATTAGTAAGGGCGTCTGCTTAGAATGATACCAACTCATACACTGCCACCAATTAAAAAGAAAAAAGAAATAACCGAAAAACAATTATTCTATGTAGGCATAATAAGTAGAATATATAATGAAAAAAAACTCAAATCATTAACGTTTGGTTATATTATAATTCTATGCAAAAAAAAAAAGATGACATACATATTGACCCTCAATGTGTTAAACCAGAGGTAGGAGATGGGGGAGGTATAGAAAATATGGCAAATACTATATGTGAAAAAAAGATATATATATAAAAATATGTGTACGTGAAAATATATGTATGTCTCACTCTTTCGGACAAAAAAGCATGAGCCACAGTAGCCCCTTATGATGTTAAAAAAAAAAAAAAGCTAAAGGAAGGAATAGGTAGTATGACACTTTTTATTGAAGCAACAAAAGTTTACAGTGTGCAAGCTTTCGAACCTCCCAAGATACCTGGACAAGAACCCTTTAAATCTAATGCAGGTGGCTGCGGTGGTTAATAGTGTATTACTTTGATAATATTCCTCACATGCTCCATTCATCTTCTAAATGGCCTTTTGGTTCTGCCTACATGTTGCGAATTTGTTTGGCTCAACTTGAATTCTTTAATATCCCTAAAAATGTACACGCTGAGCATCAACTGCCCCCATATAAAGCACAAGGTGTTGACATGCGACACCATAAACCTGTTTTAATACTGGGGACAAGTTTAAGGTACTTGCTGCAAGGGAATTGTTTAGATTTATATTTTCAGACACCAACAAATACACATCAGCATAAAAATGATATAAATTATCCTACACAAACAATACAAAGCTTGACATCACTTTGTGCTAAGTGGGCTTTTCAAATTGCGAATTATACTTATTTTATTATACTAGCTGTACATACGCTGATCTAGGAGATCTGAAAGGTTATTAATTAAACATTACTCTTTGTTTTCACCCCTCCCTGTTACGCCTTGCTGTCTGTTCCCTCTTCTCCGCCGTACTCTCTCCTCCATCATGCTCTGCTCCTCTTTGCACTCCCTGCCTTGCTCTGTCCGCTCCTCTCTGTGCACACTACACTCCCTCCTCTCCTACACATTTCATCTGTCTCCTCCTCTCCTTGCTGTCTCTCTGTTTCCTCCTCCTGCTGCCCTTGCTGTCTCACCTCTGCTCCCTTTGCATTCCCTCCTGCCCCATGTGCACACGGCTCTCCATTCTCTCCTCATCATCCCTGTCTCCTCCTTGCTGTCTCCTCCTCTCCTTGCTGTCTCTGTTTCCTCCTCCTGCTGACCTTGCTGTCACCTCTGCTCCCTTTGTATTCCCTCCTGCCCCATGTGCACCAAGCTCTCCGTTCTCTCCTCCTCTTCATTCATCTGTCTCCTTGCTGTCTCTCTGTCTCCTCCTCTCCTTGCTGTCTCCATCTCCTCTTCCTTCCCCCCCTCCTCCACCATACCCTGCTCCTCTTTGCACTCCCTGCCTTACGGTGTCAGCTCCCCTCTGTGTATACTACTTATCTCCCCTCCTACACATCTCATCTGTGTCCTCCTCTCCTTGCTGTTTCCTCTGCCATTAAAATCCCCTCCCCCAGAGTTTCCTGTGTGAATGAGAGGCTGCTCAGTCTATCACAGAGGGGGACGTATGTATACGATGTACGATATGGCACCGTCAGCGTACTCAGCACTTTACAAAGACAAGGGACATATAAAAGAATTATAATACAATAAGTGCAGCAAAGTCAGACAATAGGAACGGAAATCGCTGTCCCGGGGAGCTTACAATCTAAGTGGTATGTTGGGAGACTTACAGAGACCGCAGGTGAGCGAATAAGTGCAGTAGATGGCAGTGCTTGGCCACAATGGTTGGTAGGAGTGACTGTGGGACAGTAGCCATGAGTCCAGGCTATTGGGTCGCTTCTTTTGAGAGGTGTGTTTTAAGATGGGCCTGTATTAAATTAGATGGGTTAACACCATTAGCAGGGAGGGAGGAGGAGGCAGTGAGTCACGGACGAGAGCTGGTGTGAATATGGCTGGGTCCAGGATTGAGAGAGAGAGAATTTGTGTGGGTGCTTTTTATTGAGGGATGTAGAAGTTGTTGGGAACGGTGTGTGCATAGTGGTGCAGTGTATGGTACAAGCATAGGTGGAGGCAAGGAGCGACGAAGAAATATGGATAGGAGGAGAATTGGGGAGTTGGAGGGAACAGAAAAGTTTACAAAGGAGTGAGGAAACAGCAAACAGAAAAAGCAATAGGGAGGGCACAATGAGATGCAGGGAGAGAGAAGAGAGTTCCCAGGTATTGGAGGAGATGAGGAGTAGGAGGTGAAAGAGCAGATGTATACATCAGCCCTGGGAAGGTAGTGTAGCACTGAAGGTTACACAGCAGCTTACAAAGTTAATCTTTAGATGTGACAAAATTGTCAGAGCATTTAGAAATCCAAGTTCTCACAGTTGCAGGGATAATTATGAAGAGCATAATCCAATTCTTGTATTCTTCACCTCCGATTTGAACTCCATAGACACTTCCTATGTTACACAGTCTCGTTACACAGGATGTGCAATGTCATTGGCTGTCCCTAGGTGATTGACAGGTCAATCAGCCTATCACAGAGGGGAAGGATGTGCAGCCTCACTGGCCATCTCTGGGTGAGTGACAGGCCCTTCAACCTATCACAGAGGGATGTGCAGATATCCTTAGAGAAATATATATATGTAGCCAGGTCCCCTGTCAGTGTTCAGAGCCCCTCCGGTTACTCATGGAGCGTTGCTGAGGTGAAGTGCGGGGGCGTGCGCTAGCATAGCGCGCCTCTCCTGTGGATGCGGCCGGTTGCTAGGGCCGCGGTCGCGTTGCCGAGGTCCCGGCGGCTCGCGGTTCAGGGCTCCGCCATTGCCAGGTGCGTTGCGCATGCGCAAGGGCTAGGAGCGCCAGGAGGCACACAGACAGGTCGCGCATGCGCAGTGAAGGGCAGTCAGCCCCCAGGGTGCACAGGGGCAGAGCCACATGACCCCAGGGAGCCAATAGGGCTACAGTATCTCCCTGCTCAGGGATGGATACATTTCGCGGGCTTGGAGCACGCTAGTTAGTTGGTGACCGGAGCAGCTAGGGGAAGGAGGTAGGGTGGAGGAGTCAGTGACTCCCTGCACTAGGCCAGCAGCCCCCAGGCCCCAGATAGCCCTGAGTCACAGTAGCTGAGTGTTGTAGGGACAGGCCCCAGATTAGGGACCCTGCCCCTTATCAGTATCCAGAGGAAGTTAGGGACACAGCGGACGCTGCGTTTCCATTCTGAGGTTTGGGCTCAGACCTTCGCTGCGGCTGCAGCAGTCATCCGGGTGGGATCGCCCTGGATGGTGGTTCCGGTGTCATCTCTCATCGGATCCTTTGTGAAGCCAGTTGCAGGGCCGAGCACTGGAGTGCTCGGCAGGTAATCCGTAACAACAAGTGCACCAACAATACTATTAGCTTTAATAGTGACTGCGCAGTCACCCATATCCTCTCTCTGTAGAGTGCGGGACATTGTGTGGGGTTACTGGACACGGGGTGGGGGTCACCCGGTGAAAGGGGGATAGCGTCCTGCGAGACGCAGTAGTCAGTGTCTCCTCTAGGGAGGGACACCTGTTGATATTATATGCAAGTACGTTCTATGCTCGCAAGTAAAGTCATTGGTTGTATTACATGCTGTTGTGTGATCTATATATTGTCCTGCGAGGATCACTCCCCCTCGAGTGGGAGCCATCGCAGGTGGAGGCGCTGCACCGAGTACGAGGTTACTCCAATTATTATTATTCGTGCCCCAGGCTCCCCGTGGTGGAGGCTTAGGCCCCCTGTGAGCCTAACAGGTAAAGCACCACACCTGGTAACACTAAGTTCCCCGCACACACACATTATATGTGATTGTATGGGGGAATACCCGATACATATATATACCGTATATATATTAGTGGTATAAGGGTTAACATTGCTATTAGTTTGTAAGGATCCACTATATCATGCAGCACAGTACTATGAGAGATCCACTATATCATGCAGCACAGTACTATGAGAGATCACCAAGGAGGAGGCATACACACAGTAATAATAAAATAGCAAGCTATCATATACTGTTAGGTTAAAAAGTATGTAGCTTACATTCACATTATCTATTTTTTTATATTTGACATGAGGAGCAAATTATATTGGAAACCGGGGTACAGAAGTTACCATGGAGCAATGCATCCTCCCTTCTGCTGTATTCTACCATCTTAGGTAACAGGATACGTTACGCACATCTATCAGGCACATACTGACAGTGATGCTTCATTTAGTTCAGTTCCTTCTACTGTATTAGTGTCGTTCACAAAAAGAAATAAAGGATCTTTGACACAAATAAATGCATAATAGATATCTGACTACTTTGGAGACACTCCCTACACCCAAGATGTGTTCCAACAAGTGGTCTGTCTGTGTGCATCTGTTGGTTTAAAGGGACATTAGCTTGGGACAGCCGCTATTTATTATTTCTTCCCCCATAATAATGGCTCAGGTGTTGACAGATATGTTATTTATGCAGCACAGCACATCTGGACCACAAGGTGTCAAGACATGTCTTACGCATATCATGAACACCATTCTTCAGTTTATGGTACATCTCTTAGAGGTATTTTCCCTTTAAATCAGCTTTCACTCCGCAGTGCCACCGCTACTCTGGTATTTCCAAAGACAACAGGACTTTCACACTTTCCTTGCTGTTGATCCTCTGTGATTTTCAGCCTAAAGCCCTTTGCTATTACACGTGACCTGCAATATATGCTGCTTCAAGGCAGCATGTAATGAAACTGAGGAGGGGGTCAGAGGGGAGGTAATCTCTCTCTCTCCCTCTCTCATCACCCTATGTAAAAAAAAAAATAATAATAATACTAATAATGATACAAGAATTGGAACAGGAGATGTGTTTAGCAAAAAGCTGCTAACTAACACACAATAACTTCAACTAAGTAACATATGACCAAGCAGTGTAGATATAGAAAATAATACATCATTTCATATGCTGCTTGCTCCCAATGGGACACTAGGCACTTGACACATACTTACAGTATTGCACTCAGTACAAAGAATTTACTAGGCCCAGTTCCTGCCCCAATAAGCTATGTTTGGTGCCAGAGGCACAGGGAGATAAAGTGGCTTGCCCAAGGTCACAAAGAGCTGACGCTGGGATTTACACCAAGCTCGCCTGCTTCAAAGTGATTATTTTTAGCATCACAGGCTTTACTCACTGAGCAATGAATCCCAGTGATTTAGAACAGCGCTAAACAACAGTGACAGTGCAGAAAATAAAAATAATTAAAAGTGAATTATAAGGTGTAACTGGTATGATTCTCAACCTTCACACCCTGGCTTCTAACTACTTGTAAGGGAATTTGCAAGCCATCACTCCCTTCCTACCCTGGCTTCTATTTACTCACTGAGCCACATACTAGCCAGTGGCAAATCTCACGATTTCCCATTAAAAAAAAGTTATTTTGTGACCCAGAATCCACACACAGCACTGTATTTGGTCCTTTCAGGTCACTGTAATGTATATGTAGATAATTGTTCACGTATATGAAACCTCTGCTTTCCAAATATCTGTCCGCAATCAAAAAAAAATCTATTCCTTAAAACCAGAAATGATGTCTTGTCTAAACCTTGTGTTAACTGGTCCCCCTGACCACCATGGGATCAAAAGTGTTTAAGAGGATTACTACATCCCCGTCCCTGCTGTCAACCATCGTGTGGTCGGCTTGCAAGGGTTTGAGATTTATGGGAACTAGTGAAAACTTACAAATAAAAGAGAAGATTTATTCCACACACAAAAAAAAAAAAAAGGACCAAATGGGGAGGGTGTTTCCTGGCAGTTTAACAGCAGCTGGAGAGGTTGATGCCTGAAGCTTTATTCAATCCATTCATAAATAGACCATACTGAAGACATGTAAAGACACAAAGAGAAACTCTTGTCTTTTTTGTTTATGCAAATCATAGGGCATTTCCTGTCTGCTAATCCCCACAATTATATCCTCTAGAGGGGACTGTTTTTCTGCTGGTGTGTTTCATTAGCGTCAACTATAATTGGCCTTATGATTTGTTCTCTTTAAAAACCCCATTCATTCTGTTGTTCAAAAGCATACGGTTTAATAGGCAATTCGATGGACAACTATATATTTAATGCAGCAATGTTGGTAAGTGAAGGTCCGCAGCTAAACTGTAGGCTCTGGTACTTATAATAGTTTAATAACAATTATTAATTTGCTAATTCCTCTGCAATGAAGATGATATTAGGCATATTTTGTGCCCTCCAACGTCAAACAAATCAAAACATATAATTTATTTTTAGCATTTATAACATTTAATTTTTTGAAGACATGTTAGTAAATGTGCTTTATATTTAACTGCTACACTTTTTAGAATAATGTTTAAGTAATAGAAAGCCACTACTGTAGTATAGACCCTAAATACAATATCTATGTATTGAAAACAATGCTGAAAAATAGCGACGGGCAAATTTTGCTTGCGGATTTGGATCCATGTATTTCCACGGATCATTCTCAAAAAGGGCAATCTGACCGTTTCTGGGTTTTTTTCTTCCTATCCCTGACACATGCTGGGATAATAATCAGTGGCCGGATTGTTTAAAATCCACACTCGGAGAAAGATCCCCTCCCACGTATTTAATCTATCTCCCTCTTCGCGGACTAATCCGTGTGTGGATTTTTAACAGTCCGGCAACAGACTGTGGAATCCGCGGACTGGGTTCTGAAACATCCAGCTGGATTGTATACAATGGCAGTTTTGGATTCATCAGTATGGATTGAAACTGAAACAATTCGTCAACGGATTTTACACCGCGGAACAGATTGTGACAGTTTCGCTCGTCCCTACTGAAAACATTAGAAAAGCAAAGTACAGGACATATGTCATTTAAAGGAACCACCAGTTCTATATTACACCTGTAATGCAAAATTCTAGGGAGTGGTATAGAACCTGAAGTGTGGGTTTGTTGCAGTTTGTTTTACTTGTCACTGGAGCAACATGTTAGTTCTTCATAGATGCAGTTTCACTAGCAGTACCTTTGAAGAAGAGATGCATGAGGTCTCAGCAGCTTAAATATAGCTTCTCCAGATGCCCTGCTAGCAAAACAACATATAGAAATGTCATTTATGTTGGGTAAAGTAAGAGGTATCGTGATCTGCAAAACACTTACACCAGCCAGTCAAATGAGAGATGTAATAGTGAGTGTTTATGATTCACCTCTATAGCAATGTTGCTATGATATTGTAGTTACCATAGGCTATTTGAGATAATACAGTATGTATTCATTCCTAAAGAGACATCTATTGTCTGGCAATTAATGCCCTAAAGAAGAAGCTAAATGTCTACTCTAAGGCAAAGCCTATAATCTGCATCCTAGATGGAACATCAGTGTGCAAGCATCACAGATATAAACAGCAATTACCATTGTTGGCTTAAGCCTTCCATTTTTTAATGGTGCAATCACTATTTTTTTCAACTAAGTTTAGAGTTGCATAATTGTGCCATTTTTAACGGTTGTTTTATCGCCTAATCCCAATAATATGTGGCACAAATTATTGATATTGTTTTTCTTTTTTGGTCTTTTGTAGTTTTTTTAGGCAACCCCTTGACGCCATTTTTGTCCATTGCTATTAAGTGGTTGGTTTCAAATCGTTGGAAAATAGCATACAAATACCAAATACAAGGTTCAAGAGAGGTTTAAAAAAGGCACCTACAACAACAGTACCTAATGTTCTGCAGACTTAGGTGCTAATAAAGCCCAAACTCAGCAACATTTATTACAGGAAATCCTAAATGACCAGAGCCGAGTTACAAAGTAGATTTTACAATATCAGGGCAGCCATTTTGAGTCCCTGTTTAAAGAAAAGGTCATCAAAAACAAAACATTTCCCAGTAAAGTCAGTGAAAATGTAAGATTGATGCACCTCCTACCCAGGAGACTGGTATCGTGGCATGGCACCTTTGATGCAATTTTCCTAATAATTTTCAGAGATGTGTTCCTTTCCTGGTGCAGTTTGTACTTTGTGGCATCCTTTTGTGGAGCTTGTGAAAAACAGGCGACTCCTTGAAGGTGAACGCCCTGCAATTAAACCACTATATTTTCTAGATTTTCAACACAGAAATAATTTTATCCATAACAAAACTATTTGCAAAAAAAAAAATAAAAAAAATTGCTGTTTCATATTTTATTAAAAATGATGTGGCACAGGGTTTAGGTGTTTGCAACATAAATTCTTCACAGAGGAAGTTTGAACAAATTTCATAGGACTGTATTAGCTCCCAAATCTTTCCCTGACTTTGATTGCTCCAAAAAGACAACTACAATATTGAAGGCCAGCTGGATTCTGTCCAGCAGAGGTGTGGAGTGGCTGTTATCACAAGATAACCACAAGATTAATCCTTGTTAGAACTTCCAGAGTCCGGAGACAAAAGGCCAGAGGAGCAACTTCATTATCAGACACAATTGTTGCTGTCTTGTTTTAGTGAGCGCAATTGTTTGGAGACAAGAAAAAAAGATGGGAAAAAAAAGAGCCGTCTGGGATTACATCAACTGTGAAAAGAAAACTAACTGCTGAATTTATCATTCAGTGCCGTTGTTCAACCAACCCTGGAGAATTCCACTTACACTGGGAGTCTTCTCTTAGTAATTGTCATGTAGCCTGATACATTATAGACCAAGTGCGATTGCAGATGCTGCACTTGTAAAATAACGGATGAAAGGAAAAGCTAGTGTTACATGGAGTCATTATCGTTGTTATTGCTGTCGTGGCTTATAAACCAGGGATCAAAAATTAAAACGATAGCATGTTTACGTACAGCAATGGTTACTATCACTGCACTTTTACAGCCACAGTTCATTAAGGATAAAAATGACAGGGCTTATGACAACCAACAGTAACTGAGCCACTGACTGTTTTCCCACCTCCTTGAACAGAGGTATTACATTTCAGACACTTCTGTGGATTGGAAGAGTTTGCAGAAAGTAGTTTGCCAGAGAAAGGACATGTTGTGATTTCTTTGAACTCTTATATAGCCTGCAGTACATTTTAAAGACACTTCTTGCTCGATAATTGACTCAATCTCTTTTGAAAACGGAATATTTACAGATATATGGATTTGAATGTCTAGAAACCAACTAGATTTGGCCTCCAGTTGGCTTACCATTATTTGACCGCCATATAAGTATATATAAGGCTGTATTAGTGAGATGTATAAAGTACAATTATTTTTGGCCATGATCTTGTTTTGCCGAGTTTGGGAAGTCAAATAATGCTGGTGAAAAATCCACAGCAAAACAGTGGCCCCTCAATATCAACAAACTGAAGGCCCCAAATAACAATGGCTATGCTTCCAAACATTAAAGAGTCTGACGAGGGCAATATTTCATCTGACCTGATACCACATGATGCCTTCATTTATTATATTTTATTATTTCTGAGCACCGGTGGTACTAAGCAGAGCTTAGTTGTAAAACAGTGAAAAAAAACAACACTGGGCGGGCCTATTGTGAATAAACACAGGGCAAACGAAAAGAGGGGAAATATATTTGCACACATCAATAAATGCTGCCAAATGAAATGTGAAAATAGTGGCTTAGCAGCATAAGAAACATGAAAAAATAGATCTGTACTTTTGTAAAAGCAGTGACTGCCTTTGCTATTTCAATAAAGAGCCCGAAAATCATTTCTACAAGACCAATTGTGTTGTGAAAAATGAGCTTGCTGTTCCTTTGAAAAGTCTGTACTATTTTAAGCTTTTTCCAACAGTTTTAAGCACCTCCCATAAGTCTAAAGGAAATAAGTTCCTCGGTACGCAGACTATTTTCACCAGAATTACTTGGTTGGACATTTTCTAAAGTATCACCAACAAAAATATGTCACTTTATTGGCTATATGTAGGGTGACCAGATTTTGAAAATGAAAAACCGGGACACAATTTTTGTTTTTACATTAACAGTTTATTTATTGTATTACACTTATACTTTATTACCATTAGTCCTTGTAACATAGTTACGTGTGTGTGTGTGTGTGTGTGTGTGTGTGTGTGTGTGTGTGTGTGTGTGTGTGTGTGTGTGTGTGTGTGTGTGTGTGTGTGTAAAAAAAAAAGCCACATGTGAATGACTTCTGTACCCATTAACCAGTGTCAGGATGCCCCCTCTTCACAATTTCTAAAGCAGCAATCCCGCCTGGGATCTTATCTGATCCGCAGTCCCTCAAGGTACTACAGGCATACTCCACATTAACGTACGTAATGGGACCGGAGCATGTATGTAAAGCGAAAATGTACTTAAAGTGAACCTCTTCCCCACTTATTGATGCATGTACTGTACTGCAATCGTCATATACGTGCATATGTAAATAACGCTTTTGTAACAGGCTCTATAGTCTCCCGCTTGCGTACAGCTTTGGTACCGGTAGGGAGCCGGTATTGCTGTTCAGAACGTGCAGACAGGCGCATGCGTGAGCTGCCGTTTGCCTATTGGGCGATATGTTCTTACTCGCGAATGTACTTAAAGTGAATGTCCTTAAACCGGGCTATGCCTGTATACTGGAGGGGAGGTGTCTTCCGATGTCTCCCGTGTGAAACTTGAGAATCTGGAAGAAAGCAGGATAGGTTACTTCGGTGTAGGTATACGGCAGTTAAGATGAGACAGGGAGGGAGGGAGGGAGAGGGAGGGAGACAGAGAGGGAGAGAGGAGACAGAGAGGGAGAGATGGAGACAGAGAGGGAGACAGAGATTGAGACAGAGAGGGAGGAAGAGGGAGACAGAGAGAGGAAGAGGGAGGAAGAGGGAGACAGAGAGGGAGGAAGAGGGAGACAGAGATCTCTGTCCTCCCTCTTCCTCCTTGCTCACTCTCCTCCCTCCTCCGTCTCTTCCATATCTGTCTCTGTCTCCCTCTCGTGTCTCCACTCTCCCTCTTGTCTCCGTCTCTGCCTCTCTCCCTGTCTCCTCCTCTCCCTCCCTCCCTCTCCCTGTCTCATCCTTAACTGCCCGTATCCTACACCGAAGTAACCTAGCCTGGCTTTCTTCCAGATTCTCAAGTTTCACACGGGAGACCATCGGAAGACACCTCCCCTACAGATACAGGCATAGCCCGGTTTAAGACATCCACTTAAGTACATTCGCGATGTAAGAAATATATCGCCCATAGGTCAAACGGCAGCTAACGCATGCGCCTGTCTGTCACGTTCTGAACAGCAATACCGGCTCCTACCGGTACCTGAAAGCTGTACGCAGAGGGGAGACATAGGCCGTTACAAGACGTTATTACATATGCACTATATGACGATTGCAGTCATACATGCAATCAATAAGTGGGGAAGAGGTTCACTTTAAGTACATTTTCGCTTTACATACTGCTCGGTTCCCTTACTAACGTATTTGTACCTGTTACTCGGACTGCGAAACAGGGGATTGCCTAAGAATTAATGTATCCTGCATGTATCGGACAAGTCATCACAGTCTTTTTTAACCAACCAACCACCACGGCGTACACCGCGGCGGGAACTGCAACCCGAAGGTCGCGGGCCGGCAAAAGGGGGAAGATCCACACGGCGGGATCTCGCCCCTCCGACGGGTCATCTGACTTAGGAGTAAAGATGTGAGGGTTAGGAGAAGACAGGGGGCGAACTACAATCCGTGTACGAATACAACGGCGGTTAATCGAAAGGCTAGGTCATGGCTAGAGGGGAGGCACATACGATGTAAGTCTTGTTTACAAACAGTCAACACACCGTCATGTTCACACAACACACTGTACTTACGACACACACAACCACCACAACACTCTAAGGTTAATGTAAAAACAACCAAAATTGTGTCCCGGTTTTTCATTTCAAAATCTGGTCACCCTACATATAAGCCATAAAGTGACATATTTTTGGTTGGGTGTACTTTCGAAAATGTCCAACCAGTATCTTTGTGAAGTAGATTAACTCGCTGGTCCAGCGAGGACGTGTCTTATTTCCTTTAGACTTATGGGAGGTGCTTAAAACTGTTGGAAAAAGCTTAAAATAGTACAGACTTTCAAAGGACAAGCAGCAGCCTCATTTTTCACAACACAATGGGTCTTGTAGAAATGATTTTCGGGCTCTTTATTGAAATTAGCAAAGGCAGTCACTGCTTTTACAAAAGTACAGATCATTTTTTTCATGTTTCTTATGCTGCTAAGCCACTATTTTCACATTCATTTCATGGCACATTATTGATGTGTGCAAATATATTTCCCCTCTTTTCGTTTGCCCTGTGTTTATTTCACAATAGGCCCCCCGCCCATGGTTTTTTTTGCACTGTTTTACAACTAAGCTCTGTCTTAGTACCACCCAGGTGCTCAGAAATAATAAAATATAATAAATGAAGGCAATCATGTGGTATCAGGTCAGATAAATATTGCCCTCCGTCAGACTCTTTAATGTTTGGAGCATAGCATTGTTATTTGGGGCCTTCAGTTGTTGATATTGAGGGGCCACTGTTTTGTCTGTGGATTTTTCACCAGCATTATTTGACTTCCAAACTCGGCAAAACAAATCATGGCCAAAATAATTGTAGTCTTTATACATCTCACTAATACAGCCTTATATATACTTATATGGCGGTCAAATAATGGAAGCAACTGGAGGCCAACTATTGGTTTCTAGACATTCAAATCCATATATCTGTAAATATTACCGTTTTCAAAAAGATTGAGTCAATTATCGAGCAAGAAGTGTCTTTAAAATGTACTGCAGGATATATAAGAGTTCAAAGAAAATCACAACATGTCCTTTCTCTGGCAAACTACTTTCTGCAAACTCTTCCAACCACAGAAGTGTCTAAATGTAATACCTCTGTTCAAGGAGGTGGGAAAACAGTCAGTGGCTCAGTTTACGGTTGTTGTCATAAGCCCTGTCATTTTTATCCTAATGAACTGTGGCTGTAAAAGTGCAGTGATAGTAACCATTGCTGTACGTAAACTGCTATCGTTTGATTTTTGATCCCTGGTTTATAAGCCATAGCCGACAGCAATAACACGCATAATGACTCCATGACACTAGCTTTCCTTTCATCCGTTTTTTTACAAGTGCAGCATCTGCAATCGCACTTGGTCTAAATGTACAGGCTACATGACAATTACTAAGAGTAAGACCTCCCAGTGTAAGTGGAATTCTCCAGGGTTGGTTGAACAACGGCACTGAATGATAAATTCAGCAGTTAGTTTTCTTTTCACAGTTGATGTAATCCCAGACGGCTCTTTTTTTTCCCATCTTTTTTCTTGTCTCCAAACAATGCGCTCACTAAAACAAGACAGCAACAATTGTGTCGATAATGAAGTGCTCCTCTGGCCTTTGTCTCCGGACTCTGGAAGTTCTAACAAGGATTAATCTTGTGGTTATCTTGTGATAACACCACTCCACACCTCTCTGGACAGAAATCCAGCTGGCCTTCAATATGTAGTTGTCTTTTGGAGCAATCAAAGTCAGGGAAAGATTTGGGAGCTAATACAGTCCTATGAAATTTGTTCAAACTTCCTCTGTGAAGATTTATGTTGCAAACACCAAACCCTGTGCCACATCATTTTAATAAAATATGAAACAGCAATTTTTTTATTTTTTTTTTTGCAAATAGTTTTGTTATGGATAAAATTATTTCTTGTTGTGAAAATCTAGAAAATATAGTGGTTTAATTGGCAGGCGTTCACCCTCAAGGAGTCGCCTTTTTTTCACAAGCTCCACAAAAGGATGCCACAAAGTACAAACTGCACCAGGAAAGGAACACATCTCTGAAAATTATTAGGAAATTCAATTGCATCAAAGTGCCATGCACGATACCAGTTCCCTGGTAGGAGGTGCATCAATCTACATTTTCACTGACTTATACTGGAAATGTTTTGTTTTTGAGAGACCTTTTCTTTAAACAGGGACTCAAAATGGCTGCCCTGTAGAATTGTAAAATCTACTTTGTAAACTCGGCTCTGGTCATTAGGATTTCCTGTAATAAATGTTTGCGTTGTGGCTTTATTAGCACCTAAGTCTGCAGAACATTAGGTACTGGTTGTTTGTAGGTGCCTTTTTTAAACCTCTCTTGAAACCTTGTATTTGGTATTTGTATGCTATTTTCCAACGATTTGAAACCAACCACTTAATGCAATGGACAAAAATGGCGTCAAGGGGGTTGCCTAAAAAACTACATACAAAAGACCAAAAAGAAAAACAATATCAATAATTTGTGCCACATTATTATTGGATTAAGGCGATAAAACAACCGTTAAAATGCACAATATGCAACTTACTAGTTGAAAAAAAGTGATTGCACCATTAAAAAGGAAGGCTTAAGCCAACAATGGTAATTGCTGTTTATATCTGTGATGCTTGCACACTGATGTTCCATCTAGGATTCATTAGGCTTTTGCCTTAGAGTAGACATTTAGCTCTTCTTTAGGGATTATGCCAGACAAGAGATTCTCTTTAGGAATGAATACATACTGTATTATCTCAAATAGCCTATGGTAACTACATATCATAGCAACTTGCTATAGAGGTGAATCATAAACACTCACTATTACATCTCTCATTTGACTGGCTGGTGTAAGTGTTTTGCAGATCACGCTACCTCTTACTTTACCCAACATAAATGACATTTCTATAGTGTTTTGCTAGCAGGGCATCTGGAGAAGCTATATTTAGCTGCTGAGACCTCATGCATCTCTCTTCAAGGTACTGCTAGTGAAACTGATCTATGAAGAACAACATGTTGCTCCAGTGACAGTAAAACAAACTGCAACAAACCCACACTTCAGGTTCTATACCACTCCCTAGAATTTTGCATTACGGTGTAATTAGAAATGGTGGTTCCTTTAAATGACATATGTCCTGTACTTTGCTTTCTAATGTTTTCAGTAGGGACGAGCGAAACTGTCACAATCTGTTCCCGTGGTAAAATCCGTTGACGAATTGTTTCAGTTTCAATCCATACTGATGAATCCAAAACACGCCATGTATACAATCAGCTGGATGTTTCAGAACCCAGTCCGCGGATTCCACAGTCTGTTGCCGGACTGTTAAAATCACACACACGATTAGTCCGCGAAGAGGAGATAATTAAACGTGTGGAGGGGATCTTTCTCCGAGTGTGGATTTTAAACAATCCCCCACTGATTATTATCCCAGCATGTGTCAGGGATAGGAAGAAAAAAACCCAGAAACGGTCAGATTGCCCTTTTTGAGAAAATGATCCGTGGAAAACATGGATCCAAATCCGCAAGCAAAATTTGCCGTCGTGCTATTTTCCGCATTGTTTTCAATACATAGATATTGTATTTAGGGTCTATACTACAGTAGTGGCTTTCTATTACTTAAACATTATCTAAAAAGTAGAGCAGTTAAATATAAAGACACATTTACTAACATGTCTTCAAAAAATTAAATGTTATAATGCTAAAAATAAATTATATGTTTTGATGTTGTTTGACGTTTGAGGGCACAAAATATGCCTAATATCATCTCATTCATGCAGAGGAATAGCAAATTAATAATTGTTATTAAACTATTATAAGTACCAGAGCCTACAGTTTAGCTGCGGACCCTTTCACTTAACACATTGCTGCATTAAATATATAGTTGTCCATCGAATTGCCTTAAAACCCGTATGCTTTTGAACAACAGAATGAATGGTGTTTTTTTAAGAGAACAAATCATAAGGCCAATTATAGTTGACGCTAATGAAAACACACCAGCAGAAAAACAGTCCCTCTAGAGGATATATTGTGGGGATTAGCAGACAGGAAATGCCCTATGATTGCATAACAAAAAAGACAAGAGTTTCTCTTTGTGTCTTTACATTCTTCAGTATGGTCTATTTATGAATGGATTGAATAAGCTTCAGGCCATCAACCTCTCCAGCTGCTGTTAAACTGCCAGGAAACACCCCCCCCATTTGTCCTTTTTTTTTTTTTTGTGTGTGGAAAAATCTTCTATCTTCTTTATTGTAAGTTTTCACTAGTTCCCATAAATCTCAAACCCTTGCAAGCCGACCACACGGAGTTACAGCAGGACGGGGATGAGTAATCCTCTTAAACACTTTTGATCCCATGGTGGTCAGGGGGACCAGTTAACACAAGTTTAGACAAGACATCATTTCTGGTTTAAGGAATAGATTTTTTTTGATTGCGGACAGATATTTGAAAGCAGAGGTTTCATATACGTGAACAATTATCTACATATACATTACAGTGACCTGAAAGACCAAATACCAGTGCTGTGTGTGGATTCTGGGTCACAAAATAACTTTTTTTTAATGGGAAAATCGGGAGATTTGCCACTGGCTAGTATGTGGCTCAGTGAGTAAATAGAAGCCAGGGTGAAGGGAGTGATGGCTTGCAAATTCCCTTACAAGTAGTTAGAAGCCAGGGTGTGAAGGTTAGATCATACAGGTTACACCTTATAATTCACTTTTAATTATTTTTATTTTCTGCACTGTCACGTTGTTTAGCGCTGTTCTAAATCACTGGGATTCTTGCTCAGTGAGTAAAGCCTGTGAGCATAAAATAATCACTTTGAAGCAGGCGAGCTTGGTGTAAATCCAGCGTCAGCTCTTTGGACCTTGGGCAAGCCACTTTATCTCCCTGTGCCTGGCACCAAACATAGCTTATTGGGCAGGAACTGGGCCTAGTAAATTTTCTTGTACTGAGTGCAATACTGTAAGTATTGTCAATGCCTAGTGTCCCATTGGAGCAAGCAGCATATGAAATGATGGATTATTTTCTATATCTACACTTGCTTGTCATATGTTACTTAGTTGAAGTTATTGTGTGTTAGTTAGCAGCTTTTTGCTAAACACATCTCCTGTTCCAATTCTTGTATCATTATTAGTATTATTATTATGTTTTTTTTTACATAGGGTGATGAGAGAGGGAGAGGAGAGAGATTACCCCCCTCTGACCCCCTCCTCAGTTTCATTACATGCTGCCTTGAAGCAGCATATATTGCAGTGTCACGTGTATAGCAAAGGGCTTAGTGCTGAAAATCACAGAGGATCAACAGCAAGAAAGTGTGAAAGTCCTTGTTCTTTGGAAATACCAGAGTAGCGGTGGCCACTGCGAGTGAAAGCTGATTAAAGGGAAAATACCTCTAAGAGATGTACCATAAACTGAAGAATGGTGTTCATGATATGCGTAAGACATGTCTTGACACCTTGTGGTCCAGAGATTGCTGTGCTGCATAAATAACATATCTGTCAACACCTGAGCCATTATATGGGAAGATAATAAATAGGCGGCTGTCCCAAGCTAATGTCCCTTTAAACCAACAGATGCACACAGACAGACACTTGTTGGAACCCATCTTGGGTGTAGGAGTGTCTCCAAAGTAGTCAGATATCTATATGCATTTATTTTGTCAAAGATCCTTTATTTCTTTTTTGTGAACGACACTAATACAGTAGAAGGAACTGAACTAAATGAAGCATCACTGTCAGTATGTGCTGATAGATGTGCGTAACGTATCCTGTTACTAAGATGGTAGAATACAGCAGAAGGGAGGATGCATTGCTCCTGGAAACTCTGTACCCCTGTTTCCAATATAATTTGCTCCTCATGTCAAATATAAAAAAATAGATAATGTGAATGTAAGCTACATACTTTTTAACCTAACAGTATTGATAGCTTGCTATTTTATTATTACTTTTTGTATGATGCCTCCTCCTTGGTGATCTCTCTATGTACGTGCCTGATATATGGATCTCTCATAGTAATGTGCTGCATGATATAGTGGATCCTTACAAACTAAGCAATGTTAACCCTTATAACCACTAATATATATACGGTATATATATGTATCGGGTATTCCCCCATACAATCACTATAATGTGTGTGTGCGGGGAACTTAGTTTACCAGGTGTGGTGCTTTACCTTGTTAGGCTCACGGGGGCCTAAGCCTCCACCACGGGGAGCCTGGGGCACGAATAATAATAATTGGAGTAACCTCGTACTCGGTGCAGCGCCTCCACCTGCGATGGATCTCCCACTCGGGGGAGTGATCCTCGCAGGACAATATATAGATCACACACACATGTAATACAACCATGACTTTACTTTGCGAGCATAGAACGTACTTGCATATAATATCAACAGGTGTCCCTCCCTAGAGGAGACCCTGATACTGCGTCTCGCAGGACGCTATCCCCCTTTCACGCGGGTACCCCCCCCGCCCGTGTCCAGTAACCCACACAATGTCCCGCACTCTACAGAGAGAGGATATGGGTGACTGCGCAGTCACTATTAAAGCTAATAGTATTGTTGGTGCACTTGTTGTTACGGATTACCTGCCGAGCACTCCAGTGCTCGCCCTGCAACTGGCTTCACAAAGGATCCGATGAGAGATGACACCGGAACCACATCCAGGGCGATCCCACCCGGATGACTGTCTGCAGAGCCCGCAGCGAAGGTCTGAGCCCAAACCTCAAATGAAACGCAGCGTCCGCTGTGTCCCTAACTTACTCTGATACTGATAGGGCAGGTCCCTAATCTGGGGCCTGTCCCTACAACACTCAGCTACTGTGCTACTCAGGGCTATCTGGGGGCCTGGGGGCTGCTGGCCTAGTGCAGGGAGTCACTGACTCCTCCACCTCCACTACTCCTTCCCCTAGCTGCTCCGGGTCACCAACTAACTATGCGTGCTCCAAGCCCCGCGAAATGTATCCATCCCTGAGCAGGAGATCTGTAGCCCTATTGGCTCCCTGGGGTCATGTGGCTCTGCCCTGTGCACCTGGGGCTGACTGCCCTTCACTGCGCATGCGCGACCTGTCTGTGTGCCTCCTGGCGCTCCTAGCCTTGCGCATGCGCAACGCACCTGGCAATGGCGGAGCCTGAACCGCGAGCCGCCGGACCTCGGCAACCGCCCCCGCGAGCCCTAGCAACCGGCCTCATCCACAGGGAGGCGCGCTATGCTAGCGCACCGCCCCCCGCACTTCACCTCAGCAACGCTCCATGAGTAACCGGAGGGGCTCTGAAACACTGACAGGGGACCGGCTACATATATATTTTCTCTAAGGATATCTGCCACATCCTCTGTGATAGGTTGAAGGGCCTGTCACTCACCCAGAGATGGCAGTGGAGGCTGCACATCCTTCCCCTCTGTGATAGGCTGATTGACCTGTCATCACCTAGGACAGCCAATGACATTGCAATCCTGTAACGAGACTGTGTAACATAGGAGTGTTCTATGGAGTTCAAATCGGAGGTGAAGAATACAGAATTGGATTATGCTCTTCAATATTATCCCTGCAAACTGTGAGAACTGGATTTCTAAATGTCTCTGACAATTTTGTCACATCTAAAGATTAAAATTTGTAAGCTGCTGTGTAACCTTCAGTGCTCACTACCTTCCCAGGGCTGATGTATCCATCTGCTCTTCCACCACTTTTTCATTCACCTCCACCCTCAGGAAAATCCTATTGTTGTTGGTTTTTGTTAGGTCCTGTCCCGGATTTTCTCATGGCCCCGTTTTTTTAGTTGTGTTTGCGGTGGAAGGGGCCGGGCGACGGCAGTGCGGAGGAGGACGCGAGGATGCGGCAGCCCAGCCGGTGAGTATTTCAGATGCCAGGGGTTGGGTTTCTTACATTTAATATCGGTCGGGTCCGCTGGGGATTGGGAGGATGCCGGTGGCGGGGCTTTCGGCTCTTCCCTACTGTCCCCCCCACCCTGGCCCTCCCCTTCCTCCCCCCGAGCCCGCTCCAGCCGCGGCGCGCTATCCTGTGCCTGCTGCGAGTGAGAGATGGTTACACAGACTCTTCCGACTCCTCTATGTGGCTGTACCAGTGTCACCCCCGTCTGGCCCGCGGTCCCGTGGTTGCGCCCCTCCGGGGTACGAGGTAGAGTTGACGGAGGAGACGGCCCACCATGGGGGGGGGGGGTTGTCCTTTGCCTCCTGTACCGTCCCTTCCCTGTCCCCTTGGTGCGGGAGATGAGCGCGGGGGCGGGGGCCAGCGGTGATTGCAATGTGGCGAGGGCGGTGGATGCAGGGGGAGGCGGTGAGCAGTCCTGCTCGGACTTGCCGGCCGTCTCCCCCCGCCCCTTTACACATCTGCAATCTCTGCTCCACTTGGTGGTGTGTGTATATATATCTTTGGGTTTATAGTATGCTTGTGTGTGTCAGTGGTGTTGTGTGTGGTTGTGCGCTCGTGTGTGTATCAGGGCTGTGGGGTTGGACCAGTGGCTGTGTGTGTTATGCGTTGTGGGGTGACGTGTGTGTGTGAATCGTGGTGTGTTGTGTGGTATCAGTGTTGTGGTCGTGCATGCAGTGTGGTGTCAGTTGTGTGTATCGTGTACAGTTACAGTGCATCAGGTGCGTGTGTGGTGTGTAGTTCATGGTCTGGTGTGTGTTTGTGTAGTGTGTCTGTATGTTCTGTGTGTGGTGACAGTGGCGTGTGTGGTGTGTGTCAGTGTCTGTAGGTCTTTCTGTGCGGGTGTCTGTAGGTTCAGTTGGACTGTGTCGTCCTGTGAGGTCAGAGAGAGAATGGGGGGAGAGAAATAGAGGGATTGAGCGATGGGGTGGGGGAGAGAATAGAGGGGATTGAGAGAATGTGGGAGGAAAGGGAGAGAGCGAATGGTGTTTGTGGACAGGGAGGTGGGAGAGAACCATTGGGGGGGGGGTTTAGACGAGAGAATGATGGACAGGGTGGCAACGGGGTGTCTGTGCCGGGGGTTGGCGTCATGGGCCTCGGTGTGGTCAGGGCCACCAAGTGTCAGTTCCCCACCCACGTTTCATCACCACCCACCCACCCACCCACCAAACCCACCCAGTGTCAGTAACCACCCTCTCACCCACTCCTTTATGCCTATCTCTCCCCATCCCTTCTATATCTGTCTGCCACTCTACTCTCAATCTTCTGACACAGTCCTATCTCTTGTCTGCCAATCTCTCTAAATATTCTGCCTCCTCTCTCATATAGTTAGGACAATAATATCTCTGTCTGAAACCCTATCTCGTCTTTATGCACAAAAAGAGAGAGAGGCAAAAAATACCCAGGACCGTTTTCTTCCCAAACGGGGGTCTCGCCGCGTTCACCGGGGGACCGCATAAGGGGGGGGGCGGCCGGAAACTGAGTGGTGGCGATGGACAGAGGGAGCAGGGGGGGGGCGGGCGGGGGTAGGAAGGGTTGGGTGTACAAGAATGGAGTAGGGTCGCGACATTCTTTGCAGCTCTGTCGTGCTTTAATTCGGCCTCATGAGACGAATGTCATAGCACCTATTGGTAGGATGGCCTTAGATAGGAGATCTGAAGAGGGTGGGGTGGGGAGGGATTGTAATTGCACCGTCTCTTTGTATTGGATTTTTGCTATAGATGTCTCTCTCTCTTTCTGCCAACCCACCCTCTCTTCTCCACCAACTGTCTCGCGCTCTCTCTCTTCTCTGTCACTCTAATCTCTGTGTGTCACCCTCGCTCTTGTCACCCTCTTGTGTCCCCTCTCTCTGTGTCACCCTCTCTCGGTGTACCCTCTCTCTGTGCACCCATCCCTGTGTCACCCTCTCTATGTGTACCCTCTCTCTCTGTCACCTCTCTCTCTGTGGCCATCTCTCTATCTCCGTCTCCCTCTCCCTCCCTGTCTTCCTCTCCCTACATGTGACTCCCTATCCATACAATGGCTACGGTAAAGCCCGGCTCCCATATACAGTACCAATCACTACCTGTCTACCACTCCTTCTATGTCTACATTCTTCTACCTCTCGTGTCATAACGCTGAAGACCGGAGGAAGAGGGAGACAGAGAGGGAGGAAGAGGGAGACAGAGAGGGAGTGGGAGACAGGGAGGGAGTGGGATAGGGATAGGGAGTCAGGGAGGGAGACGGAGACAGGGAGGGAGAGGGAGACAGGGAGGGAGAGGAAGACAGGGAGGGAGAGGGAGACGGAGAGAGAGAGATGGAACACAGAGAGAGAGGGTGACAGAGAGAGAGGGTGACACAGAGAGAGGGTGACACAGGGAGGGGTGACACAGAGAGAGGGTGACACAGAGAGAGGGTGACACAGAGAGAGGGTGACACAGAGAGGGTGACACAGAGAGAGGGTGACACACAGAGAGAGAGTGACAGAGAAAGAGAGAGAGCGCGAGACAGTGGGTGGCAGAAAGAGAGGGTGGGTGGCAGAAAGAGAGAGAGAGAGAGGGTGGCAGAGAGAGAGGGTGGCAGAAAGAGAGAGAGGGTGGCAGAAAGAGAGAGAGAGTGGCAGAAAGAGAGAGAGAGAGTGGCAGAAAGAGTGAGAGAGAGTGGCAGAAAGAGAGAGAGAGAGTGGCAGAAAGAGTGAGAGAGAGTGGCAGAAAGAGAGAGAGAGGGGGAGAGAGAGGCAGAAAGAGTGGGTGAGAGGGTGGTTGACTGACACGTGGGTGGGTGGGTGGGTGGGTGGGTGGGTGGTTGACTGACACGTGGGTGGGTGACTGACACTTGGGTGGGCCCCCTGACTCACCGGGCCCAGGACGCCAACCCCGGCAGACCCCCCGTTGCCATCCCTGTCCCCCATTCTCTCTCTACCCCCCTCCCCATTTTCTCTCCCCCTCCCTTCCCAAACCCCATTCTCTCTCTCCCTTTCCTCCCCCAATTCTCTCAATCCCCTCTATTCTCTCCCCCCCCCATTCTCTCAATCCCCTCTATTCTCTCCCTCCCCCCCATTCTCTCTCTGACCTGCACAGACGCACAGCCACTGACCTACAGACACCCGCACAGACAGACCATTACAGACACTGACCACACACACACAGCCACTGGTACACACACACACAGATACATACACACACACAGATACACACACACACACACAGATACACTGATACTGACACACACACACTGACACGCACACTGATGCACTGATACAGTACACTGATACACACACACACACACACACTGATACACACACACACTGATACACACACACACACACACACACTGATACACACACACAGCCACTGGTACACACACACACAGCCACTGATACACACACGCGCACACACACACACACACACACACTGACACACACACAGATATATACACACAGATATATACACACACACACATAGTGGAGCAAGAGATGCAGCGACTGATGTAAGGGGGCGGGGGGAGAAGGCCGGCAGTCCGAGCAGGCTGCTCCCGCCTCCCCCTGCATCCACCGCCCGCTAGCCAGCAGTGCATCACCACTGCCCGCCCCCGCGCTCATCTCCCGCACCAAGGGGACAGGGGAAGGGACCGGACAGGAGGCAAAGGTACAACCCCCCCCCCCCCCTGGTGGGCGCCTCCCCGCACCTACCTACTATCACCCCGGGCGGGCGGCCAACCACGGGGACCCGGGGCAGAAGGGGGGACACTGCGCAGCCACCAGTAGAGGAGCGGGAAGAGTCTGTGTCACATGCTCACTAGCAGCAGGCACAGGAAGTGCCGCGAGCGGCTGTGAGCGGGCTCGGGGGGAGGAAGGGGAGGGCCAGGTGGGGGGGAAAGTAGGGAAGAGCCGAAGCCCCGCCCCCGGCATCCTCCACCAATCCCCAGCGGCCCGACATATTAATGTAAGAAACCCAACCCCCTGGCATCTGAAAATACTCACCGGCTGGGCTGCCGCATCCTCGCGTCCTCCTCCTCACTGCCGTCGCCGCCCCTGCGCACCGCAAACACAACTAAAAAACGGGGCCAATGAGAAAATCCGGGACAGGACCGAAAAAAACAGGACTGTCCCGGCAAAACTAGGACGACTGGTCACCCTAGCTATATGATCCCTGCATTAAGAGACCTTGAACTGAGTAGCTGGTCGCTAAGTGCAGTTTCATGCCATCTCTGCCATCCAAACTGCATTGACATTTATTACAGTTGTCTCTGAGTGTTACCCATTAAACGACTTATATTAATTATAAGCTCTGAGGAGCAGAGGTTCTTTTTTCTGCATGTCTTCTTTTGTGTCAGGTGCTATTATCCCTGTATTAATATCTATCTCCTGTGTCAAACTGCGGGTGCGCTTTTACATGTGCTGCAGCCATAATTGGCACAATAAAAATATAGTAATACTGCAAATAAAGCAATAAAACCGAACTTTCAATGAGACTGTCAATAAACAAAGAATTCAAAAACTGCCAAGAAACATGATAACAGGTGAGTCCGTAAGTCACTGTTATTGTTCGCTTCCAACCTTGCATAAATATGCCCTCCTATTGTCTAGTTGTTTGCAAAGTGCACATATTGACGGCCATATTGAGTAGGTATCTTTGGGGCTTATTAAAGTCAATGGGAGTTTTCTGCAGTCGCTTCGGTGCATACTGAATAAACCACTATCTTTACTCTGTAGCAGCACAAACAGTGAAACCAGTTGCACTGCACATACACAAGCATTTCCCCAACGCTAACACAGCAAGTGCTAGATTCCTTCCCGTAGACGTCATACGGAGAAGTGATAAGTGGACGTGCGGGCCACTGCTCAGAAAGCCGCTTTCCTGTGCTTGAGAAGCGCTCAGCTCCATTCAAATGAATGGGACTAATATCTTCTCCAACCTGGGGAACACAGGCTCGCAACATTTAGAATATGGTCAACATATTTATATAGGGGGTTTCAAACAAAATTCTGGTAAATCTGCACAGTTGTATACGAATTATTTTAAACATACACAAAAATGTTCAATGAAGTAAAAGGACAGATAAGTCTAATCCCTTCTAAATTACTTCTTAAATAAACGTTTCTTTGGGTTTAAAAATGATTAACTCCTTCACTGCCGAGTTCTTGGCCCCTTTGGCAACGAAAGGCTTTAACCAAACAATGATGTCCAAACATGCCTTTTTCCTTATTACTTCCTAATCATTTTACCACCAGAATTAAGTGCTGCTTCCTTACAATGTAAGAATTCTTTAATCAGTCTTGACACGCATCCACTTTTCCCTTGGCCTGGCCCCAGCAAACGCAGTTGTGCTCTCTCTACCACACATCATTTCTCTCCCTAACCTCTCCCGTTCCTCTGGGTAACATACCGCTTTCAAAAACTCCCTCTTGTCACATGGTGGTTTTCAGATTGGTCAAGAGAGAGAGATTTGATTAATGAGGTTGCAGGCAAGGTGACATATAATTACAATGTGGCATTTCGGTGCGTATTCTGCTTTGTGTTGCCGAATGCACTGTTTTAGTTTGTATTACAATTAGTCAAGGAAAGTAAATCAACGAAAAACAAAGATGAACAACTGGGGGTTTTCAAACATAAAAGTCAGAATAAGATATAGAAAATACTAAAGAGATTATCTATTAAACTCTCCAAGATGCAAAAGTGGCCAGGAAAAACAAAAACCTTGAAAGCAATAGGGTTTTGTTCTGTGATATTTGTTATGCTGTTTTTGTGCTAATGTTGTCACCTTTTTTGCAACTTGTGTACACAACCCCTTACTTTTCTATCCTACCAGCACTGCACGAATGTAACATAAGTGAGAGCAGTTTTGTAGAAATGTAGAATTTAATAGTGACAATGTACCTCTTTTACATTGTAAGCGTTCAATTAATGTACAAGACTTCAGGAGGGGGCACTGGAATAAACACATCCTGTGATTACGGGTTTTGATAACATACTGAGGTCAACGTTTTGGAAATGTAAAAATGTAATTTAAAAAAAAATGTTTCGGGAACAGTACCGGCAAAGAGTTTTTCACTTATGATAACATGTCCGGATAGCAGAAGGGTTCTAGGAAATAGAGAGTGTGACAGAGAGACGAACGCTTGTGAATAATATATAAAGATGCTTGTGGAAAACGGCCATTAATAATTTTGCTTTTGCTGTATTATTGGAAGGAACTCCGAAATGTTCCAGAACATTCCATATCTGAATTGTTAATCTGTTTGGTGAATTATAGTAAATACAGGGTGTTTTTATAGTGATTTTGTACAAAAGGCACCTTCTGCTTCTCTTGTTGTGAAAATGGACTCAGCTGATGAACTGACACATTCCAAGTCCACAATGGCCCAAATTATTTTCATAAGGAAAAAAAAAATAAACTCTAATTCTTCCCTTGTTAATTGTAGAAGTAGAGTTGAATTAGCGGTCATGTACTTGAAAAACCAGGATTATTTTCCTAATGTATACGAAGTTGGAAATCAGATCCTAATCACCAGATGCTGCTTTCCCTCTGCTGGGCATTAACTTTTCTCTCAAAATTGAGTTCTAGAGAATTGTTTTATAATCTGCACCTACATATCTTTAGCTCAACATATTTCTTGTTTGCAAAACGTGGTTGAAAAGTTTAGAGTAGTCGCTCAGAAAACTACAGCAGCTGCAGGACCCCAATTTATTTGTACCCCATTATTCAGATCAGAGCTGTAAGTATAGAAGGCACTAAGTCAGATTTGCTGAAACCACAATTACTGTAGGTTGATTCATACATGAATACAATAAAGAATCCTTTTACAATCCTCTGGTTGGGATATTCAAATTTTAAAAAGTTGTCTAAAGGTTTAAAAAAAAAATGTTTAGCATTCGGATAACTGTGTGCTGTTCACAGTACAACTAATAATATATCCATTAAGAGCCCGAATAAATGTTTAATGTAAATATGAAGTCTCCTTACAACGGTGTCAGCCTGGAGTTTATCTTGAATTCACGGTGAGGTTTCCCTACATTTGTTATTCATGTCATGGTATTTTGACATGCATTTTTTTGTAGACTTGTGTATGCTTATATTACTCTCTCTACTGTGCTTTGTAATCTTTTTGACATTTGTTAGACTATGACTACATTTTAATCACTTATAAAAGATTGATTGAAATCTATGTCTTTCTTCTTGATTATTTATGTTGGTGACCGTAGCTCCATATTATAATTTTTTGGACAGTTACATTTAATAGTGTTGAGAGACACCATCGGAGCACGTAATGGGACGTTTGGTCACAGCCATCCTGTCTCGGTCAGCTCCCCGCTGGCATTTAGCCACAAGGGAGGGGGGGCCTCTGCCACAGCCGCTCCACCGCTGGATTCTCCGCCACAGCCGCTCCACCGCTGGGTTCTCCGCCACAGCCGCTCCACCGCTGGGTTCTCCGCCACAGCCGCTCCACCGCTGGATTCTTGGTCACAGCCGCTCCGCCGCTGGATTCTCCACCACAGCCGCTTCACCGCTGGGTTCTTGGTCACAGCCGCTCCACCGCTGGGTTCTCCGCCACAGCCGCTCCACCGCTGGGTTCTCCGCCACAGCTGCTCCACCGCTGGATTCTCCGCCACAGCCGCTCCACCGCTGGGTTCTCAGCCACAGCCGCTCCACCGCTGGGTTCTTAGCTACAGCCGCTCCACCGCTGGGTTCTCAGCCACAGCCGCTCCACCGCTGGGTTCTCAGCCACAGCCGCTCCTCCGCCACAACCGCTCCACCGCTGGATTCTCCGCCACAGCTGCTCCCTCGCTGGGTTCTCCACCACAACCGCTCCACCGCTGTATTCTCCACCACAGCCGCTCCACCGCTGGATTCTCCACAACAGCCGCTCCACCACAGGGTTCTTGGCCACAGCCGCTCCACCGCAGGATTCTCTGCCACAGCCACTCCACCGCTGGGTTCTCCGCCACAGCCGCTCCACCGTTGGGTTCTCAGCCACAGCCGCTCCACCGCTGGGTTCTCAGCCACAGCCGCTCCACCGCTGGATTCTCCGCCACAACCGCTCCACCGCTGGATTCTCCGCCACAGCCGCTCCACCGCTGGGTTCTCCGCTACAGCCGCTCCACCGCTGGGTTCTCCGCTACAGCCGCTCCGCCGTGGGTTCTCCGCTACAGCCGCTCCACGCTGGGTTCTCCGCTACAGCCGCTCCACCTTGGGTTTCCGTACAGACGCTCCAAAAGTGGTGGGTTTCCGCTACAGCCGCTCACCCTTTCACAGCCAATCCCGTGGATTCTTCCACCACACACGACCCCAACCGCTGGATTCCAACCACAACCGCCCCAACGCTGGATTCTCCAACACAACCGCTCCACCGAGGCCTACGGCGCTCACCGCTGGGTTCTCCGCTACAGCCGCTCCCACCGCTGGGTTCTCCGCTACCAGCCCGCTCCACGTGGATCTCCGCTACAGCGTCAAACGATGCGGTTCTCGCTTACAACGCCCGGACACCGTGGGTGCCGATACAGGCGCTCCCTGCTGGATTCTCGCTACAGCCGCTCCACCGCTGGGTTCTCCGCTACAGCCGCTCCACTGCTGGATTCTCCGCTACAGCCGCTCCACCGCTGGATTCTCCACCACAACCGCTCCACTGCTGGATTCTCCGCTGCCAGGCGTAGGGGGCCCCTCTGCCACAGCCGCTCCACCGCTGGATTCTCCGCCGCCAGATGCTTCCAGAGAAGGTCAGTTCTAGGATAGGGAGTTAATTTTATGGTAAAGAGATAACTTAAAGCTTAAAGGGTTTTAGCTGTTAGGGTAGGGGGGGTGAACTTTAAGGGTTTAAGTATTAGGGTAGGCAGTGAACTTTATGGGGTTTAGTGTTACGGTAGGGGTGAGCTTTAGGGGTTTAAGTGTTAGTGTAGGGGAGTGAGCTTTAGGCCTCGGGCATGGTCAGAGCATATGCTGAGGCGCGCTGCTGCTCGGCACTGAGCCCCTGCAGCCGCAATGAGAGCGGCTTTCGCAGGGGCTCGCGAATGCGTCCGCACGCTTGGGGAAGCGTGTGTCGCACACAGTTTTCAAATTTGGTGCTCGCTGGAGCGCAGGGCCGGTCACGTGAGCGGTTCGCCCAATGAGGGCGAACCAGCTCCGTGACGTCACTGGCCCGCCCCAGACACGCCCACGGACTGGGCGCTGTGTAAGGCCAGGGAAAGCACCGCTTTCCCTCAGCCTCAGTGTGCCTCAGCCCGGACAAAATCACTATGTCCCAGGCCTTAGGGGTTTAAGTGTTATGGTGTGCAGTAAACTTTAGGGGTTTTAGTGGTTAGGGTAAGGACTTATGGTTTTAAGGGTAGGGGGTAGCGTTAGAATTAGGGGTTTTAAGGTAAGGGATAAGGTTAGAGACTTACCTTAGCGGCCGGTGGCCGAGTGTCCCTGCGGCGAGGTGAGCAGCGGCTAAACGGCCGCGACCAAATGTCCTAGACCAATTTGAGCACTGGTCGCCCGATATGTATATCTCCCTATATTTATACACTCTCGCATTACTGTACCCAGCAGAGTGATACAATTGAGTATGCAATATTATTGATTATATTATACAAATGAAGCAATATAGATAGCCAGATAGAACAATGCAAGAGGTTAGGCGAAGGCTTAGGCTAAGGCCCCGCTCCCAGAGTCAGCGCACCTGCGCTGCTGACAGGCGGTGCGCTGAGATACACAGACCGCGATCTGCGGTCTGTAGGGAGCGGGAGCCGGAGCGGGAGGTGGGAGGTTTGATCGGGAGGTGGGCGGGAGGTGGGAGGTTTGATCGGGAGGTGGGCGGGAGGTGGGCGGTTTGACAGGGAGGGGGGCGTGGCTTGAGCGGAGGGACCCGCTACTCTCCCCCCCCTCCCTCCACGGACTCGGGCTGGAGCTGGAAGGTAAGTTTAAACACACACACGCAGGCACTCATTCATACACGCGCACACACACACACAGGCAGGCACTCACGCACTCATACACACACACACGCGCACACACAGGCAGGCACTCACGCACTCATACACACACACACACACACAGACAGAGGCGGGCACACACACACACAGACAGGCACTCACGCACTCAGACACATACACACACAGACAGGCACGCACTCAGACACACACACAGAGAAAGGCACTCACCTGCTTTCACTCCACACTCCTCCCCGCTCCCCGAAGCCTCTACTCCTCCCGAAGCCTCCCCTCCCCATTGGCTCACAGCCACACACGTCACGCGTCAAAGCTAGAAAACACCATTCTCTGGTGTCTCCAGCGGCTGACGCACGACAGCGTGTAGTCAGCTGTGCCGCCATTGGGGACCGGGACCGGCTCGCGAGGATTCCCCTGCTGGTGGGGAACTCGCGACATTGCCGCCCGCGCCAACGAGCGCAGCGGGACCGAGGCCTTAGGCCTTTGTCGTGAGGGGAAAGATTAAATAGAGTTATCATGCGGGTCTGTAGATCACAGCGTAATCCGCAGCTCAGAAACACATTCTGCTCACAACATTAGGAACTTCTACCTTGAAACGGTCAGCAAAACAAAGACTCTTATCGTGTTTCAAGTATTGAACTGATAGTAACAGTTTGTCAATATAAAGGCGGAGTTAGTCATAGACACATATGCTGGCTGGCGAGCGTTCCTCTACACATTTGACCTTTTTTCACAGTTTAAAATACATTTCATCGCGTTGCAAAAAAGCAAAGGCTTAACTGCAAAAATGCACGTGGCAGAATACACAGCACGCGCTGCTTTTGCTCCCTGTTGCACCTTTGTGGCAAAGTAGTAAATGTTTGGCGGATTTGGCAGTAATGACATATGTAATCAAAATGCAAAAAAAAAGGGGGGAAATTAGGCAATTTCTGCAAATGTTTGTTTAAGATGCTACACGGGATCAAATAGCAAGCCTTGTACTAAACATACTTTGATGTCAATAATGATGCAAAGTGTTGAAACTTGATTTCAACACCAGGGAAATACATGTTTTTTTCCCCCCCTTTATCTTTGTCCAAGTAAGATTGTGCTACTTCAATAATGTGCTTAGTTCAAAAACGTCATTATGATTATGACCGTGTGACTGTAGCATTTGATGTTATCTCACAATGTTACGGATTCTCGCACCCCCGAGTCACTAAAGAAGAAATGTGACATCTTTCATCAAAGCATTGCAGAAGTATGTGATGCAGGACAACCGGGCACTGAGGGGATCCCCCTACTATGTGACAATAATCTGTTCAATTCAGGGCTAGTTTACAGGACAGGGCAATCCACATGCAAAATCCATATAACGAAAGCCTGTTAGACAGGTTTTGTGAATTACATAATTTTCCAATTATGTTGCATCTGCAGCAGAAACTTTTATAGTCTCCAAAGCTCATGTACAAAGAGCACCTATTATCAATTTCATGATGACATTTCATGACATTTATGGCAATTATCTACCTGGAGTGTTTTTCTACCCGGAAGAAAATACATATACGTGCTTCTAATTTGCTGCCAGATGGTTCACGTGCAGCGCCGAGGCTGAGGGAAAGCGGGTGCTTTCCCTGGCCATGGTATGCGTGCCGTCCGTGGGCGTGTCTATGGGCGTGCCAGTGATGTCACAGAGCTGGTTTGCCCTCATTGGGCGAACTGCTCAAGTGACCGGCCCGTCGTGCCAAGAAATCAGTTTTAACTGATTTCTTGCGCAACGTGCGCCCCCTCCCGCACGCCGTATAGACACGATCACTGCCTTTAGCAGTCGGATCGCTCAGCGTGCGGACGCGCGGTCGTCCATACCACGGACGCAGCCTAACTGTGAAGTGCTATGTACATTAATGGCTCCATATAAAGACACACAATACAATAAACAATGCAAAAGGACACCAGTTGAGAGGACAAAGTAGATCAGCTATATCATCATAACATCTGATAACTACTTCAAAGCAGCCATTAGTTGTACAGAGCCGAAACCAGAGACTGTACAGGACAAAGAAAAAGAAACCGCAAGTGAAACTTAGACGCTAAGCACCATGTAAGTCGGTAGTGGAGATAGTGACTGCGAGTGAGAAACTAAGGGATAGAGTAACTAGAGAAAGGCAGAGTTGAAATGAAACAGGTAAAGGAGAATGAAGTGAGGCGTTTAGAACAGAGGACACCATGGGAGTTAGACCACACAAAAAGTGAAACAGAAAGGAGGAAATGTATGTGCAAGACACAAAGGTGAGAATGGATGAACAGCAGGGTAAGAGGAGCCACATGATGAAGAGGTGATGCAGAGATAGTCGAGTGGGAAGTGATGAGGTGGTAAATATGAGCGAAGGCGACACTGGGCTAGGTTTGGTCTTGTACTTACACTGTTTTTCTGCAGCCAAACACCCTGTCTATTGTTCTATTCCACTGGTAAATATCAACTAACACATCCTACATGACATAATACATCATTGGATGTATTTTTTAGTGCAGAGCATTCAAAACATATGTGATGAATGCACAGTGTGCATGGACGTTTATTAGTCTAGTTTGCAACAAGCATAACATATTATGTTAGTTATCAGTAAAGGACAATAAGAAGGCTTCAGTTTTCAATCATTGCTCTGCTAACTTTTTTTTTCTGCTGCTGCTGAAAGTAGCATCTTTTAATAATATTTTAACCAACTTTTGTGTATTAAACCCAATTATTGAGTTGTGTGGAATCATTTTTAAATCATGTTTTCAGAATGGGGTTATTTCCCAGCCTTTGTACATTTTAATGTAAGCTTCTAAAACTATGTGGAAAATAAACGTTGAAAGTAAATTTGTTTGTACAATATAATTAAAGTACAGTATACAGTAGTAAAAGTAACATAGTGGGTCACTGTCACCGGAACATATGATAGAAATTAAGTTATGGATCACTGTAGAAAGCATTAAAGATTTATGAGGTGAGAAAAATGCATATAACATATACTGTATGTTAGTAGAGTGGATAGCAATGTTAACGAATATGGGAATTTATGGAAGGGTTATGGTCAAAGGCCGACTCAAATTGGAATGTGACCTTTGGTCCCGACCGGGACAATTCACTGGCGGGACACCTGGCCGCAGGGCACCTCACCGCATCACATTTTGCTGTGTGCGCTCCAACGCCATCTTGAAATGCCAATGTCCCACTGCGTGCGCTCTCGCACCACCTGCTCCCATAAGCCAGCTCCTACAAGCAATCTTTAAATGTCCCGCGCTGGACCACCTCACGTCCTTGAGCACCCACTCCAACAAGCAATCTTTAAATGTGCGGTGCGGCGCTGCTGCACCTCCTGCTCCAATGTACCGCGGGACATTTAAAGACGGCGCGTCAGAGCGGGCACTCAAGGACGTCTAGCGGTCCCGGCAGGATATTGACATTTAAAGATGGCGTTGGGAGTGCGCTTAGCATAATCTGAAGCGGCGAGGTGCCCTACAGCTAGGTGTCCTGGCGGTGACATGTGTGGCGTCAGAGCAGTGGCGGCGGTTTGGTCATGGCCAAATGTACTAGACTGAAATCAAATACCCTACTTCACACAGGACCTATAGAAGATCTCAATATCCAATTTTATCTTATTGTTGATCTGAACCAAACCAAGGCGGTTATTTATTCATCTCGGACGCAAAACGCGGATTCAAAAAAAAAAACTACCGCAAATAAATAAAGGAAAGTTTATTTTTTTCATAGAATTTAATTAGATGACTTTCTTTGATCAATTTGGTGCAGCATTATTGCCCCCGTTTTGCAGCGGGGAGACTTCAATAAATACCTTCCGATATATATTCACGGAGAGACAAAGACAAACAGAAATGACACTCTCCCAGGACTTGCAAGAGTTGCAACAATGCAACACAAAACGTTACACCGCTTCTCAGCACCGTGATATCTAGGAGGGGGAGAATTCATCACGCTTCTCCAAAGGTTCAACTTACGGTATATGTCTAAATGGATTTGATCTTTGCAGTCACAGGCCCCCTCCCTATAACCTCACACACCCCGCTGTGAACCGCTGCCAAGGACATAGACAAACGCTCGTTGCAGCTTTGGCACTTGAGGAAAGCCAGGTAAACCGTTAGCATTAGACAGGCCAAATGAATACAATAAATAAAGCTGCCAGTGTCTACATTTTACATGTGTGCATGGTGCAGGGCTTAACGGCCAGTCTGAGGGTGTCTTGTGCACCAAAATACATATCTAATATAGGGACAAATCCTCAGACGGTCGCCATTTTTTAACGTTATGTTATCTCATGTTAACATATCGATATCCGTAACGCATATCCCAAAAGATGCTTAACGCTTTGTTGTTCAGCCATTTTAAAAATGGCTTAGAAATAAGGGAAGCTTACCTTTTAAGGGACATTCGGCTACTTCATAAGCAAATTATATGGCAATGAGCAAATTACCCAACCCCGGAGATCCTCCGACCTCCGTTACGGTTAACGTTATGCTAATAACGTAATGATATTTAGCGCCTGCTGAAAGCTGCCCTGACTCATTTCTAAACCCTGAGCAGCACTGTGTTATTTCCCAAATAGCCTACAAGGGAAAAGGGAAGGTCTGAAGTAGCACCCATATGAATGAACTGCGTGTCGAATTTAACCCTTTCATTACACGTGTTATACTAGCAGATATATGGTGGAATTTAAAAATTGCTAAAACACTGCAAGAAATTAATATTCGTTTTTTTTTAATTTTTAAGGGATTAACTAGCTACAACATGTTGTTCGATGATGAAATTCAATGTTAGATATGTTTATTTGACCTATTGTTATATGTATAATTTATGGTCTACAGCAGGGATGCACAAACTTTTCTCCATGCGCACCCCTGCCGGCTCTCCTCGGCGCCTTGCGCCCCCCCCCCCGGCCTCAAAGGACACGCGGGGGCATGTGACGTCCTGTCCCTGGAAGGAAAGTGTGTTATAGAGGCCTTGCATGGTCCCCCAGCATTTAATTTAAATGCCTGGGGGGGTAAGCAAGTGCAGAACCTCTATAACTGCCGCGCCCCCCCCAAAAAAAAATATAGCAACCCCCGTTTGCACACCCCTGTCTACAGTATGAGTTTGCCAGAATTAATTTACATATGAGAAAATAATTTTCAAGGAGACATAATATTTAAGTGCGCACAGTTTAGGCACTGTGTGTAAAAAATATAATATATAATTTTTAACATATTTAATGTTGTAACTAGTATAGCACACTAACGTTCCCTAATAACATTCATTCCCAATGCGCATGTGCGGTTTATGTTTTTTTTAGGCTACGATAATCCCTTCATCCAGGTAACATTACCGTGGTCGTTTTGCTAACGGACCTTACTTTTGCATGTCATACCCGTTAATAAGGAGGAAAATAAGGTCTGTTACAGTAATTAGGTAAGGTAACGTTATTTGCCCTTATTTAGCGCACTCCACCCCCCCTCTTTCCCCTCCTTCCTTTCTTTTCTTCACTTTCCTCCTTTTTCCCTCTCTTTCTCTCCCTTCCCTTTTTCCTTCTTTTTCTTTCCCTTCTATTTTCTATTTCTCTCCTTCCCTGCCCCTCCCCCAGGCCGCGCTCACCATGGTGATCGCAGTGAGCCCACAGGGTGTTATTGCGCAAGCGCATCCACCTGGGGCTTCACCGCGTATCCTCCTATGGCGCGACAACGGGGAGGGACTCAGACCTTCCCCACGAGGGGTGCGTGCGCATCAAGGATGGGGTCAATGACGTCGACGGGCGCGCGCCTCCGCTCCTTAGGCACACCCGATGGCTACCATGGAGATGAGGCCACTGCAGGCCCTGCGCGAGCGCTTGTCAGGTTGGCTTCCTCCCTATGCTGGCCCTGGGATGTGTGTGAGAGGTGGGGGCTGTGGGTGGGGAAGCGTGCGCGCGCTCAGGTGACTGCACATCTGATCCTCATCAACTAGATCAGAGGGAGGATCCCAGATATGATTCAGGATTGGTAAGCCAATTATTTGTTAACCTTTAAATATGCTAATGATGATTGGATGTGTATGCCTTGATAAAGTGCTCTGTGAAGCACGAAACATGTTGGTGGGGTAAAGCCTTGCCCCTTTTTTCCTTGACTATTAAATATTTTTTTATGGGATTACGCACTTTCCTCCTAAATTCTTTCTGGATGGTTCCGGTTGTGCTCTGCCATTTTTCTCCCCCTTTGTTATCTATCTCCAAGGACGGAGGCACACCTGGAAGGTCTGGTGGGATCAACATGGACGCTGCAGCAGATTTGTGAGATTTTGCTTGCTACATGGTTACACATTCATTCAAGGGGATTAGGGTACTGTCTATTAGGGTGATCTTCAGCCTTTGGGTTCCTGAACAATTTGTGTGCCATCGACATTGGTTTACCAACTAGGATACCACACCCAGTACCCCCCCCCCCTACAATCAAGAACATATCCCAGACCTCATATAGGATTCATCATTATCACATCTCATTATCTCCACAGCTGTATTCAGTTTTTAGTACCATGCATCTTACTTTTGCTAAGAGGCACATAGGCTGGAAGCAGCCCCACAGCTATCTTAAAGGGGCATAGGATAAAGAGTGGTGGGGGGGGGGGATAGCGTGTCTGAGATCAGATGCATTTTAAGGAACCCCAACCCTCTCTAATAGCGCGTCTGAGATCAGATGCATTGTAAGGAACCTCAACCCTCTCTAATAGCGCGTCTGAGATCAGATGCATTGTAAGGAACCCCAACCCTCTCTAATAGCGAGTTTGAGATCAGATGCATTGTAAGGAACCCTGACCGTCTCTAATAGCGCATCTGAGATCAAGGGGGATTCCTGCTGTTCACAATTTTTTTGTAATAAATGTTATTGCACATTTCACAGTTAGGGGTAAATTCTATATACTTAGAAGCGGCCATTCAGGTCGTGTTTGGCTGAAATCCCCACTGACTGCAGCAAAGAATTTTATCTCTAAGCAGCAGCTTTGGGGTATATAGAATTTAACCTATTGGCTAATATATGCAAAATGATGAAAAAGCGTTAAAATACTAGAGAATATGATCGAAATGGCAGAGTATTTTGTACACCACTACAACTTTGATTGCTAAGTATGGATGCGTCCTTCACCAAACAGGGCATGAAAACGTGTAACATTAGAAAACGTCAACCATCCTCAAATTGCTGCTTATTTAAACAGACAGTATGTCAAACATATCTGTAAGTATTAACATAACCGCTTTCTGGGTCAGAGTGAGCGGCAGTGAAACGCAGCCAGCCTCTCCCCTCTCCTGCAGCAAAACGGCGAAGAAAGTATCCAGTCTAACAATACGCTATGTGAAAGGAATGGGTTCTTCGCCGAGATAATAATCTATAATAATTCCCGCTTTGCAGAGCAATGTACAAACGTTGACTGATTTCAAGATCCTATCTCTCCGTCGGCTGCCAGATGCCTACGGGAGACTGATTACGGAAAATCCCCTGTGTTATGAATATTGATAACCAAAGGAAATTCCTAAATGTCAAAACTCTGAAGTCTGAAAGTGTTTCTTTTTTTTCCACCCAACACTACAAATTCTACGGCTTCAGTCACACTCTTTACAAGGATTTTAAGCTTTTCTTAAGCTGTAGCTCTTCAGAAATATATGCTAGCGTTTGTACTGTTCTACACGTACATATTATACTGTATTTACTGTTTATTTATTCAATTCATATTATATAATATTTACTGAAAAAGTACATAAAAGTAGACAAAGTGATGTTTTTTTAGAAGAGCGCCAATTATCCTTTATTAGTTGTTTTCCCTCAAACATGTTGGTAAAAAGATTGACCTTTCATAGATAGCTCTTTTATGCTCTTAAATTAACCATTATTTGCTATTTTAAAAATAAAATCCACACAATAATAAGTAATTAGCTAAGTTGTCGATCGATCTGTTCTCCTTTGATCGATCGGCGAAGATTCGACTCAGGGGGTTCCCGAAATGGCTGTCAGTGCAGCAGAAGAGGAACAAAAATGCAAAGTTCTGCGGGGAAGATCATGTGACCAGGCAGTCATTAGATACAATTGGTGCACTGCTACAAAGAGGGCAGGGGTCAAAAAGGGATGTGACCAAGCATGTTTCAGAAAAGGAAGGGGATGTGACTTTGTAAATGGTTGCTTTAGAAACAAAAAATGCTTGTTACATTATAATACATTACAAATGTCATTCAGAGTTGTATTTAAAAAATGCTACAAGTATTTTCTCATAGTACAGAATAGATTTATTTAAAAACACACACACACACACACACACACACACACACACACACAACACAACACAGGCACACCCACACAACACACACACACACACACACCACACCACACACGTATTGCATTGGTCTGCAGCTTTAATTCTGATTTTGATCCAGTCTTGGCTTTGAATTCCCATTTATTGGTCTGCTAACAACTGTGATATCCACATTTTCAGAAAGACCAACTTGGATCATTGTCCCACTTTGTACTTGGAGTCAGTTGGCAGGCATATTTTTTTGGAAGAAATCTGGATTTAAAGGAATAGCCTTCTAAGAACTAGATCCTCCACCAATACATGTCTCTGGAACATGCAACAAATCAGTGTTCTTCTAAAAGGACAGTACCTCTTATGGGGTCTCAAGAAAATATAATGTTTTGTATATAACCTAATGTCATTTTCTTCCTCAAAATCTGGATCGATAATGCTTATATCAACGTTTTTGGGTCCTTTTTAAATGAAGAATATTTTAATTTTTGACTGGGACAGTATTTGGGTGTTCTTGTCAATCAAGTGTTTTCTTTAACCCCAATTCAACATGTCCCTCTCAGTAGGCCATTACACATTTTTGTAAATTATCATTAAATATATCATTGCCATTTATTCATTTTGATCCTTGTAATAGAACTGTACCTTAAAATATTTTCTTGTCTGTTTTCTCTATGTGATCCAAAAATAATTTTATTTCAACAAAATAAAATATATACATATAACGATTACAAACACATGTTAAGACCACTGCATTTGAGTAACATCTTGTATCATGCATTCAAATGTTTGTTAGCTGGTTGCATCCATCAAAATGTATATTTTTAGATAAAGAATAATAAAGAATTATAATTTTCACTGGATATGTGTTTAACTGAAGGGGTTAAACCACTATGTTCTGCCAGACACATGGTAATTAATGTTTGGCAATGTTCTGGACCAAGCACACCCTGAGAGATGCCTAGGGACAGGCAGCGTAACTCAATCCCATATATCAAGCAAGGGAACCTTCTTACTTGCTGAAGTGTTTATTTGGGGCAACAACATACAAATAAAAAGGGGGAAAGTAGGGAGGGAACACTGGGACATGAGAGCAATGGAGGGGAGGGGGAGCTATGAGGGAAGTGGGCTAAATGCAAGATATAGGGATAGTTAAAAATCAGTAACTTTACCAGGATAGGAGAGATGACTGCTCAGGATGGCTGCTGGTACTAAAAGGAAGCATGCTGGTCTGGGCTGATGGGAAATTAACTGGAACAATATACCTGGCAAAGGGAGGGGGAGCAGTCCATCCTGGTAAAAGGCAGGGGGGTTGCCAAAGGCAACTGGCTGAAGCCAAGAAACCCACAAGGGATCGCAACATTGTTGCAATAGCTACTCTGGGGAGTGCTGGCAGCCTGAAGACAGAGAAAACACAACCCTGTTCCAGGACAGGCAAGACAGCACTTAATTGAAGTATTACAAACATGTGAATCGCCTAAATCAGTATTTGAACATGATAATATTGAATAATTAATCATACAGAACAACTCAGCTGTCACACGTGTAATTTATTGAGTCTGGTTTATTTAAAGTCTTGCTATCTTGGCTGAGACTGTAACACAAATAAACGATGCACATGATTAATAAAAGCGTGTTTTAACAAATGTCCAATAAAGTATAACTACAGCACAACTGGGAACTAAAAGCCAAACAGTGAGGAAAAATCTTCCTCATGTATCAATAAGCTCTTTCACAGGAAACGTGATTTTCAAACGCATTTTCAAACGTAGAGAAGGTTGCCTGCATTTAAAAAGCAGTGACTACATCTACTTATTTATCTGGATTGCCAAAGCAGGATTTTATATCCCAAGTCACTATCAACTCTAGTTTTAGAACGTTATGGGGAATACTGCAGGACAGGCGTGTTATCAGAGTTTCAAGAGGTGTTTGTAGTTTGGGAACATCTCCTATACCGGTAATGCTGGCCGAGCCATTCCTTCAGCAGTTCAGGGAGTAGTCAGTGGGTTTAGAAACTCTTTAACAATTCTGATATCATCTTGTGAGCACCTGAATTATTTCATTAGGCCAATTAACAATTTTTTTACAGCTCTTGGTACAGTTTTGAAACAAATAATAAGCGACTTGATGACCCTGAGCATCTGTGGTGGACCTGATTTGTTGAGTGGACGGGGAGGCCGGCCCAATCTGTTTGAGGCAATGCCGGACTGGGCCTCTTTAAGCAGTTGGTCTGCGACTAGGGTGACCAGTCGTCCCTGTTTAGCCGGGACAGTCACGGTTTTTCATGTGCTGTCCCGGTTTTCAATTGATTCTCAAAATGTCCCGGTTTTTACTTGTGGTCCCGGCTTTTGGGTCTGCGGGGAGCGGAGGATGCTGACTGCCCTCCCAAGCGAGCAGGAGATGCCGGCTGTGATTGGAGAATGCCGGGCGGGGGCGGAGTTTTGACGAGGTGCTGCAAGCCGGGCCTCCCCTTCCCTTAGCACTGCCCCCCGCCCTTCTCTCCTCCAGTAATGCCGGGTCCTCCCCTTACTTAGGCTCCGCCCCTCTGTCCCTCCCTTTAGGCTCCGCGGGCCTGCCAGTCTCATCTGCACTGGCCATGCTGCTCCAGCAGCCCATCCACGGGCCCCAGGTAACCCACACGCCCCCTTATACCCCCTTCCCAGGCTCCTTACCTACCCCAAGGGGGGAGAGGCCTTATTTTTGTGTGTTTTTACAGAGGTGGGCTGATTGTGTGTGTGTGTGTGTGCTTATATTTGTGTGCGTTTGCAGAGGTGGGCTGATTGTGTGTGTCAGTGTGTGTTTGTCTATGTGTGTTACTGTCACTGTGTGTGTGTGTGTCTGTCACTGTGTGTGTGTGTGTCACTGTGTGTGTGTGTGTGTGTGTGTGTGTGTGTGTGTGTGTGTGTGTGTGTGTGTGTGTGTGTGTGTGTGTGTGTGTGTGTGTGTGTGTGTGTGTGTGCCGCTGTCTGTGTGCCACTGTCTGTGTGCCACTGTCTGTGTGAAGCTGTCTATGTGAAGCTGTATCCTCCCCTCCAAATTCCATCAACATGGCTGCGCGATGTCACGTAATTAACATTGCCATAACAACGAGACCACTCCTGACGTCACGCGGCATCAAGTTGACATGACAACGGGACGTATTATTGCGCCGCCGCATCAAGTGGATGCCACATTGTTCGGCACGGTCATCGACTGACCGTCAGTGTTCTCGTTGTCATGGAAACGGGTGCGTCACGTGATTAATTTGTTTTATAATAATTTTTATCGTCCCGGTTTTTTTTTTGGTAAATCTGGTCACCCTATCTGGGACAATAGTCTCTGCCCCTGTTGGCCCATTTATGTATCATAAGGGCTTGTAAGCATAACAAGTGTGCAAGACAAGGAATTATGCACACACCAGTTATATACTTACCTGTGAAGTTACCGGCATTACGTCCTGTTTTTCTAATAAGAAGGCGCAACCAATGATGTTGCGGCTTCCTATTAGTCTGTTGGGCCATAAGATTTTCTCAGCCATTTTTAAAGCTGCAACTTCACCGGGAGTCCCAGTCTCTGGAGGACAACTCTTAAGGAGGGGATGGGAGTGATGTGGTAAAAATAATTGAGGTGGGGGGCATTGCTGCTTTAAAATGCCACGGGCCATATTAACTAAGCAGTGCATGTTTTAGTGTTAATCTTGTCCTTAGAAAAAGAGGAGGGAATCCCCAAAGGCATAAATACTTTACAGGAGGAATGCATTTTGTAGCGTACAGGAAACACGAGCACAAGAGGTCATGCTTTGAAGATGAAGAGTGACAGACTCTAAGGCACGAGAATGAAGGGGAATTTTATTGAAAGGTTGGTGGATGAATGGGGCAGCTTTCTAAGGCTAAGGCCCCGGTCACGGCGCTCTAATGCGCGCCTGCGCTTTCGGCTGCGCGTTCCGCTATTCCCCGTCTGCAGCTCACTGCAAGCAGAGACCGGGGGGGGCGTGCCGGAGGATGACGGTGGGCCGCCATGACATCACCCGGCAGGTTCACCCCATTGGCTGAACCGCCGGGGGGTGCCTAGCCGCTCGACGCGAGTTCCTGCTCTCAATTCTATGAAGCAGGAGTAGCTCTCGCGCGAGCGCTGCAGCCCCCCTCGCAGCGGCCCGGCGCCGTTGCGGGGAGGGCTCTGGTGAGCGCAGCGTCCGCTGCAGCATGCAGCGGGGGCAAGGCCTAAGGCTGCAGCCAGGTAGGGAGCGGGCGCACTGGCACTCATGCGCAGTGACGTCACGCACCTGTAAGCAGGAGACAAATCTTGTCCTGCTAGAAATGTGCGAGCGTGTCAATGGGACGCGGGGGCGTGTCAATGGGACGCGGGGGCGTGTCAATGGGACGCGGGGGCATGTCAATGGGACGCGGGAGGCGTGTCAATGGGACGCGGGGGCGTGTCAATGGACGCGGGGGCGTTCAATGGGACGCGGGGGCGTGTCAATGGGACGCGGGGGCATTTCAATGGGACGCGGGGCGTCAATGGGACCGGGGCGTGTCAATGGACGCGGGAGACGTGGTCACTGGGACGCGGGAGACGTGTCAATGGGACGCGGAGACGTGTCAATGACGCGGGACCGTGTCAATGGGCGCTACGCGTCTGGACATATATCTGCATCTATGCAGGAACAGTACATATATATATATATCCCCCCTCCTCTCTCTTCTCCTCCCCCCCCTCTCTCTCTCCCCCCCTCCTCTCTCTCCCCCCCTCTCTCTCTCTCCCCCTCCCATCGTCCCTCTCCCCTTCGCCTCCTCTTCTCCCTCCTTCCCTCCTCTTTCTCCCCCCTCTCTCCCTGCTCTCCCCCCCCTCCCCCCTCCCTCTCGCCCCTCGCCTCTCTCCCCCTCCCTCTCTCCTCCCCTCCCCTCGCCCAACCCCCCCCCCTCGCTCCACTCCCCCCCGCCTCTCTCCCACTCCCCCCTCCCCCTCTTCGCTTCTCTTTCTCCTCCTCCCTCTCCACCTCCCCCTCTCTACCAAACCCCCTCTCCCCCCCTCTCTACCCCCCCCCTCTACCCCCTACCTCCCCCCTCCCCCTCTCCTACTCCCCCCCCCCACTTCCCCCCCTCCCGCCCTCTCTACCCACCCCCTCCCCCTCTCTACCCCTCAAACCCTCTCTCCTTTCTCCCTCCCCCTTCCCCCCCTCCTCTCGCCGCCCCTCCTCTCCTCCCCCCCCCCTTCCTCTCTCCTCCCCTCCCCCCCTCCTCTCCCTCCCTCCCCTCTGTCTCCCTCCTCTCTCTCTCTCTCATGCCCCCCCCTCACCCTCCCCCTCCCTTCTCTCCCCCGCTCATCCCTCCCTCCCCTCCCTCTCTCTCTCTCTCCCCCCATCCCTCTCTCTCTCCCTCCCCTCTTTCTATTCTCACCCCTCCCGTCCGTTCCCCCCCCTCCCTCCTTCCCCCCTCAATCCTCCCCACCCCTCCCTCTTCCTTCTCTCTATTCTCTCCCCCGTCCCCCCTCTCCCCCGTCTGCTCCCCATTCCCCCAGGCCTAACACCCCTCTCTCCCCGTCCCAGCCCTCCCTCCCCTCTCTCCTCGACTCTCGACTCCCTCCCCCCCTCGGCCCCCCCCTACTCTCTCATTCCTCCTCCCTCCCCATGCCCCCTCTCTCCCCCCCACTACAGGTCCCCCCCCGTCACGCTCGGCCTCATCCCCCAGTACGCCTACGTCTCCTCCACCCCCTACCCCCTTCGTCTCCGTCCCCTCCCTTCTCCTCTCTAGCCCCCCCCCCACGTTCCCCGAGAGGAGGGCCCCCTCTCTCCCAGCCCTCGCGCGTCCCCGTCCGTCTCGTCACCTCCCGGGTCCCCCCCGCTCCCCCCCGTCTCATCCCAGTAGGATCCCGCCTGAAAAAGCGTAGCTCGAGCGAACTCTCCCCCCATCCCCCCTCTCGAACCCCCCTCTCTCTACACTCCCCCCTCTATAACTCACCACCCTCTCTCTACACCCACCCTCTCTACCCCACCCGTCGATACCCCACCTTCTCTCTTTCTTTCCCCCTCCCCTCTCCCTGCTCTCTCTCCCCCCCCCTGCTCTCTTCTGCCTTCCCCTCTCGCCCTCCCTCCCCACCCATCTCTCAAATCTTATGTAAATACATTTATTACGGAATCAGCAAGAAGCCTTTGTCAGTGAAAATGCCACATTTGTATATACCAAGCTGTAAAGAACTAAATAATGGAAAATGTAGGGTATCTGACCCATAGTGTAACTGTTACGGAACAGGGGGGGGGGGGGGGCGGGGGGACTTGAAGATTAACGGGGGGGGGACTTGAGAGATGTGAACGGGGGGGGGGGGACTTGAGAGTGTGAACGGGGGGGGGGGACTTGAGAGATGTGAACGGGGGGGGGGGACTTGAGAGATGTGAACGGGGGGGGGGGGACTGAAGAGCTGTGAACGGGGGGGGGGGACTTGAGAGAGTGAACGGGGGGGGGGGACTTTGAGAGATGTGAACGGGGGGGGCGGGACTTGAGATATGTAACGGGGGGGGCGGGGGGACCAAATGGTGATTTCTTGGGATGTTTCATTTTCAAGAGTACACAATCTTTTGAATCTGTAGCTCCGACTTCTGATCACCTGACCTACTTTACCCAATCAGAGGACAGCAAGTCACACCAATGGCAATACAAAGCATTGAGAGCTTGTATTGCATTGTTGTTGACTGCTGTCCTCTGATTGGGTAAAGTAGGTCAGGTGATCAGAAGTCGGATCTACGATTCCAAAGATTTGTACTCTTGAAACTGAGCGCCGAGGACAGCTCACGGGCACGCGCAGGTGGGCGCTCACGCATAAAAGAGACCAAATGTTCCCCACCTGATACCAATGAATATATTTCTATTTTTTTCTTTTCATTTAGCATTAGGAACTGATTCATGATGGGTACAAACGAGCAAACACAAGCTCTCCTAAGGGCCGTTCTATAGTGTGTCCGGCCTGTGCGCGCGCGCGTGCCTGCGAGAACATGCGTGCCGGTGCGAACGCGTGTGCACGTGCCGCACGCTTTTTGTGTGTATGCTGTGAGCGAGTGAGGTACTGTGGGTATGTGTATATGTGTGTGTGTTAAATAAGTTTTGAAATAAATAAATACTTTAATAAATTGTTTATTAACATTGTACACACACACACATACACACATACATACATACATACATACATACATACATACATACATACACACATTTCAGCGGCGGTAGCGGCGCAAATTCTTTATTTTCTTCATCTTCCCCCGTCGGCTGGTTTCACGCTCCCTGCCATACGCGCGCGGCACCATTATAGAATGGCTGACTAACCTCAGTCAACTAAAACAGCCCTAAAACATATCTGTTGCTTGTAGCTAATCTAAGTAGCTGGTTAATAAGCTTCTCATGCTGATACAGTGCACAAACACATTGATTAACATGAGAGTAACGAGTGGACACAGAGCGATAACCATCTAACAGGTTAGCTATTATATGCCGGGGTGATATCAAAGGACGTGTTTTGTTAAGCGGAGTATTCTGACCAAATATTTCAAATAGGAAAGATACCCTGAAATGATTATCTTATGTTGAAGTAGGTGCTGAAATACAGTGCAGACAACGTGACAACACATAGATAAATAGCCCCTGTGATTTGTTGCACCCCTCCCCCCCCCCCGTCTGCTCTCAGTTAAATGTTTGATGGCTTTCATTTCATGCATCCCAGGATATTTAGCTACGTGGGGTTTCTGCCATAACCCTAAGGAGGTGGTTGCTCATCCACAGCAGTAAAGCGCTGATACTGGGGGGGGGGGGAGCAAAACGAGGAGGCAGCAGGTAAGGGGGGTGCAGGTGCAGGGAGTTTGCGCACGGCTGTAGTTGAACACCCATTTTCTTATACACCCTCCAAACTGCCTTTTACTGCACATGGAGAGATACAGATGTAGCCAACGATGATGCACCAGTTAACGCAACACTGGGCGTCAAAGTTGACGCATCCTTTAACACAGGATTTGACGCGACACCATTTAAATAAATGTTGAGGCACGCAAAATGATGCGACGACTGAATAAGATTAATGCATTTTTTTAAAAAAAAGACATTGTTATGTCAATGAGGGTAATAACGTTGTCTACATCTGCACCTGTAAACATACCTGAGAACCCTCTGACTTTTCGAGATGCCAGTAACACTTTGCAGTTTGCACAGGTGTTAATAGACAGTGCACCTTGTGGAAGGATAAAACAGCGATGCAGTGATACATTAATACTGGTTTCTTCTCCACAAATTTGCACTATTTTGACTTTAGTGCCATATGCCAATTCTGCACCTCAATTAGCCAACCCATCTGGGAATGTTCCACTGTCTTCATTTGTAATAGGTGCTATGAACGTCGAGGTGCGCGTCAGTCTTGTTCTAGATATCAATGCGACGGTAATCAGATCTATACGCGTCTCATGTAGATCAGGTGTCCAACTAGAAAGACAAAGGGAAGAGCACCGGAGATATAATAAAAATATTTTAAAAAAATTAGAAATAGAAAAATTAATATACCAGACATTTTATTTGATTTTATTAAAGAAGCTACTCGTTTTTAGTTCATCATAATATTGAAGATATTAATGTGATTAATACAATTTGGTCCTACATAGGACTTCACATTTTTTTTTAACATTTTGCTGGTAATGATAAAGCACTACTTACCATTCCCCCGGGGAACAAAGCATCTTAAAAGTCTAGGGTTGCAGGTGTCCAGTATTGAACCGGACTGTACTGTATTTAGACACTGTCCAGTAAAAAATGACAGGTAATGCTGGACATGTACGTGCCAAGTATTACCTCTCTGGACTTAGTGACCTGACGGGAGGGGGTTGCGCCCCCCCCTCGCCTCTAATGATGCGTCAAATGACGCTGCGGGGTCATGTGACGTCACGTCTTCATGGTAATGTGCATCATTTGACGCCGTGTGGACAAGAAGCCAGTAAGTAAATTTACAGAGGCATCGCGCTCTTAGGCGCGGGGCCTCTGTAACCGCCGCGTGGCCCCCCCCCCCCCCCCAGTTTGCGCACCGCTATTCTTCTAAATAGGACACCCTCCCAAAAAAACGACTAGTGTGTGTAATTAGGAAGACACAAGAATATGTGATCAGCACAAAAATACCTCAATAGAAATATGTAAAAAGATAAAAAGAACAAAAATCCATATTTGTGTTTATTCTTTAAACTGACACAGTGAGACTGTGCTCTTCAAAGGCATCTGAGAGTACACATTGTAAGTATTACTGCCTGCCTCCATGCAATCTGCACAACTACTTTTCCACAGCCTTGAAATGTGGGTGATTTAAGTGGAAAGCTGTATCAGTTTGCACTGCACTTTGCAAAGTTTATTGCCCAGTTTGAAGCCAGACTCCATTTTACAAGATAGCTGATGGCTTCTGAACCCTTTTTTCCCTGAAACATAAGACGCGTGCTTTATTTCCTCTTTTAACCAGTGACTGACCTCATATAAACTGCTTGGATAGCAACTAGAGTTCTCTCACTCCATATATGTATGTATGTATGTATGTATGTATGTATGTATGTATATAAATATATACAGCTAAACCCCGTTATAGCGCGACCCGTTATAACGCGGTTTTCACGTGGCTCCCGTTTAAAAAAAAAAAAAAAACACTGCACACTGCACACTGCACACACGCTCACTGCACACACTCCCAGCACTCACTGCACACTGCTCACAGCACACACTCTCACTGCACACACTCTCACTGCACACTGCTCACAGCACACACTCACTGCACACTGCACACACTCTCACTGCACACACTCCCAGCACTCACTGTACACACTCTCACTGCACACACTGCACACTGCACACACTCCCAGCACACACTCCACACTGCACACACTCCCAGCACTCACAGCACACACTCTCACTACACACTGCTCACAGCACACTGCACACACTCCCAGCACTCACTCTCACTGCACACTGCACACACTCTCACAGCACTCACAGCACACTCTCACAGCACACAGCACTCACAGCACTCACAGCACACTACACTGCACAGCACACCACACCTCCCACTCCCCCTCCCTACCTTTGGTGTCGGCTGCTGAGATCGGAGCGGAGTTGGCATCAGGAGGAGGGAGGGGTGTCGGGATGCGGGGGGGTGTCGGGAGGCGGGGGTGGTGTCGGGAGGAGGGGGGTGTCGGGAGGAGGGGGGGTGGTGTGGATGCCGGTAGGGGGGGGTGAGTGAGGAGCAGGCTGGGACTCGGAGGGCCGCGTGGGCTAGGCCCAAAACTGATTATGCCGCGGAGGGCCGGTAGGTGTCGGGGGGGGGGGGAGGAAGTGGATGCCGGTGGAGGGGGATGGATGCCGGTGGTGGGAGGTAAGGAGCAGGTTGCGGCTGGACTCGGAGGGCCGTTGCTGGGGGACGTGTAGGGCTTCCGGCCACCTCTTCCTTCCCTCCTCCCTCCCGATCAGGCGCGCGGTGGCCATGGTTTTTTTAAATTAGCGCGACCCCGGTTCTAGCGCGGTCGGATCGGGTGGCCCCCGAGGACCGCGCTATAACGGGGTTTAGCTGTTATATATATATATATATATCTATATATATCATGAATATATCTATATATATCATGAATATCTGGCACTCCTGTAGTGATATAATGACCTGGTGCTTATGTCATAAAAAATAATAAAGCATACATTACCAGCAAAGGTAAGGAGACAACAGCACTCAGAAGGTATAAGCAGCTATAAACTGTATCAAAGAAACTTGCACATATATCCAACGTTTCGGTCCGCTGAACGGGACCTTCCTCAGGGGGGATAATAAATAATACAGTTTATAGCTGCTTATACCTTCTGAGTGCTGTTGTCTCCTTACCTTTGCTGGTAATGTGTGTGTGTGTGTGTGTGTGTGTGTGTGTGTGTGTGTGTGTGTGTGTGTGTGTGTATATATATATCTGTAATGGAGATATGTCTATGTATTAGGAAGCTTGCTTTCATGCATACGTTGGTTGGTATCTTCTTCTTGTAGCTACGTCAAACAAATGAAAATTTTTGTCCAGTTTCTTACATGTAACACAGGCTGGGAGGTTTCTCTTCAAAACTTGCGAAGAATTCTACAGCTACAAAATGGAGGGAAAATGTACAGGATTGGGAATATCACATTATAATATCTGCTGCAATACATAATACTGCTGTTTTGTTCACCTTAATAAATAGGAGGATTTCCAGAGGCAGAAGTCTCATCTATTTTACCTCCAAGACACGCCAAGTCCAAGAAGATATATTTGTCTAAGCCACCACATTAGGAGAATGCATGTCATGTTTGTTAGCTCAGTTGCTCACAAAATATTTAATTGTCTGTTCAATGTTACTTTTACTGGGCCTAGTGAATGGGGGGAGGGTAGGGGAAGAGGGAATTGTACTGAGCCAATGAATTAGAACGGGGTGGACGAAAATATAAAAAATGTAGGCGAGAAGCTGAGTGAGAATAAAATGCAGGGGTTGGGGTGCCATATGGACACTTTACTGTAGGATTTCAGTCTTTTTAAATCAAAAAAAAATATAGCACAATAAAAAAAAAACAGCTAGGAAAAAAATATAAACAAATAATGTTGGTGAACTGCTTTTAAGAAGCAAATGCCGCCCCCTTACTCCCCCCTCCCCACAAAATGTTTTTCCCTAAGTAAGAAGCAGGGGGTCTCCGGAGCTGAACCGCGTTCATTTCAGCTCCGGGGACCCCCTGCTCCCCGAGACACTTATCTCCTGTAGGTGATGCCGGTAACAGCTCCGCAGGTTAAATGTCCTGGTCATACGGCCAATAGGAAGCTGCCTATCAGCCAGCGTGACGCGGGAGTTTAAATCCACCATTTCAATAGCCCCACATAGCCCAGCCGTTGCTACTACTGGCACCCACTGTAGAGGTGAGTTTGTAGGGAAGCATGGGGTCCCCGGAGATGAAATTAACCCAGTTAACTTTCAGAGACCGCCTGCTTTAATCCTATAACTCTAAAAAATGATTTTAAATAAGGGAAGCAGGGTTGCTGCTTTAAAGGGAATCACACAAAGCTCACTTTCAAAATAAGTCATTGTGGGACGTAACCGCACCTCTAAAAAATGCAGGGAGGAAGTACTTATTTTAGTCCCATATTCACTAAAGGGTGTAAAGCTTTATCGCGTCTTTACTCCCATTCATTTGAGGGGGGTAATTCTATATACGCCAAAGAGGCCCCTTTCAGTCGTACATTTACTGCAATTGGGATTTTGTCGACAAATGTCTCAAATGGCGTCTTCCGCGTATATATATAGAAAAACGCACTTAGTATTTAAGGTCAAAATTGCCTGCGTATAATAAGAGCCCTCTCATCTTTATCTGTCAATATCTCCCTGCTCCAAAACTGGTGCAAAAAAAAAAAAACAGAATCAGATTTATCAAGGAAAAATAAAATTAATTAACATGATGCTTTTTTCCCTTTAGTTTTACTGAAGTGTTTTCAGGGTGGAAGCTTTCTTACAGCATCCCCCTTTATGCCCAAATAGCAAAGCAACGTGCAATTCATTTAACAAGTCTTCTTTCTTATCAAGCATGGTTTCGTAAAAGGATACACAGCTTGTGCTACTATGGTTGAAAAATAAGAAGCCTCTGAGAAGCGATTCTCAGAGCGGCAAGGAGGTGTAATAAAAGCACCGTTCAATATTTGTTCTTCGAACCATTACATGCTGGAGTTAAGGGCCACTGACGCACAGCTCAGGAAAATAAAGGAACTGTATTGATGTCTGATTGTCTTGTGACATTATAATCCATATCTGTTAAGATGAACAAATGGACAAGAAAACCACGAAGCGAAACATCATTAAAAAAAAATAGTCTTGGTGGGATTGTGAAACTTGTACACTAGTATAAAGCATAGCACCAAATGTCCATAGTATAACATTACATATCCTCCAATACCACTCAATTAAATGACACAAGTTTTCAACAATCTAAAGATTCTGTTCACGTTCCCGCTTGTGCTCTGCAATTTTTACAGCCCTGTGCAATCGTTGCACCCTAAAATAAAATTATTTTGCAACATTATTTGTATGGACTAAAACCCACCAAAATATTTTATCAAAAATTTGAATTTAAAATGAAACAGAAAATCTAAAAGCAAGGTAAAATTATTTGTGAACATTTCAAGACTAACAGGGTGGGGGAGGGTGTGTGTGTGTGTGTGTGTGTGTGTGTGTGTGTGTGTGTGTGTGTGTGTGTGTGTGTGTTCAATACAATTACTGTAGTCTCTCCTAAACAATACAACCTTGTAAACCTCAGGCGTTACTAGATACTATGGACGGACAGACAGCCAGTTTAATTTCCAAACGCTACCTAAGTATACCAGAACCCACACTGGCCTCTCCATAACCTTGACTCCAGATTCAGCCCCAATAATGCAACTGAACAAGTTATCAAGATTCAAACTGAGTGAAAAATTGAATATTTAAAACCCATCTACCAACCATTCCCATGGGAAGATGCTTAATTGCGAACGTAAAATACATATAATTCAATATAATCCGAAGCGGCTGTTCCATTTACTTCAATGGTAGTTTCCAAATAATAACGGTTCGATCGAACCACTTCGGACTATATTTAATAAGGCCCTCAATTGGAAAGTAACATTTGACTTGAAAAGGTTTTGTATTTAAGGTGGGTCATTTTATATGCATTGTTCTTTGTCCACCCTGCTTATGCTGAAGTAACGTGCAAATGGTCTAAATAACAATTAAGGTCTAGAATTAGCAAACAATTCATCTTCCCTCAGCCTGGTAATGCCTTTCAGTTCCCTTCTTTTAAGGTTTAACTACTTGACTGGAAGCCTTGAGCTTCTGCATAACCCTCAGACATACTTAGCTTAATGACAACTTCCTTTATTGAGTAGCAACTCCGAAGGGAATAAACAAGTTGAAATGTCTGGCTGTTCCCTGGTCTACTAAGGAGCCTATAACAAGACAACTGTGATCCTATTCTCCCCCCACCCCCCGAAAAACTGTATACCCTATTATGAAAATGAAACCATTGTTTCAAATGTGAACTTTCAAGTACCACAAACATTTAAATAAGATACAGTGAGAGGTTCTTTGTACGGGATAGAGCAGGAGAGCGCAAACTTTTCCTGCTGCGCCCCCTGTCTAGTTTGCCCCGGTAAGGCGTGCCCCCCCTACCTTACATCCGCGTCAAATGACGCTGTGGGGTCATGTGACATAATGTCACGTGACCAGCGGCATCATTTGGCGCATGTCATGTCACATGGCCCCACGGAGTCATTTGATGCCGCGTTGCCATGGCGATGCGTCACACAGCCGTCTGAAACAAGGTAAGTGGGGTGTTGCCTCACGCGATCCCCCGGCATTAAAACAAATGCTTTGGGTAAGAGCCCGGGGCCTCTGCAACTGCCCGCGCCCCCCCCAAAAAGAATCTCCTGGCCCCCCAGTTTGCGCACCACTGGGATAGAGAGTAAGGCCGTGCTTATAGTCCTGGCTGCGGTGACATCACGGTCACGCCCCCTGACACATCTACCCTTGTCTCAATTCGCTGGAACTAAAAAGCGGATGAGGTCACGCGCACAGGCGCGAGTGAGCGGTCACCATGGCCGCAGACTAAAGGGCCAGATCACATATCACAGTATAACAATGTAAGTGTGGGGTGAGAGGAACCGAAACAGGAAACCAAGACGGTTCCAACAAAATGGAGTAGATTAGATTGGCCAATGACTTCTGCCTATGGTATGCAACACAATAGAAAGCATGCTACAATGTTAAACATACAGTGTACTGATGCCTTACTGCGGGCTAAATAAGTAGTAAAGGGAGACAAGCGTGAAATTGCGGTGCCGCACCAATGAGAGAGAAAAGAAGTCGAGGGGTGAACTCCAATAAACATACGAACTGAATTGGCCATGGTACAAAATGGAGGTAAAGAAACCCCCCCATACGTGTTTCGTGTTGTAGCACTTTATCAGCGTGTTATTCCTCTGAACACCATAATCCACCCAAGACCATTGTTAAATAACTAGTAAATACCGCTGTTAACAAAGGATTTTAAATCCTGAGCGTCAATTAGGCAGACTAAATATAGAATTTATTTGAACTGAATGAAATATAACGATTCAAGTCCAGGAAAGTTTTACAGCATGATTGAAACACTCCTGCATATATTTGTTTAATAAGGCTCACACTCACCCAATAATCAACAAAACAAGACTCTTCGCTTTTTTCTCAGTTCAAACCCTTGGCTATGCAAAGGCTGGTTGTTTTGTAATTAGTCATCAAATCAATTTCCATACAAATGACATTGCTGATTAGCACGTACACCAAAGGGCAGTGAATGTACAAAGAATGCCAGGTTGCATGCAGACAACTAAAATGCAAGTTAAACAGGATTAATTCTCCCCTAGTGTCACTCTGCCTTTTGTGCCTCAGCATCACAATTTAGCATTTATATGCTATTAACAACAAAGTAAAGAAATTAGGGAAACAAAGCACTGGGATTTGACTAGTTTCAACAAAATCACAACTTTCATTGTTTAAAAAGAATATCACTTAATGACCAAGGGGACAAAAAAATGCATTAAAAAAATACCTTTGTAATAAAATGCAGCTACTGCATGATGTTATGATGGGATACGAGTGGGGGGGGGGGGGGGGGATCTGGTCATTTTTACTGCAGCTCATGTGGGTGTCTGTTTTTTTTTTTACATATATTTCCATGCAGAGATATGCGCACCGAGTCACATGTAATCAGTATAACCAGTAACATACACAAAGGTGGCCAACATTGACTCACGGATCATCCGTTTGGAGTTTGGTTTAACGTAACATGTGGGGGGGCTCGGTGTGAATATTTAAGGTGACATAGTACCAAATATTTGCCCTTCCAAATAACATTTATTTATTTATTTATTTATAGGGGCCTGCACGTTACTACTGTACTTGTAAATAGAACGAATACATATTTTGCAGCTGTATTGTATGTCTTTATTTATATAGCGCCAAAAGTGTACTCAGCGCAGGGAATTTTAAAAATACAATAAGTGCAGTAAAATCAGACAATGGGAAAGGAAATCCCTGCCCCGAAGAGCTTACAATCTAAGCAATCTAAGCAGCTACATATTATGCGTTTAGAATCTGCTTTCTGCTGCCCTTGAACTGCATTGCACTGTGGAATATTATTTTTCTTTGCCCCAGGCTACAAAACAGGGGCAATAAAATCTTCACCGGATTTATCCGATAAAACGAATCCAATTGAAAGCAAAGTTTTTTTAAATTTATTTGATCAATTCATTGCTGCGTTCCTGCACCCGCTTTCCATAGACTTTTTGGCAATGAAGTGCGTATGGGTTTTAGTGAAACAGACACACTTGAAAAAAAGATTTTTTTTTCTGAGCATAATGTTATTTGTATTTCTATTTTGATTTATATAGCAGTGTATGCAGCACTTTACAAAACAGAAATTCGAATACAGGGCAATGTAATACAATACGTGCAGCAAACATTAAGCGCACAATGGTGAAAGGACTTCCAGAGGTTACAATCTAAGAGTCCTTGTGAAAAACAACAACAAATAAATATAAGCTGACACAGAACAAGCCCAGACAAATGAATAAACATGTGACTTTGGCTATCAGATCACTGATGTACACTTAAGTATGGACAAAAGGACAGAGACTCATGAGAGCTTGTACAGTACATCCACCAACTGCGCCAAGACAATCAACACAATGAATGTACTTAACAGCTTATTTGTCCACTACAAAGACAGGCAACAGGGCTTTTTTTTTGCTCTTGTATGTTCTACGTTTGATGTAGTGAGTTTTTTCACTGAACTACCGATTATTTCTGCAGTGAGAATCCATACATTTGAATATAATCAGGTTCTGTGCAGATGAAAGACACAACAAATAGCCCCTTTTTGTAATGTCTGATCGGGTTGTGAAATGGTCAATGTCAATATTAAATTGAGCAAAATACTGGCACAAAACGAGAGAACGAGGCCAACCATTTAAAACGTTACATTTAATGTTGTTCTCCTGCCAAGTGAATGGACTTTTGCATGACTTTTTTTATATGGATTATTTAACCTCATCACACTCAGGGTTGCCACCACTCCGGGTTTGACCCAGAGACTACGCGTTTCGGTCAGGTATCTCCGGACTACGAGCTTATATATGAAATATCCGGACGTGGCCTCAGTTCCTACGTTCTCCCGCAGCGGCATCTCCCCCTGCATGATCCCGCAACATCCAATGGCGGCGTGTTACCATGACAACAGGATGCCGCGGCGCAAGGGACACCCTGTGGCACTGCAACGTCATGTGATGTCCCACTGTCATGGCAACCTTTTGACTCGTGGAGCCATGTTGACGGGATCATGCAGGAGGAGATGCTTTGCGGAGAAGGTAAGAGAGTTAAATATATAAATAAACTTACTTTAATTTAAAAAATTGAAATTGAAAAAGTCTCCGGGTTAGCCTTCGACAGAAGGTGGCCAGCCTGATCACACGCCGTACTAAATATACATGAAAAAAAACATATTGTGTTGAGCTTGGGTGCAATACGTGATATTACAATCTTCTTGATTGTAAGTTCCCACGAGCAGGGCCCTCGTTACCTCCTGTGTGTGTTTGTGCGCTTGAGTGTCCTTACTTGCCACGCCATTCTATTGATGTCATCTACATAACTCTGTACCCCCATTGTACAGCGCTGCCGAATATGTTGGCGTTTTACAAACAAACCACAATAGCAATGCTGTAAAACTCACACGGCATATGAAGACTTGAGCTATGGGGTTATAACATACCATGGATACAGCCACGTGTGTGGCTGAAAAAAAACAATTTTATTTGTGGGCAGTACAATTGAAAAAAAAACGTGAATGAAATATGCGGCCTTTCTGAATAGGGGGCGGGGGATGGTTTAGATGCTTCAGATGAATCAGAGAGGATGTGAGACATTAGATGATTGTTTGCAAGCTCATCAAATTCTTCTGCTATCACTCCTGCTGAGCGCTGTAGACAACTTGTCTATATTTCACAATACTGTAACTTCCAGTCTAAACAATTTTCTCTTAATGTTTTTGAAAACTTGTTCTGCCTATGTTTGCAATGTACCCTCTTTTCTCCAAGGGTGACCTTCATAAGTGTGCTGCATTTAATCGTGGGTGCATAAATCCCATAGCAAAAGGTATACAAGAGGTATGCTAAACAAGAAATGAGATGCAGGCATCAAATGCATGCAAACATGCTCAATTAATAGAATATATCAAATATATATATATATATATATATATATATATATATATTATAGGCAAGAGGGGGGTGCAATATCTGCAATTATGTTGTAAAAAGACAAATAAATATGATGTTCTGATAATACAGGAAACCTTTTTCAGAGGAATGATGTACATGTTATTACAAATGTATGCTAAGCGTTGAATAAGGTTTGTTCTGAAAATGTAGATCCGTATTAAAAAAACATCTGCAATGTCTGTCTTTTTGGTTAAACTTCAGTTGCTAACCTTTTGTGCTGCTAACCCCATTCAATTCTCATAATTGACACCGAATACACCTTCCGATGTTTAGTTGCCAGATCAGATGCACTGAATTTAACACATGGTAAGGAAACAGCCACGCGTATTCTGCCCTGCGAGTCAATTAAGGTTTTAAAACCAGTATAAATGGTGCACGCCGGCACAGTGGCACCTTGTGAATGTCTAACTGAACGTATCCAAGCCGTGAATACAGTTATTGTATCTAAAAGTTTCCAAGAATGATGCCATTGGATCCAACTTTGCTCCTTTAAAAAGAAAGCTTGTCTCTGCCATTCAGATATTAGTACAGCCTTTAACTGTTCCCTTGCAGTGATTCTCAGGACTCTTTGTAACAGGGCAATGAAACTCACTGCAATCTCCTCTCACCTAGGAAACACAATAGGTGGCAGCTATTGCTCTAGCTAAGCAAATCTCTTGTAAGTATGGAATCATGTGGCCAGTCGCTTGAATCACGTGGACTCTAAAAAAGAGTTTACCAGACAGCAGTGATTCCCAACAGAGGGTTGAAGAACCTCTAGGGGTTCGGGAAGGGCCTCCAAGGAGGCCGGTGAAAAAAAATACAAATGTGATGGCAGATCCTTAACAGTTACTGAGCCCGTGTTGGTACTGCTCACTTAGTAAGGTCCCAAGCAGCACGTTGGCACGGGTGGTACAGCTGTAAAATACAGCAGGAGATTCCAAAGTAGCTCCCCGCAATGCCGGTGGGGCATGACATGGGAAGCTCTGGCAGTTATTGAAAGGTATAACACCCATTCGATCTGCACACCGAGGTGTGGTTATTAAGTGTGTGTGCTCGTCTACCACCTCTGTACTGCTTGGGATCGGTCACAGAGTTTTGAAAGCAATAGTCTGATGAATAGGTAATAAGATTTATTAATTAGGGGTTCCCAGAACAAATATTTTCTAGCAGGAGGTGCAAAATGTGAAAAGGGTTGGGAACCACTGCCCCAGAGGAGCACAAGTCACGGGAACTCATGAGAGATTTACAGCCATTAATTAACTAAATCCCAAAAGCCTGGTAACCCTTTCAAATAGACAACAGAGAAAACACTAATATGGTGTGAAGACTCTCACTGCTCTCTAACATCAAGCAGAGGGCAAGCAGAACACTCATCATGCAGGCCTGGAAGGAATCCAAGGGCTGCTCTATTATTATAAAACAAAGCTTTAGGTCCGGGCCATGGTGCCTTCGCCCGCGCTGAGGCATGCGGAGGCTGTGGGAAAGTGGATGCTTTCCCTGGCAATGGTGGACGGGCCGTGGGGGGCGTTCCTGGGGGCGGCACGGAGCTGGATCGCCCTCATTGGACGAACCGTTCACGTGACTTGTCTGTCGCGCTGAGAAATTAGTTTAACAGATTTCTCACGCAACGAGTGCCCCCTCCTGCTTCTGCGCAGATGCGCCCGCACGCTGCATGCACGCGAACACTGCCTTACGGCAGTCTGTTCGCTCAGTGTGCAGACGCCCCCGCAAGGTCTGCAGTACCATGGCCCCAGCCGGAGAGAACTGGACAGTCACGTTGTTTTTGTTTGTTTTTCTGTCCCCGCCTACTGAGTAGTGCACGCTATATACTAGATATTACTTACACTTTGACATGACCTTTTTTGGACGGTAAAGGATATAGAGCAGCACTTGTAGAATACAGAAGAGACTGAAGTAGTGTATATTATGTGTATATCAATGATAGTCCATTGATTTTTTGATAGTCTAGCAGCTAGGCTATCAAGAAATCAAGATAAAAATACAGACAATGTGGTCAATATGAGCAAAATACAGCTAGACTCTGGCTGTACAGTATATTGCCCACATTATCTGTATTGTTTAGATTATCTTGTTTTATAGTTTCTACCTCTAGACTAATTACAGTCTATGAGATACGCCCTATAATCTTTTTGGTTTAGAGTCACTAGAGTAGATTAATATGTCTTCAGAGAAGCACTACGAAAACTGTTTTTATGGAGCTACACACACCTATCATAATTAAATAATGCAGTAATGCATTTTCTTGGAGAATGGGATGTGAGTTGGTTATTTGCCATTGAACATCCCTAATTTAAAGTGATTGATGGCTATAAATGGCATTATTATATATTCCCACTTCCCAAGAAATGCAGATGAGTACTTAGTATCATTATATGCTGCAATATTTTCAGTGAAGGAATTCAAGGCTGCCCCCCTGCCATGTAGTTAGCAAACCAAGGAGTGCCAATTTATTTTTTGAGAGGAAAATATTTGGAGAATCCACTCACAGAGGGGTAGCACAAGTCAATTTAAAATAAATCCAAGAAGAACTGACCACAAACCCATGATCAAACACCCCACGTCACACAAAACAGCAGCCAGATCTCTGCTCCCTTCCCCCCATCTGCAGGTAATGCAACAAATGGTAGAGATGCTTAGATCCAGGGGACCCTGGAGCTGAACAACAGGAAGTGCACAATCTAAGCATCTGTCACCTCCTGGGGAGAGCTAAATGGATTAGAGAAACCAACCAAGAGAAGAAAAGTCCTTTCAAAAAATGCAATTGATTAACATGTCCACTCCAAAATGCAACATCACTTCTATTCCCTAAAGACATGATTGGGATCCCAATGCATTTTAAATTGAATTGATTCTTTGGTCAGTGGGGAAACATAGACCCAAATTACCAATCAACCCAACTAGATTGTTGGAAATGTATCTAATGAAGATTTGAATAAGAGGATCAGAATACAAGGGGAGATCCTTTGAGTACACAAGGATATTTATCTATGCCTTGAGAGATAAACTCATGTTTTTGGAGGACACTAAGCAGGAACCTATCTATGTGCGTTATACAGAATTGATCTATACTGACCCAGCAAGTTAGTTCAATAGCTGAGAGCAGAAAAAGATATGGAAACCTAGTGATAAGCTTATCAGTGAGTTTATTGTTCCACACACTTCACAGTCGTAAAATACCAGGGCAGCCCATGGGGTTATCTGTGACAATATTCTTACTGCACTAGTGACCCCTCCTCAAATCACTGACCCCTCTTGAAATCACTTACACGTGGACACACTCCCTCTTTTCAACTGCACCAGGCTATTGTTCTGCATTAGACTTGGAATTCTAGGTCGACCTCACCATCATGCACCACTTAGTCTATCTTATGAAGGCAACATTGTTTGTACTTTTCAGAAAGTTTCCCTTTAATCTAAGAGGAGAGGACTTCTGCAAATTGTACTACCTTCATATGACATACATTGTGTCTCTGTTGCGATCTGAGTGATTGGGAATACAAAGAGATAATCCACCTCATGGGCAGAAACCGAGCTCATTGTGTATATTGAATCCACACCACCATTCTTCATTGTATCTGCGGTACCTAATGTGTACAAGCAGTATAGTAATTCTGAAGATAACAGAGGCAGGTTGCCGCTTTCAGTATACAGTATAAATAACTGCTAAAACTGCCTATCCCTGATACTATAGCAGAAGTCAGACACGGGTAGAAAGTGGCTGCCCCTGAAACAGTACTAACAGTCACAAGACATTATCTCAGCCTTCTTAGGACCGTCCCTCGAGAACAGCCCAACCAGTGGAAACACTTCTCTGTACCTCAGCATTCATTGCCCATAATAAGCTAATACTGTACAATGGTAAGATTGATTAAGATACATAGATATGGACTTGCAGCGTATGTTGACCCAAACCCACCGACAGTGTGCTATCAGTTCAGCAATACACTTAACTAGACACACGATTAAGGCTCTTGTCTATAAATACCAATAATATGCCCTGAGTAGCTCACTAACTATCAATACTTTCCAGAGAGTCTGGTAGCGAAGAAAACAGAATTGATATTAGGTCAATAACCACCACAAAACAACTCTCCCCCACCCCTAGCACAGAGCCGAAGGGTGGGTAGAGGTCCTCCAGTAATCCAGATGTTTGATGTCCCACTAGAGGGAGGGGAGATCTCTTGAGCAGCAAAAACAACTCTTCCACCAGCGGTAATAACCCCTACAAAAAGTCCTACTCTGCACTCTTGTACTTGTACTGAGAGAGGGATGTGGTAATTATAGACTCTAACACACCGCATCTCCTTTCCTTGGACACCCTTTAATTGTATGAGCGGTCAGTGACCCGCAATGTTCTGCTATTTGTTGCTGACCAGTGCAGGGTTGAAGCCAATCACCCTGCCAATTCTGCAATATCCGACCCCAGCATAACCCATGCAAAATGTATTACGTGAACATCACGTGTCTGCATTCAACTTTACAAAATAGGTGCACTACATTATGCCAAATACATTTGAATGCTTTGAATTAAAGACCCTTAACGACGATGTGCCTGCTTATAACCAGCATCGCCAATGCTATCCAAGAAAAACACATGGGTTGATCAAAATGATGATAAGCAATATCCCCCTCCCCCCCCCCAAAAGCATTGACCAGCTCTCAGCAGCAAGGTGAATATCAATGCATCCTAGCTGATCAATGCACGTTAGGGGCTGCAGCAACATCTCCTGATGCCCACAGGAGCACTTTTCTCTGCCAGACCTGTTGAGCACCGCGCTGTGTGATGTGTGCGGCGCACTGGCGTCTCCTCCTTACCTGCAGCCTTCAGATCCAGCAGCGAGGAAGCCGCCAGCAGCCCCAGCAGGAAAGCTCCCAACCCTCCAGCCTCTCTCCTGCTCCGGAACATCCCGGGGGATCGGTCCCGGGGGCAGATTCTGGCACGGTCCGCCGGTCCCCCGACGCATGCAAAGCCCCAAAACATGAGGGAGAGCCAAGGGGGAAGTGATGGGGCCAAGAGTAGCCAAGGAGAGGGGCTGCCCGGCAGCCCCCTACCCCCTGCTCCTCCACCCCCTGTACAAAGAGCTCTTTGTCAAGCCGCTGCTGCTGCTGCTGCTCTGATCCTTTGCCTTCTGCTGCTCCCTCTACCTTTGCAATTATGGTTTATAACTGCAGTGTATGATCCTCTAGAAAAAAAAAAGATGTATTCCCTGTGCCACAATTGTTTTTTTTTAATGTATTTGTATCTTCTTCCTGTCCTTAGGTGGCCAGTGTAACCATCCCTAGAAGCTCCAAGCGTGGGATGTGCACGGGGGAAAAAAAAAAAGTTTAGTGCAGCAGAAAGTTTATTGCAGCTCTTGCTTGGAGTGGCAGACCTGCCCCTTGTGTGTCCCACACAGTGTGAGGGGAGGTAGAAGTGGGCAGGCACTCCTCCCTGCACCCCCTGCCAGCAGCATCCTGACGTCACTGAGAAACCACTCTCAGGCAGAGGGGGGAAGTCAACCTGTCTGTGCCTGCTCCCTCTCGCGGAAACCCGCCACTGGAGAGAGGGAGGGGGGGAGAGGGGGGAGAGAGGGAGAGGAAGAGGGGGGGCGGGGAGACGAGAGGGCGGGGTGACGACGAGACGATATGTTTTTGTGCTTTTTTAGGGGGGGGGAAGAGGAGAGAGAGGGGGGGGGGAAGAGAGAGATGAGGGGGGGAGAGAGAGAGGGGGGGGAGAGGAGAGAGGAGAGGGGGGGAGGAGAGAGAGAGAGAGGGGGGGGGAGAGAGAGAGAGGGGGGGGGAGAGGAGAGCAGTGGATGGAGGAGGGGTGGGGGAGAGCAGAGGGGGGGAGAGGAGACGAGAGGGGGGGGAGAGAGGAGAGGCGGTGTGGGAGAGAGAGAGATGGGGGTGGGAGCGGAGAGGGGAGGGGAGAGGGAGGGGAGAGAGAGAGAGGGGGCCGGAGTGAGGTGGGGGATCGGACGGAGGGATGAGAGGGAGGGGGGAGGGTAGGGGGAGAGAGAGAGTGTACACACACACACATATATATATATATATAAAACAAAAGAATGATGAGCGTACACTCCTAAATGTACAATTAATAAGTATATATTTAATAAAAATCAGACAACCTATAACCACATGTAGCGCACTTTCCCCCACCCCCTGGGAGAGGTGTGGCTACCGTGTGTGTGGTGCGGTGCGGTGCGGTGCAGTGTGATACCTGTGGCTCACAGGAAACCTGAGCCTCCGCTGTTGGGAACCTGGGGTGTACCTGAGTTGGTGATCGGTAGCGCCTCCACCTGTATGGGATTCCGCTGTGTGGAATTACCCCGTTGCAGGAACCCCATGCAATAAAACAGACTTGTATGGGTGTAACAGTTTTACTGCACAGACTAACAATACTAACACTCCTATAATCAATAATAAAGACAAGACACACACTCACAGAGGCCTCGCAGGGCCGTATCCCTTCACCGTGCCTTCCCAACACCATGTCCATACCCCAGTGGGGTTTACCCCAATGTACTGAGGTGCTCCAGGCACCAGACTGTCCCAGTGTCCCCCAAGAGCCAACCCACCCAAATGTGTAAGACAGCGCTGCCCCACTAAAGTGTTGAGTTGATGCACCTGATACGTTGGGTACCTGCCGGGGGTGTGTCCACACCTGGGCGTGCAGATGAAGATGGGATGCACGGAACCAAAGTACTGAACCGCGAAGCTTCCACCTCTACGTTTGGGTGGATCCGGCGTGGACCGTCCCACCATGAAGAGAGTCTCTGTAATAGAGGAATTATCTGGTTCCAGATCACCTAGGGTCAGCGCAGCTGCGTCCTGGCTTTGTGTCTCTATGATCTGGTTCTGGACCGCAGTCACCGTGCGTGCAGCGTCTCACTGTGTCCCTGACACTGATAGTGCTAAGCGGGGCAATGTCCCTGTTAAGGGCAAGGCCCTATAGCAGCCACAAGCTATGTGGGGGTCGGGGCTTTGCTGGGGCCAAACAGGGGGTCTCTGGCCTAGTGCAGGAGCCTACTGATACCCTGCACCTACACCCTTACCATGTGATATCCCAGCTCCGACTGGCGTGGTCTCTGAAGCGCCAAATGTATCAACTGCTGTCCTCCATGAATGCTGCAGCCCTATTGGCTGGGTCCTGGCACATGACTAGCTGTCCCTGTGCCTTGTGGGGCTTGTAGTCCCTGCGGATCACCTTGGAGTACTTGCTGCCACTTATGCTGCTACAGCGCAAAGCTTTCTCCTAATGGCCACTGCACTGGGAGCTATACCGCACATGTGCGATTGTACTGCGCATGCCGGCACACTTCCAAGATGGCGGCGCCCAGAGCACTCGCTCCCCGTGGAGCACTGTCGAGGCGCTCGCCACTCCGGCCCCTGTCTCCATCCCCTACAGCAGTGCCGGGTCCGCCTGCCACTCCAGCGGCAGCCGGCATCTCCCCGCACGTACCGGGGGTTCCCCTGCTGGATTGGAGGTATGCGGGAATCCGGGGGGGCCCCAGAGGGAGACCCTGCCACACACAGATGATATAGACATATAAAACAGAGATGAAACAATAAAAATGGATGTCAGTGGATGCTGTAATCCTAAATAGGAGAGGTTTGTGGGAATCTTGAGGGTTAATAATACCAAGAAATTGGGGTTGATATTAGGAGATTGTGTCCATTTAAACTCCTGGACGGTGTGATGGACACATGCTGGTATATTAACTCCTGCAATATTATCAAACAGTAAAAATACAGAAGATGAATATGGAGCACCCAGCAGGTATCTCTACATCACCAACAATAAAACTTTAGTTGTGGGCAGCACTGTCACACACTTTGGGTGGGTTGACTTCTGTGGACACCGGGTGGTTAGGTGCCATGGGGCACCTCAGTACTTTGGGGATAACCCATGAAGGTGTGGATGCTGGGTTGGAGGGTACTGTGGAGTTACGGCCGTGCGTGTCCTTGTTGGTGTGGGTGTTATGTTGTTATCCCTATTATCAAATGCATGCAGTAAACTGTTATCTATACCGGTGTGGGTGTTTCTTGCATTGGGTCCTGGGACGGGATTATTCAACATAGTTAGAATCCCGCCCAGGTGGAGGCGCTGTCACCAGACGGATCAGGTACACCCCAGGCTCCCAGCAGCGGAGGTTCAGGCCTCCTGTGAGTCACCGGTAAAGCACCACACACACTCAGTAGCTGCCATATCTCCCATAGGGTGGGAAAAACTGCGTTACACACAACACACACCTGCAGCCCCCCCCCCTCTACACCCACTGCAGCCCCCCTGTAAATCCACACACTGCAGACACAAACAAACACAGAAGACTCCACACCCCTCCTCCACCCACAAAACACATACTGAAGACTCACTGCAGCCCCCCTCTACACCCACAGAACACAAGCTGCAGACACACACACACACACACACACACACACAAACCAACAAAACAGACTCTGCCACCTCTACATCCACAAAACACACACCAGCAGCCCCCTCTCTACACCTGCTGCAGCAACCTGTAAACCCACACACTGCAGACACACACCAACAAAACACTCTGCAAGCTCCTTCCTCCACCCACAAAACACACACTGAAGACACACACTGCAGCCCCCAACCCCCTACACCCACAAAACACACACCAACAAAACAGACTCTGCCGCCCCCTCTACACCCACAAAACACACAGCAGACACACAAACCTTTCCCTTCACTCTTCTGTGCGGAGATCTCTGCAGGCAGGGAGGGTGGAGGAGTCAGTGCCTTGCTGCTGCCTCCTGTCCAATCACCTCCCCTGTCTCAGAGCAAATCTCACTCTTTGTGAATGAGAACTGAAAGCTGATTGGCTGAAAAACTTGGCAGGGTTCCAAAAATTTAGGTCCATTACTGAATGGATAATGCCCGGAATTTTAACGAATCGGAGAGCAGGGATTTCAATAATGCCCGGAATTTAACAGCTTTAGCCTATAATTAAGTAATAATCCCTGGGTACAATCATTAGAGGGCATTATTGGCCAGTAATACCCTGTTCTGAGGGGATATTATTACTATTATAGATGTAGCCCAGACCTACGTTTAGCCCTCCTTACCTCCACTACAAGCGGGGAACTCACCGGGTAGTCAGGAGGGTTGTAGTGGTGACTCAGTCGCCGGAGCGCTTCGGCGGGACGCCGGGAATGGCGCCACCATTTTAGAAGTGCCACGCATGTGCAGTAATAGCTCGCGCATGCGCATAGGGTATTCAGAGTAGCGTCGGCCATCTTGCTACACCCGGCGCATGCGCAGTGCATTAAGGAGCGGCGGCCATTACACCCATAGCTCCACAGGGGAACTACCAATCCCATGAGCCTCTGGGAGTAGGGACACAAGGCCCACAGCAGCCAATAGGACCCCCGGAATCCCCCTGCAACAGACTGATACATTTGGCGCGCTCAGGGGGACCACGCCAGTCGGAAGAGGGAGCTGGATCAAGCAGGTAATGTGTCAGAGCCAGTGGCTCTGAAACTAGACCTAGTATATCCCCAATTAAGCCCCAGCAAGGCCTCGTCTTACAGTAGCTTGTAGTTGCTGCAGGGAGGCCCCTTAGATAGGGACGCTTTCCCATTTGCTCTCTAGTGTCAGGGACACAGTGAGGACACCGCACGATGATCGCGACCTGTGGTCTGGGACCAGACCACCTCCGTTGTAAGAGACCCTGTATGGTGATATTATCCACGCCAGAATTCACCCCACGTGGAGGCAGACGCCATCGTGGACGAAGACAACGTTGGATCAGATGGGTCCCCTTGTTAATCTGCATTACCCGGGTGCTGGAGCCCCGGGCAGGTACCCAACTAAGTGCACCAACACTTCACGGATAGCGCTATCTCCAACACTTTTGGGTGGGTCCTGACATTGGGGTAAAAGGACATCAGTGTATTGGTGCCAAGCACCCTATGTACTTTGGGGACACTCAATAGTGGTACAGGGCTGGGCCTATTATACTGTGTGGTACAGGGTACTGTTATAGTGTATTCAGTAAAGGTTATTATATACCTGAGTGTGTGTATTATTAGTATTGTTCCGGTAAGGGGCTTATCGCACCCCGTTGGGATCCCTTACAGGTGGAGGCGCTGCACAGAGACGAACCAGAATCACCCCAGACTCCCAGCGGTGGAGGCTCAGGTCTCCTGTTGCCAGGCAGGTAATAGCAGTAACGTTAGTTACTACATAGGCTAAATGTAGGCTTTTTTCCCCCCAAAAAAGACACTTTTTTTAGTCATATTGATTTTTATCAGCATGATCATCTGCATTCTTTTACTGCATGTGTTTATTAAAAGGAAATTGTACATACACACAGCTTCCCTCTACATACACACACACACACTCTACAGCTCCCCCCCCCCCCTCTATACACACAAACACCACACTGTCCTGGAACAGGAAAAAAGCTTATCCTCTTTGATAAAGCACGGAGTGACGCGCGAAACGCGTAAGAGTTGTTTTTTTCGGCTGCTATGTGCCAATAAAGCTATTTACCAGTAAAGAGCCCCGGTCTGCAACATTTCTTCTCCGGAGAAGATGCACCGCCTGAGCTTTTCTCCTATCTTCTATCCACGTTTATACTGATTGGAGCACGCTGACGTCCAGGAGCCCTCCCTCTCAAACAGTGAGTTTATTTGATTCATAAGTTTACCCCATGCAAGATATTCCTCGGGTCAGAGGCTATTGGGGAGACTTTAACACTGTTATTTACTGTGAGACAACAAGGGGTTAAATTCCACATATGGGACGTCCCTGAGAAGTACTATAAAGAAAGAATTATACTATTTTACCGCTTGATTCGGCTGAAGTGGCGCCGCTAGGGAGTTTCATACTCCTATTTCTTCTTCACGGTCCTGGAACAGGATTGTTTATTTCTGTGTATTTTTCCTGCTCTCAGGCTGCCAGCTCTCCCCAGCTAAGTTGCATGTTTTTCCCTGCTCTGAAGCAGCCAGCTGTGTATATTGCAACATTATTGTTACAAATAGTACCCTACACACAAGCCATTAGCCAGTTGCCATGGCAACCTCCCAATGCTCATATTTGAGAATGGTTTAGTCCTCTCCCCCTGCCTTTATCTGCATATTGTTATGCCCCTTAGCTTGTTCCTGTCTGAAAGGAAAATGTGCTCTCTCTTTCCATCAGCAGACACAGTGAGTAAGGCCGCGTCCTTGGATTGTGCTTGCGGGCGGAGGCGCGCTTCCGCTCGGCACTGAGCCCCTACAGCCGCAATGAGAGCGGCTTTAGTAGGGGCTCGCCTACGCTTCCGCAAGCGCGCGGAAGCATAGGTCTTAGGGAAATTATAAATCTTCGCGCTTGCCGGAGCGCAGGGCCGGTCACGTGAGTGGTTAGCCCAATGAGGACGAACCAGCTCTGTGACGTCACTGGCCGCCCGCCGACACGCCCCAGACAAGCCCCCGGATGGCGCGCTGTCTAAGGCCAGGGAAAGCACCCGCTTTCCCTCAGCCTCAGCGCGCCTCCGCACGCCAGCAAAAACCATGGCCGAGGCCTAAGACACATCTTTCACTGCTCCCGTAGAAAGGTATTCCTTTTCACCTTCGCCTCAGAGAAGCACTTCCCCCATAGCAGAACACCTTCCTTTCATAAGGTCATTCTCCTGACAAGAGAAATTTGCTATCACAATCCACATACAAGAACTTTTATATTTCTGTTAATTCCTGTCAATAAAGTTTAAGAAAATAGAAGAACATGGTGTGCTTTAAAAAGGGGACAAGTTAAGCTACATTGATCTACTCACATGCTACAAGTGAGCCTGGGTCCAGAATAAACACTCTGCAACCCCCCTCTATATACATGTACCCCTTGTACCCCCACCTAAGTGATATTGGGGTCATCTGCTTCTCTGGCTACTCCATGTAGGTGTTGTGCTGTACCTGTGTGGCAACAGAAGGGCTGAGTGCTCTGCGGTGTTGTGGGGAGAACAGGACAGGTTTACAGGTTACCTTAGTTCTTGGTGCAGCGTCTCCAGTCAGCATGGGTCCTTTGGATGGAAGGAGATTCCATACTGACACATTGTTCTTGATTCTTGGACAGTGATCACACTGGTGATGGTATAACGGTGTTTATTGCAGATACATATCTCACAGCATGGCATTGCTTTCTTCTTTGGCCTAATCATATTAATAGTTCCCTCCTAGGCCTCTTTGTGAGACTCAGGGCAATTGATCCTCACTCCATAGGGTGAGGAGAGAGACAGAGATAGAGAACCTAGAACTTTGGGAGAGTCCAGTATTTATATCCCTTGGGCATGACTGTAACTTTATGCTGTATATAGAACAAAGTTCCATGTTTACAGTGCTCCAGTGTGTCAGGACATTAGTCACATGAATATGAGGAATAATCAGTATAAATCTTGATTGAAGAGTGTAACAGGGGAGTTATCCCTGTTCAGGAAATGTGCCTCTAATCCAGCAGTGTGGAGTTTAACTGCTGGTAGTCAATTAACCAACACCACCTGGCCGATTAGGTTTCTTAGAAAAGCCTGTCTTTGAGACAGGAAGTGAGATTGTTCCTGAGTATCACAAGTAGTGGGACTGACCATAGGAACAGATGTCCTGAGCCTGCCAGAAGAAAAACTGCACGCTGCTTACAAGACACAGGGGAAAGCACTTCTGAACCTGAATGCTGATATAGCCTGAGTAAAAAGGCAGCAACCCAGGAACAGAGAAGACTTTCCCTCCAACTGCAAGAAAACAGATAAGACTTTCCTTTATAAGACTTTGTATCTGCACATATCAAGATATATGTTTGGGGCAGGGAGACATGCTAATCTAAAGGGAGTTGTGGACTGCATAGGTTTCACTAGACATACTCCCAAGTGAACAGAAGCTTTGTTTGACCCCTTGTTTGGATGATTTTCTTATGTTAAGGAAACAGGCGCAATAAAAGCCTTATTTAATTTCACCTTAACAAGTCTCCCTTGCATACCTCTGCGCACGTCCTCCTACAAAGAGGACTAAATGAAACAGGTGACCTGAATCACAGTGAGTGCTGGAGTCTACAGGTATATACTCATGCGTGAGATGCATAGAAAATAAAGTCCTGGTAGGTGATACTGTACATGTGAAAAATGAATATAATCCACTAAGTCACCTCCTATTAGGACTGCTTCTCCAGAGTGTAGAATACCATATACAGTGTCCCAGCAAACCGAAGATATACAAAATTGGTTACTTATCTCACATCAGGTCACCTGTCTTCCTCTCTGACGAAGCACCGCGTGCAGTGTGAAACGCGTAAGAGGAATCTTTTACTTGTCTGCACCATGTTGTCTCATCAATAAAGAAGTTTTTCACCGGATATTTTGGCCCTGAATTCACTCCTTGCTTGCATGGCTGTGCTCCATCTCTCCTCCCTGCTGGGACGATTCCTATGACTGTAACTTTGACTCATAACAAGCCAGATCTGGATACTGATAGGCCATCACATTTATTATGTTGTCCAATCAGTATCCACCCCCCAGGCTGACACTTTCAGGCTGTTGCTAGGCCCGTCCTTGGATACATCTAATATATCCAAAGCTGCAAATGCACACAGGGCCTATTTGAAGGAATTAGCCCATCCACTGCCTGCACCTATCAGGACTTACACTGGTAGGGCCCCAGGAAAAGAAGTAGCGGCCTCCCCCTTGTGAAAAATTCCAACGACCACGCTTGGACTACAGTATGCATAACATCCCACACTGTACAACAACCTGTAAATTACATAACATAACAAATGCATTAACATTCTGCATACATTAATACATGGCAATACACAATACCATACTGAATATCCATTCCCAACTGGAACCTAGATATAATGGAAATGTGTCCGGGCTACCTCAGTAATAGTGGGCTGGATCAGGCTTTTTAATCATATTACCCTGACCATCAGGTACTCTGACACAGAGTAGCACCTCCTTTTTCCAGACTCTGAGATATATTCCACCCGGTCTAGATGTATGTTGCGGCCCACTACCCATAACTTCAGTAGATGTTTTGCTCTATCAAAGTCACGGTACCTGGAGTCTCTAGCAGTATTAGCTAAGTGTGCTACTAAAGCTTCCTCCACTCACTCCATCCTGTGTTCCTCAGCACTTCTCATGAGGTTCTATGGGAGATAGGGGTACTCGTATCCCATCTTACAGAACCTGTGTACTAGCACTCTCTCTGCTCGGCTGTACTTCATTAAACCCTTCTCTCTGGCTGTTCCAGGTTGCACCCAAAACACTGCCCCTTCCCATAAAGGTGGTTCTACGGTCACTTTCCTACCCGGAGATAAGGCAGTCACTGACCCTGACAGACTACTCTTAGCTGACCCCTTCTGTACTGGTTCTGATGAGGACTTTCCCTCCTGTTCCACCCGGTCCCCCCATGGTACAGACTTCTCCACAGTAGGGGAGCCCCTGCTACAGCCACAATGGTGATATAGGTAAGCGGTGCTATTGGGTAATAATGTATAGAGAACTGGTAGAGAAAAGAACCCAACTATAGCACTCAAGCTCACCCTCACCCTGATGAATGTGGTAGTTAAAACATAGTCTTTATTATGCAACCAAGATAAAATAAAAGGTGTTAAAACGTGGACTGAAGGTATATGCTGGATCCAAATACTGATAGCCGTATTGGCTCAGGATCCTTAAATATTAGTGTGTGAAGAGGAGAATACTCATAACACACTAGATGACAGTCCTTTGTGAAGGATCTGTAGGTGAATAAACGCGTACAGGAAATTCTCGTGACCAAGATAGTAAACTGTAAATCACTTAAGCAATTAGCCAAATAAACCAAGGTATGACAAGTGGAATAGTTGGATTTACAGTAACCAGTGGATGCTTATGGTGTCACTTTTATATTATAATATGATACACCTAAGATGAAGATTTTATTAGGTCATGGGAATTAGTATTAAAATAATGCTCAATAATGCTGATGGATCTATTATTAGAGTTTCAAAAAGAAAAACTAAAAACAATAGAAAATGAGCTTGAAATTAAACTTATAGAAGTCGAAACCTGGCGATCAAACCCCAAATTTATTGAACTTTAGGGGAAATTAGACCCAAACTTGGACAAATTTGCAAGCGAACTTAAAGAACGCAAGCGACGAAAGTTTGCCAGGGATAAGAAAGACTTCAAAGAGGATAAGATCTTTCGATACAAGTTCGCCAAAAACAAACCCAAAGCTAAGAAACCTGACCAAACTTCATCTACAGAATGGGAATAGTCAGGTAGTGAGGAGGAAAGATCCAACTCACTTTTGACAGAGGGTATGACTAACCAAATAGCCTCCACCTCACACCCCCTTCCCCCCAGGTTCCTTTTTTAGACCAACACAGGACAGCATCAGGCCAAAGAGGAAGAGGAAAACCAGAAGAGGGAAAGATCTGGGTACCAAGAAGTCGAGCCATGGGGCCACAATATCCCAAGAAGAGGGAGAAGCCACCGAGATATTAAATGACTCCAAAATGCAAATGGTGGCATTGAGAGAGTCTCATGCTTCCTTCCGTTTTCTGCAACGAAGAAGGAAGTGGTCCACAACGGACCTGTCACTCACCAGAGTGGCAGTGGTGGCAGGTAAGCCCACCCGGCCGGACGGCTTTGCGGCCTTCTCGACTCCCGTTGGTGGAGCTATAATCGGTACAATATCACATGCATATGTGGTGGTGCCAGCGGCACTTCGCAAGGAAATTGCTCAAGCAGCCTCAGAGCATCGTAGTGGCGCTCCGCAGTGGTCACGTAGGCGGCAGCTTTATTGCAGCCTCACTCATCTCCTGTTGGCGGCGTAGATAAAGATCCGAAGCCTTCTGCACTTGGTCCCAGCGCGGATCACCGTAGTGGATCTGTCTTGGATCTCCGGTGATGAATACCGGAACCTGCAGCTCTGTAGCAGACTCGGGTACGTAGGAGGTCTCGGCAGGTACCTCACGGATGTTACGGCCTTGTCCTCCGACTCACCAACGTCGATCACCTCTGCAGATTCCTCTCTCTTTGAGCAGCTTTCTGGAGCAGTTGCAGAGCACACCTCGCAGTATGCGGGTGGCGCTTCTCCGTAAGGCTCAGATGGCTGGCTCCTCGGCATAGGTGTCACACCGGACAAGGTAAGGGACAGCTCCGGCGGCGAGATGGCATTGGGCACGTTCTGGAAGGCACTCACCCAGGCTGTAGGGCCCAGAAGGGAATCTTCTTTCCACCCCACATGGCGCACGGAGTGTAGCTCCATACTCAGCTCGGCTTCCGGATAGTCAATCACCATCTGCAGGTCAGGGTAGAACAGTTCATATACCATGGCTAGGTAGTGCCGAGTGGCATCGCCGGCAGATCCTTGAGCCAGTAGCGACAGCTTACGCACTTAGGTGTAGAGTGTCCGCAGTTCTTTGGTGCTCATATCTGGATTGGGATGTAAATTCTCCTCTGGTTTAGGCCTTAGGTAAGGTACTCGGCAAACCGGGCAACTCCCCATCTCCTGGGCTGTCCGCCTGGATAGTCGCACAGCGGGCAAACTCCTAGTAAGGCTGAGTCCCCGCTGGCGCTGAGCTCGCTATGTGCTTGGCGCTTAGCGCGCTTACCTCTGTGAATGGGAATCCTCCCGTTCATGCTCGCGCTGTTCGTGGGTGCTCATGCGCGTGCATGCACGCTCTCCCAAGCTTTGTGCTTGTGCTTGAGCAGACACTGGAGAGATACTTTCAGGCTCAGAGCAGGATCACATGACCCTGCTCTAACCAATGGGAAGAGAGAGGGTGTGTTGTAATGCCCTGTCACTACACCAAACACAAACATGGGATTTCTAGCCGAGAGAAG
>CM071567.1:132064829-132183798 GCA_036426205.1 Ascaphus truei | reverse complement strand
CGTGGGAAAGGGGGGGAGGGGGACAACGGACTGTTGTTGGTGGGGGTGGGGGGGGGATAACGACTGGTGTGGGGGGGGCAGTGACTGGTGTGGGGGGGCAGTGACTGGTGTGGGGGGGCGCAAAATGGACTGGTGTGTGGGGGGCAAATGGACTGGTGTGGGGGGCAAACGATGTGTGGTGGGGGGGGGTGGTAAACAGACTGGTGTGGGGGGGGCAAACGGACTGGTGTGGGGGGGCAAAACGGACTGGTGTGGTGTGGGGGGGGGGGAAGCAGACTGGTGTGGTGTGGGGGGGGCAAAAACAGACTGTGTGGTTTGGGGTGGCAAAACGAACGTGGGGTATGGGTGGCAAAAAGGAACTGGTGTGGTGGGGGCAAAACGGACTGGTGTGGTGGGGGGGGGCAAAAATGGACTGGTGTGGGGGGGGGGGGGGGGCAAAACGGACTGGTGTGGTGTGGGGGTGGCAAAACGAACTGGTGGTATGGGGGGGCAAAACGGACTGGTGTGGTGTGGGGGGGGGGCAAAACGGACTGGTGTGGTGTGGGGGTGGCAAAACGAACTGGTGGTATGCAGGGGCAAAATGGACTGGTGTGGGGGGGGGCAAAACGGACTGGGAGGGGGGGGGGGGGGGCAAAACGGACTGCTGTGTTGTGGGGGGGGGTCAAAATGGACTGGTGTGGTGTGTGGGGGGGGTAGGGTCAAACGGAGGGGTGTGGTGGGGGGGGGGGCAAAACGGACTGGTGTGGTGTGGTGGGGGGGGGGGGCAAAACGGACTGGTGTGGTGTGGGGGGGCAAAACTGACTGGTGTGGTGTGGGGAGGGGCAAACGGACTGGTGTGGTGTGGTGTGGGGGGGCAAAACGGACTGGTGTAGTGTGGGGGGGGGCAAACAAAGTGGTGTGTTGTGGGGGGGGGCAAACAAAGTGGTGTGTTGGGGGGGGGTAAAACGAAGGAGGGGGGGAAGGAGAGACAGGGGGGAGAAAGATAGCAGAGGAGAAGGGCGGCGAAAAAGAGAAACAGAGGAGAGGGGCGGGAGGCGAAGAAAGGAGAGGAGAAAGGAAGAGAAGGGGGGAGGGAAGAGGGAGAAGAAAGGGCGGGACAGGGGGGGAGAAAGGCAGAGAAAGGGCGGAGGAAGAAAGAGCAGAGAAGGGGGAGAAGGAAAAGGGCGAGAGAGGGGGAGAGAAGAGGGGGAAAGGTCCAGAGAGAGAAGGGGGGAGAAGGGCGAGAAGGGGGGAGAAGTAGCAAGAAAGGTTGAGACTGGGGAAGCGAAGGGGGACAGGATGGAGAGAGGGGGGGAAGAGAAGAGAGAAAGGAGAGAAGGAGGAGAGAAAGGCAGAGAGGGGGAGAAAAGAGAGACGAAGGGGGGAGAAAGGAGACGAGAAAGGGGGGGAGCAAGAGAGGAGAGGGGGGAGAGAAGGGGGGGGAAAAGGAGCAGACCAGGGGGGGAGGAGACAACGGAGAGAGATGGGGGAAAGAGGAACGGGGAAAGGAAGGGGGACAGGGGACAGAAGGCGAGGAGAAGGTAAAAGGAGAGAAGGGAGAGAGAAAGGAGAGAAGCGGGGAGAAAGGAGCGGAGCAGGAGGAGAAAAAAGAGGAGGAACAGGATGAGAGAGGGGGAAGGGGCGGACGAGAGGGAGGAATGGGCTAGAGAGAGGGGAAGGAGGGGGAGAGCGAAGAATGGAGGGGGCGGAAGCAATGGGGGAGAGAGAGGAGCAATGGGGGGAGGGGGGAGAGGGGACACGAGAGAGAGCACAGGGGGGGAAGATGGAGAGCTGGGAGAGGAGAGCATGAGAGCAAGAGAGGAGGGGACAATGGAGGGGACGAGCGCGAGAGAGAGAGAATGGGGGAGAGAGAGAGCAGAGAAAGAAGAGAGAGCACGCAACGGGGAGGAGCACGAGAAGAATGGGGGAGAGAGAGAAGGGAGACGCCTATAGGGCACGCGCCGACCGGGTTAAGGGGTCGTAGAGAGAAAATGGACAAAACACCACAACACAAGCCCATATTCAGCCAATGGAGCCCCCTCCTATTATTTATATATATTATGTTGTTCTTGCAAACTTGTAGCAACCAAAGCTTGCAACTGCATGAACCTTTTGCACAAACCATTCAGCTCCTGTATCACGGGAACGCCTTTGTAGATTAGAGTCCCAGCAACCATGCGGCTTCCGTGGTTATAGGCTGGGAACCGCCATTTTGGGATGCATCAAACGTACATATGTAACTCCTTTGTTATCTCAGGAGCCAAACACAAATAAATGCATCTTTTCTGCGCAATTACAGCTGAGTACACACGCTCCCTGGGGAAAGCATAAGGAAACGCCTCATGTTTCCTATCATCAGACTCGAGAGTGGGTGACTGGGGCACTGGTGATGCCTCAGTGGCTCTGTCCCCTTTTTTCCTTATTGAGGTGGTACCACGATCCCCGGTGGTGCCTCAGGGAACGCCCCCCACTGTTCACAGTGTGTGTGATATGAGGGTGACCACACTCACTGGCCACGAAGCCAAGAGTACGCCCACAAACATTAGTTTTCCTCTCAGTGGAGGGTTGCAGGCTCCCTGGTTGGAAGCTGCCAGGGGAACTCGCTCCCTTTTTTTCATCGTAGGGAAAGCATATGGGTTGTAAACAGTTTGTGATGCATAAAAACATAGTTGTCAATCAATCCCACTGCTGTCTGCTCTGGCTTTTGCAAAATGTCTGTGAGACATAACGACCAATCTCAGCAGGCCTCAATGAGGCCTGTAACCCCCGCCCCCCAATGGATATTGGGGTATCTGCTTCTCTGGCTACTACATTTAGGTGTTGTGCCTGTACTATGTGGCAACCAGAAGGTGAGGGCTATGCGTGTTGTGGGAGGAACAGTACAGGTGTTAAAGTTACCATAGTTCTTTGGTGCAGCACCTCAGTTAGCAGGGTCCTTTGGATGGCAAGGAGAATGCATACTGGACACCTGTGTTCTGATTCTAGGACAGCAGTGATCACACTGGTGATGGTATACACGTGTTTATTGCAGTACATACTTTAAGCAGATGGCTTGCTTGCCTTCTTTGGTAATCAATTAATAGTTCCCCCTCCTAGTGAGCCAAGGGCAGTTCGATCTTCACTCCAACAGGGGAGGAGGAGAGAGCAGAGAGAGAGACCCCAGAACTTGGGGAGAGTCGAGTATGGTATATCCGTTTGGGCATGCCTTGTAACTCGGACTCCTAAAAGCCAGATCTGGATCTGATCAGACAACATACCTAAATGTGACTGGCCCTAACAGTTACCCACCCATCGGCGACAACTCTCAGGCTGTTGCTATAGCGCCTCACCCCTGGATGACATCTAATATACCAAAGCTGCGAAAAAGCACACAGGGCCTATTGGAAAGGAATTAGCCCTCATGCCTGCACCTATTTAAGGGACTTACACTGGTAGGGCCCCAGGAAAAAGAAGTTGTGGCCGAGGCTAAGCTACATTTACACAAACACACTCTGCCCAACCCCCCGTACACCACACTGCAGCCCCCCTCGAACACCCACCCAAACACACTTGTAACTTGTTTCCCCCCCTCGTTGAGTCCCCTGTTACCAGGTCAATGTGCATGAACCTGTTGTCGACAAGAGGCGAGCATCCGTCGATGGTTGTGTGGACTGCAGGCAGGCTTTTGGGGTATATACCGGAACATTTACTCCATGGTACACAGCGCCCTCCATCTGTCGTAAGCATCATGTTATGGAGGCATCTCCTTGGAGAAATGGTTCCTCTCCCCCCCACGCTAAGACGACCACACACCAGGCAGGGGAATATTCAACTCGGAACGATTATTCTTCTGATCCCAAACAGTATCCAGCAGTCCTGCCACACCAGGACCAGATACAGCACTCCGACTTGGATGCATGTCCTTGACCTTCCTACGGGTCAAGGACCAGCAAGCAGTTCCCTGTCTCCTTCCCAGCCCTCTTAGCTAGGGCAAGGGGAAAATGAATCACTCATCCTGCATCCGCACTCTAGGAGAAAAGGGAGGATCAGGCCTGCAGTGCACAGCAGCCTGAGTGATAACTTGTCTTCTCTCACGGCAGAGACACTAATGAATTTGGGGTTTGCAACTCCTTAAGTAACAATAGTGGGAAGGTCACTGGTCTGAACCCCAGGATTGGACAGAACCACACAGACATAGTTCCACCTCCTCCCCTGTCAATCAAGGATCTGCCTGGGGGGAAGAAAACATAATTGGTACTGGACAATGCCTGTTCTTACCAGGGACTGGCATGAAAAACAAGGGAATACAGCGCCCACACTAGGCATGGCTTACATTCTCACTCTGGTGGACTCCAATGCGTCACAATTTGGAACCAAAATTTTGTTTTTTGAGAAGGGGGGAAAGGAGAGAAGGGGGAGAAAGGAGAGAAGGGGGGGAGAAAGGTGAGATGGGGGAAGAGAAGGGGGAGGAGGGAGAGATGGGGGGGAGAAAGGAGAGAAGGGGGAGAAAGGAGAGAGGGGGAGAAAAGAGAGAAGGGGGAGAAAGGAGAGAAGGGGGGAGAAAGGAGAGAAGGGGGGAGAGAAGGGGGGGAAAGGAGAGAAGTGGGGGGGAGAAAGGAGAGATGATGGGGGAAGAGAAGGGGGGAGGGGACAGAAGGGGGAGAAAGGAGAGAAGGGGGGAGAAAGGAGAGAAGGGGGGAGAAAGGAGAGAGGAGGAGAAACAAGAGGAGGAAAGGGAGAGAGAGGAGGGAAGGGGGAGAGAGAGGGGAGAATGGGGCTAGAGAGAGGGGAAGGGGGAGAGAGAGCAATGGAGGGGAGAGAGAGCAATGGGGGGAGAGAGAGCAATGGGGGGAGGGGGAGAGAGGGAGAGAGAGCAATGGGGGGGAGAGGGAGAGCAATGGGGGAGAGAGAGAGAGAGCAATGGGGGGGAGAGCGAGAGAGCAATGGGGGGAGAGAGAGAGAGAGAAAGAGAGAGAGAGCACGCAACGGGGAGGGAGAGAGAGCAATGGGGGAGAGAGAGAAGGGAGAGATGAGGGAGGGTGGTAGAGAGAAAATGGACAAACACACACACACAGCCCCTATTCAGCCAATGGCACGCCCCCTCCCTTAATATTTATATATATTATGTTTTCTTGCAAACTGTAGCAACCAAAGCTTGCAACTGCATGCAACTTTTGCAAAACACCATTCAGCTTCCCTGGTATCAGCGGGAACCGCCATTTTGTAGATTAGAGTCCAGCAACCATGCGGCTTCCTGGGTATAGGCGGGAACCGCCATTTTGGAATGCTAAACAGTACATATGTAACTCCTTTTGTTTCTTCAGGAGCCACACACAATAAAGCATCTTTTCTGCTGCAATTACATGAGTACCACGCTCCCTGGGGAAAGCATAAGGGAACGCCTCATGTTTCCTATCATCAGTACATCGATGAGTGGGTGCACTGGGGTCACTGGTGATGCCTCAGTGGCTCTGTCCCCTTTTCTTTCCTTATTGGTTGGTACCACGCTCCCCGGTGGTGCCTCGGGGAACGCCCCACTGTTCACAGTGTGTGCTGATATGAGGGTGACCACACTCCCTGGCACGAAGCCAAGAGTACGCCCCAACATATTTTCTCTCTCAGTGGATGGGTTGCAGGCTCCCTGGTGAAGCCTCAGGGAACTGCTCCCTATTCTTTTCATCGTAGGGAAAGCATGTAACAGTCTGTGATGCATAAACACATAAGTTTCAATCAATCCCACTGCTGTCTGCTCTGCTTTTGCAAAATCTGTCCTGTGAGCATAACGACAATCTCAGCAGCGCCTCCAAATGTAGGCCTTGTACCCCCCCCCCCCAAGTGATATTGGGGTTATCTGCTTCTCTGGCTACTCCATTTAGGTGTTGTGCTGTACCTATGTGGCAACAGAAGGGCTGAGGGCTCTGCGTGTTGTGGGGAGAACAGGACAGGTTTACAAGTTACCATAGTTCTTTGGTGCAGCACCTCCAGTTAGCAGGGTCCTTTGGATGGAAGGAGAATGCATACTGACACCTTGTTCTTGATTCTCAGACAGTGATCACACTGGTGATGGTATAACTGTGTTTATTGCAGATACATATTTCACAGCATGGCATTGCTTTCTTCTTTGGCCTAATCATATTAATAGTTCCCCTCCTAGTGAGACCCAGGGCAGTTGATCTTCACTCCACAGGGGGAGGAGAGAGACAGAGAGAGAGACCCCAGAACTTTGGGAGAGTCTAGTATTTATATCCTTTGGGCATGCCTGTAACTCTGACTCCTAACAAGCCAGATCTGGATACTGATAGACAACATACTAAATGTGATGGCCTAACAGTACCCACCCCTCAGGCTGACACTCTCAGGCTGTTGCTAGGCCCACCCTTGGATACATCTAATATATCCAAAGCTGCAAAAGCACACAGGGCCTATTTGAAGGAATTAGCCCATCCACTGCCTGCACCTATCAGGACTTACACTGGTAGGGCCCCAGGAAAAGAAGTTGTGGCCAGAGGCTAAGCTACATACACAAACACACTCTGCCAACCCCCCGTACACACACTGCAGCCCCCCCTCGACACCCACAAAACACTTGTAACTTTGTTTCCCCCACCCTCTGTGAGATCCCCCTGTTACCAGGTATATTGTGCATGTAACCTGTTGTCTCACAAGAGGCTGAGCCATCCGTCGATGGTTGTGTGGACTGCAGGACAGGCTTTTGGGGTATATACCCGACATTTACTCCATGGTACACAGCGCCTCCATCTGTCGTAAGCTCCAGATGTATGGAGGCGATCTCCTGTGGTAGAAATGGTTACCTCTCCCCCCAGTAAGATCACACACCAGGCAGGAGGAATATTCAACTGGAACTGGCTTTATTCTTCTGCATCCACAACAGTATCCAGGCAGTCCTGCCAACACAGACACAGATACAGACTCCAGACTTGGAATGGTCTCTTGACCTTCACTACGGGTCAAGGGCCCCAGCAGCAGTCCCTGTTCTTCCCCATCCCTCTAGCAGGGCCAGGGGAAAATGTAATCACTCACTCTCCGCCTTAGGGAAGAGGATCAGGGCCTGCCAGTGCACAGCAGCCCTGAGTGATAACTTGTCTCTCTCAACGGCAGAGACACTAATGAATTTGGGGTTGCAACTCCCTTAAGTACAATAGTGGGAAGGTACTAGGTCTGAACCCATGATTGGACAGAACACAGACCTAGTCCCACCTCCTCCCCTGTCACTCAAGGAATCTGCCTGTGTGGGGAAAACCCATAATTGGTACTGGAACTGCCTGTTCTTACCAGGACTGGCATGCAAACAAGGGCATACTAGCAGCCACACTAGGCATGGCTACATTCTCACTCTGGTGGACTCCAATGGTCCCCATTTGGAACCAAAATTTGGTGTACCATCCCTCATCTGAAACATAACAATCATAACAGTGTTTATCTCAGCTGTATGCACACATGATATACAGTTAATACAGCATACCGAAAGAGGTGATTCATACATAATTCTGCTGTCCTCTGATTGGCTCTCTGCTCCTCCAATCAGGGACAGGCTGCACAGACTCTCACGAGTTCTCCTGCCCGGCCTACGTCCGCCCCTGCCTCCAGTCTCAGTACTAGTCTCAGCACTGCCTTCTGTCGCGCCGCCCTCGCGCTTGCGCTGCCAGCTCTCCGCCGCCGCAATAATGTAATACCGGACACATATGTGTCCACTATTAGCTCCGATTTTATACCGGGCAGGCAACTGAATTATCCAGACATAGACTGGGGTAATGAGATTAGCATTACAACAAAAGGAAACAGGTTTTTGGGGGTGCTTAAAGACAATTATATGACTCAAATTATTGAGGAACCAACCAGGAGAGGGGCAGTACTGGATTTGGTCATATCAAACAATGTAGAAGTAATAACAAATATTCAACATTGGGTAATAAGTATAAAAGAATTAAGTCAAAACCAATGTGGCTATATAAACAGGTAGGGGAGGAAATGGACAAGAAGAGGAAGGCGTTTAGATTCTTTAAGTCAGAAGGGACGGAGACATCATATCAGAATTATAAGGAATGTAACAAAAATTGCAAAAGGGCAATCAAATTAGCAAAAATGGATAATGAAAAAAGGATTGCAATAGAAAGTAAGGTCAACTCTAAAATGTTCTTTAAGTACCTTAATAACAAAAAATTGAGAAAAGAAAATATAGGTTAATGCTCGGCCTGCCCACAAGCCAGACGAGACCGCGGGACTGAGGTGGAAAGGAGTAATACCACACACCTACTGCTGCGGCAGCTTTTATTCTAACACAACGCCGGATTTTCCCTGGCTTTTTCCTGGAATGCGACGCTCTTCACCTGGCACATGCCGCGTTCATTTTGCGTTCCCAGCCACGGGTCATGCGCGGCTGACGCGCGGTTGATGCGTTTATTGAGAATGGTTCGGATTTAATAGGTTGCAATTCTTCGCGTGTCCGCCAGATGGCAGATATTCATGAATTGTAATGCGCATGTGCTTCAGTAATGTGTCGACTTGCAGGTGGTTCGTTTAAAAAAGATACCACAGTGTGCTATTGTAACTTGGCCTTGAGACTGAAGGAAGAGGTTGCAAAAATGTATCAATTTAGGCTTTTCATATTAAAGAAAGACAAAGACCAGTTTCGGTTACAGTATTCTCCAGAGACCCGCTCGCCATGAGTGTTCAAGTGCAGCCCGCTTTCCAAAAACCCGACAGAAGTTACGCGTATTTGATATGGGCCACGATTAATGCAACAGAGGATAAGATGGCAACAGTTGTTCAAATTTATCAGTATTTTGTCGAAAACTATGACTTTTACAAATTTTCGCCAACTCCTCATACGTGGAAGCGTGCAATAAGGAAAAGGTTATGTAGCGATCCCTGTTTTTATCGTATTGAGCCACAATTTGTTGGAGAGTATTGGTGTGTATCACCGGCTTTTTCCTGTATCTATGATCATGATAACGGCAAAAGGCGAAGGGTCGTGTTAAAACCAACTAAGAAACGACAGTCGCTGCCAAGCAATGCAGCAGCATCGGCTTCCAATGACGGTCCCGCTGTCAGTGACAACCCTGAGCCTGAGTTGGATTTCACGTGCAGTTTCGATCAAGCTTGCATGTATCTAAGCAATTTCCAGCCTCATCAGCTGACTACATGTGGACTAGTCCCGCTGCAAACTATCGACGTGGATGATCAAGAACGCTGGACTGGCAGTGGACCGGCGCCGGCGCCAGCTGAATGGGAAATTCTATGGTGAGTATTGTTGCCGTATTATTTTCTGTGCTTTTTTATTTTGACAATATAGTATCAATATCGGTGCGATTCAAAAGTCAAGCGATTCTCCTATAAGCAATATTATTGGCTGAGCGGCTTCTACAGTACTGTACTGCAGATACTGAACTATTGGTGCAACACTAGGCGCATGCGCATTGGAACCTTCTTGAAACGCATACAATATGCTTGTCATCACATCGACGGTAGGCGCATGCGCATGTGAACAGGAGACGCCCCCCGAGAAAATTATTGGTGGGACTGGATGGGAACTTCTTTAGTGGGCTGACCATTACAGTAAAACTTTTCTTTTTGTTTTTCCTCAGAAAAGAAAACGGCTAATGGAGGGATTTCGATGGATAATATCGCTTTGTGTAACAATGCCTGCTGAATCAGATTTAAAAACCCACGTACCGGAGTCTACAGTATAGTGGCCGTTGTATTGATTAGTATAGAATACTGTACCTGAAACAGTATGCTGATGTTTTCCGGCCGTACAGTATACTGTACAATACTTTTTTATATACAGTACAGTATACTGTGTAATAAACCCGAAAAAATAAAAACTATGCATTTATTCTACATGTATCACATACATTATGTGTCTTCTACAGTATACAGTGCCAGTACATACAGTACAGTACAGTTTGTCTTCTATTTTTTTTAATACTCTTATACTGAGCATGCCTACAGTATACAGTGCAGTATGCCTCGGTGTTTGTGTGTGTGTTTGTGTGTGTGTGTGTGTGTGTGTGATGTGGACACCATAACATATTTTATTATTCATACAGTCAGCAACCACATATCAACAGCATTCTATTATGTAAGATATTTTGTATATACAGTAAGTTTCATTAAGAAATGGACGATTCTGAGTTGCTATAACCATTTGAGTCAAGAAAATTAGTACTTTGTTCAATATCCAATCTCAGTAGCATCCGATCATCACTTTTTACCTGGGATTTTGTTTTACCCTACACATTGTATATATTCACTTTATTGCGTCGTTGTCCTATATTTGCATTAATAAAAATGTATAATTTTTTGGCCAATATATGACTTTTACTAGTATCTGTTTCCTACAGCGATGGGAGCAGTTACTATATGTAGTTTGTACCCAATAACCGTCTATTCTTTGACAATATCCTGACAGTAAATGAGGACTTGAGGGAGATTTTATAATCCCCCTTCTCTTTGCTCTAGATCTGATTGTTTGTTTCCCTATATGTACCGGTTGTTGATAGCTTTTGATAACATACTGCTGCGGCAGCTTTTATTCTAACAAATCGCCGTTTTTTCCCTGGCTTTTTCCTGGAATGCGACGCTCTTCACCTGGCGCATGCCACGTTCATTTTGCGTTCCCAGCCACGGGTCATGTGCGGCTGACGCGCGGTTGATGCGTTTATTGAGAATGGTTCGGATTTAATAGGTTGCAATTCTTCGCGTGTCCGCCTGATGGCAGATATTCATGAATTGTAATGCGCATGCGCTTCAGTAATGTGTCGACTTGCAGGTGTTTCGTTTAAAAAAGATACCACAGTGTGGTATTGTAACTTGGCCTTGAGACTGAAGGAAGAGGTTGCAAAAATGTATCAATTTAGGCTTTTCATATTAAAGAAAGACAAAGACCAGTTTCGGTTACAGTATTCTCCAGAGACCCGCCCGCCATGAGTGTTCACGCGTATTTTATATGGGCCGCGATTAGTGCAACAGAGGATAAGATGGCAACAGTTGTTCAAATTTATCAGTATTTTATCGAAAACTATGAGTTTTACAAATTTTCGCCAACTCCTCATACGTGGAAGCGTGCAATAAGGAAAGGGTTATGCAGCGATCCCTGTTTTTATCGTATTGAGCCACAATTTGTTGGAGGGTATTGGTGTGTATCACCGGCTTTTTCCTGTATCTATGATCATGATGACGGCAAAAGACGAAGGGTCGTGTTAAAACCAACTAAGAAACGACAGTCGCTGCCAAGCAATGCACCAGGACCGGCTTCCAATGACGGTCCCGCCGTCAGTGACAACCCTGAGCCTGAGCCGGATTTCACGTGCATGTACCTAAGCAATTTCCAGCCTCATCAGCTGACTACAGGTGGACTAGTCCCGCTGCAAACTATCAACATGGACGATCAAGAACGCTGGACTGGCAGTGGACCGGCGCCGGCGCCAGCGTAATGGGAAATTCTATGGTGAGTATTGTTGCCGTATTATTTTCTGTGGTTTTTTTATTTTGACAATACAGTATCAATATCGGTGTGATTCAAAAGTCAAGCGATTCTCCTGTAAGCAATATCATTGGCTGAGCGGCTTCTACAGTACTGTACTGCAGATACTGAACAATTGGTGGAACGCTAGGCGCATGCGCATTGGAACCTTCTTGAAACGCATACAGTATGCGTGTCATTACATCGACGGTAGGCGCATGCGCATGTGAACAGGAGACTCCCCCCGAGAAAATTATTGGTGGGACTGGCTGGGAACTTCTTTAGGGGGCTGACCATTACAGTAAAACTTTTCTTTTTGTTTTTCCTCAGAAAAGAAAACGGCAAATGGAGGGATTTCGATGGATAATATCGCTTTGTGTAACAATGCCTGCACATTGCTGAATCGGATTTAAAAACCCACGTACCGGGGTCTACAGTTTAGTTGCCATTGTTATTGATTAGGATAGAATATTGTAGTTTTCCGGCCGTACAGTATACTGTACAATACTTTTTTATTTACAGTACAGTATACTGTGTAATAAACACAAAAAATAAAAACTATGCATTTATTCAACATGTATCACATACATTATGTGTCTTCTACAGTATACAGTGACAGTACAGTACAGTTTGTGTCTTCTATTTTTTTTAATACTTTTATACTGAGCATGCCTACAGTATACAGTGCAGTATGCCTCGACATTCTAGAAACACTGTATTTTGTTACAGTAGCAAAGGAGCAAATGGAACAATGTAAAACAAATCAACATGTTATTTTATTGGTGGAGTAAGTACAAAAACATTTATTTATTAATACTGTACAATGTCGAAACATTTTAAGTGCACAGCAATTCAAAACATCAACAGGTGTGTGGTTTACTGCTACATTTGTGAAAACATTTATGTCAGTCAGTATGGTTTACAGTCACATGTTTTAAAAACAAATTTTTTATTCATAAAATAAGCAAAACGCAACATCTCCTTTATTAAAGAACGGCAAGTCAAAACATATACTGTACAGTGGGATGGTGTGCAAAAAAGTCTGCACCAGTACAGTCCTTGAGGGCAGCAAACAGGATGGGTTTTCTGGGTAACCTTTGAAAACCATGCCTGTTTGCGGCCCCTAGGGACTGGAATTGTGCAGGTCCTGTGTATGTGGACAGCAAGTTAAAACATTTCTGTATAAATACAAGTAAAAAAACACACAACAACATCTCCTTTATTTAAGTACAGCAGGTCAAAACATGTACAGTACAGTACAATACAGTTCAGCACAACAGTATGTTCTCACTGAAAGTCCTCCACATTGTCCATCCATGGCCGATTCCTTGCATGGCGCAAAACGCCATTAATGCATTCTCGAACGCCTTTCATTACAGGATCTGTAATTGGATAAAAGTGCCGCATTTCATCCCGAATGTTTTTTCTTAAATTGGCAGGAAGCGCCTTTTTAACGCGATTTCCTTCGTAGTTCACTTTGAAGGCCCAGTCGCAGTACAACGAGTAGGGAACATGGTGCTTAAAAAGTAACAAGGCATACTTGTGGGGTGCACCAGCACTCTTCACCCTATACTTCTCCCTGAGCGCTGGTGGCAGATCGCACAGGGTGATATCAGGCACCGTATCGATGCGAGCGACAGTAGGTCTTTTGGGAGTGGGTGTGCTTGAGGCAACGGGCGATGGTAGGTTGACTGGAAGGAAGCTTTCCTCCGGTCTTGGTCGCCATGTTGTCTCCTGGCGTGGTCTTGACGGGGTTGTCATGTCCTCCTCAACGGCATACATGTACACTACATCTTCTGGTGGAGGGGGTGTGCTTGGTGATGGAAGAGGGTCGAAGGTCCCATTAATCACATCCATGTCACCCCCCTGCTCCAGCGTCGGGGAAACAGGGGCATTAACACCAAGCAAATAATGTATGCCCGCTATGTCAGCCTCTATCTTCTCCATCCGTCGATCAATCCGTTGATCCATATCTAGCATTGTCTCCAGAAGCAGATCTATCTTTGCTAGCACAATAGAATTCCCGGGGAGATCCACAGTTATCCCATTCAGCATCCGGTCTAATGAGCTGCTTCTTGTGCATGGTGTGTGAACATCTGGGTGGATGGGTGCAACGGAGGATGAGATGAGGGTTCCATGGAGAGAAGCGGCAGCGACATCGAAGAGGGATGGAGAAAGTGACCTTTGGATTTCCAGGCGAGAAGCAGAGTCGTCTAAGAGCAAAGGAGAAAGTGACCCATGGATTTCAGAGGCAGCGTCGTCGGATAGAAATGGAGAAGATGGCCTTTTGGTTTCCGTGAGGGCGGCGGCAGCATCAAGGACGAGGGGTGGAGAAGACGGGCTGAAGATTTCCGGGACAGAGTCGTCGAAGCGTATGTGAGGAAGTGGTTTGCGGGTTCGATGGGTTGGCTGCCAATGGTTTTGCGTCGAGAGTACATCACCGTATATCTTCTTGACATACAGTAATAAGGCTGACGTCTATGAAAACCCTTAGCCTTTGGGGTCAGCAGAAGGTTTTCTTTATTGGCCTTAGCCTGTCGCTTTTGCCTTGGCATGGAAACGGCAACCGCCTTTCGCTTTTTCTGCTTGACAGGCACGGCAGAGGCGAGTGGTTCCGGCGTCCGTAGAATCGGGGTTGATCCATGGAAACAGGTGGCACAATGCAGTATCTGGACAAGGGCAAGTTCAGATAAAGATCATCGAGTGGTGGGCTATGCAAAGTGTGTAACCTTTTATGCATGGTGACCAGGTACAGGTGTTGAAAGTGGGCGTACTCTAATGTGAGTCATTACCGTATAAATACACCATCCATTTTGTGGATTCACTGCACATCGAATACACATCGACTAAACATCGAATATACATTCTTGTGTTTGTATTTCTTTCTACTAGCAGCAATGCCTGTTAAAAAGATTTCCAAGGAGCTCAGCATGCGAATTAAGGACATGTACACAAGCGGACACCGAATTGCTGCTATCCAACGCTGGTTAGCTACTTCTGGCATCGTTGTGCCAGCAACCACCGTGAGTTATCATGCACACAGAAAAAACAGAGACCACAAAAGGGCACCAAGGGTAACTAACGCGTAAGTATATTTATACAACTTTAAAATAAAATTAATTTTAATTTAAATCAAATATTTTTGTTATTTCTGTTGATTTATATTACAACAGTATATATGTTTTGTATATTTATATTTATATTACAACAGTATATATATGTTGTATATTTATATTACAACAGTATATATATTTTGTATATTTATATCAGTACAGTATATAGTATATATTTTGTATATTTATATTTATATTACAACAGTATATATATTTTGTATATTTATATCTATATTACAACAGTATATATATTTTGTATATTTATATTTATATTAAAAATAGGATAGGATGGAAAAGAGGATATCATCTATCTAAGACTGCACATCTCAACACTTAACTATTGCTGTGATGCCGCCTTTATTTTTTATATTTGCTGCAACCGCACTTATTTTCAAATTATGCACTTCCTTCCACCAGTCTCCTGGGGGGGGTTGGGTGACTCATGCGCAGTAAGCAGCTAAGCAGCTAAATACAGGAGCTCCCATCTGAACAAGGATTACACGCAGGCGCAGTGAGGCTTTGAAGCTCGGCTATGGATGGATTCAAAACACAATGGCAAGATTCCAAAAATTAAAGACAGCCGCATGAAGTTCAAAGCTAAAGACATACTTTAATTTCAAAAGGCAGTTCATCATAATAATACACCCCCAAATACAGTACGTAAAAGCACACAAATCAACCATGTGCAGTCAAACGCACAGGGTCGCAGACAAAAGCTACAGTAAGATGGTTTTTGCAGGCTTGTAGAGAAAAAAAAAATTACAATAAAAAAAAATTTCTTAATATTTTTTGGTCACTCACTCAGGCAAGCAAGCAGTGGTGGGCGAAGTTACAGGCGCATGCGCAGTAAATTCCTGCTGTCAAGCAGGAATGTGATTGAAACCAGACACACGTTCAAAGGAATGGTGTGGGAGAGATGTACTGCATTACACAGAAGAAAAGAAGTTGAAATACCCTGCAGTGCAGTTAATTATCCTGAGCAAGGGGAGAGCGCTGTATATGCAGAAATGTGACCCTGTTACTGTACTGTACACGCCTATGCGTTTCAACAATTTTCAAATGAGAAATACTGTACAGCAGCACAGCACCGCAAATGAATGTATACTTTAAATATGCAAATTTACAATTACTGCGCGCGCACAACAGACTGTGTACTGACGTAGGTTGAACCGCGAAGGTATTAGACTTCCAAGTCAACAGCTCGCAAACGCCCCCCTGAGTTTTTACACGGCATTGCAGTATTGCAGACAGCGAGAATAAAATGCTAATATCACGAGCGCGAAAATAACGCAGTTCACTCCGGGCGAAAACGACACAAAACCGCACATAACTGGGATAATCTGAAAATCGCGGATCTAGCCGATTTAGACTAGAGGCGGTCGCCACTGTAGCAGTAAACGGGGTCCAGGTAACAAAAATAGAAAGGGTACCGTACTTGACAACTCCAGCGTAGAAAGGTAAAGTCCGTAAGCCAATGGTCGTGGGATGGAGAGAGCAGCGTAGTAGAGTGTCCGTAAGCCTGGGTCATGGAATGGAGAGAGCAACGTAGTAGAGTGTCCGTAAGCCGTGTCCAGGGGATATAGAAGTCTGCAGGGTAGTAATGTCCAAAGCCAAATCCAAGGGGTTCAAGAGAGCAGCGTAATCGAAGTCCAAAGCCAAAGGTCGAGATCCAGGGAGGTCAGCAGAATATCCAGGGACAGGAACAGGAACTAAAAGACAAAAGGGGCCAGGCAACAGCAGACAGCACCAAGCTACAGAAGCTATGCAAAGCAAGGAGATAATGGTGAGGGGAGACTAAATAGGGGGCTTGCACCTATCAGAGGAAGGGGAGTAATGGAGGAGCGGCCCGAGGGAGGACCTGATAGGGGAGAAGTGCCTGGGAAGCTGGGGCCTATCAGAGCAAGGGGACGAACGGAGGAGCGGCCCGGGGAAGGCTCAGATAAGGGAAAGGGCCTGGGGGGCGGACCTGATTGAGCAGGGACAGGGAAGCGTGTGATGCGCACGCAGCACCTGTGGAGGCGGAGTCAGGCATACGGCGCAAGTAAATGGAAGCCTGGGTCTGCGCGCGCCCGTAAGGGTGACGCGCGTGCCCCGGAAGTGCGGGAGCAGCCGGGGGGGACCGCGAGGAGTGAGGCATGCCGCCGGGGAGCCTGGGCGGCACGGAGACAAGGTAAGGAGGCACTGGAAGCGGGTGTACCCACAGCGCGGATCCTTATAGTACCCCCCCTCGAGAGTCGGACTCCGAAGAACCATCCAAGGTCCGAGGGGAAATTTTTGGTGGAATCGTTTGAGTAGAGACGGGGTGTGAAGATCCACATACGAGACCCAAGAACGATAGTGAGGTCCGTATCCCTTCCAGTGAACCAAAAATTGGAGCTTGCCCCTGGAGATGCGAGAGACAATGATGGACTGGATTTCGAACTCCGAAGAGAAGGATGAGCGAATTGTTTGCCTTGGATAAACGGTTTCAAGAGTGAAACATGGAAGACTGGTGAAATCTTCATAGAGGGAGGCAAGCGAAGCTGATAGGCCACAGGATTAATTTGTCTCAAAATCGAGAAAGGACCCAGAAACCTGGGAGACAGTTTAGGGGTTGGGGCCTTCAGTTTGATATTTTTAGAAGAAAGCCAGACCTTCTCTCCAGGTGCGAACTTATGGTACTCCTGACGAAGCCTATCTGCTTGTCTCTTCTGTCTTAGCACGGACTCCTGTAAAACTGTTTGAATCCTCCTCCATGACCCCTGTAAGGTGGATACCATATCATCTGCTGCAGGAACTCCGGACCTGGGATAATGCATGGGAAGACGGGTAGGATGAAATCCGTAGTTTACAAAAAACGGTGATTCTTGAGTGGACTCATTCTTGAGAGAGTTAATCGCAAATTGTGCCCAAGGAAGTAACTCAGCCCAATTATCCTGAGAATCGGAAGAAAAACAACGCAAATACTGTTCAAGGGACTGGTTCATGCGTTCACTCTGCCCATTCGTTTGGGGGTGATAGCCTGAGGAAAAAAGAAGGGTAATGCCCAACCTCTGGGAAAATGCACGCCAGAATTTAGAAACAAATTGAGTACCACGATCCGAGACAATGGACCACGGGACGCCATGAATACGGAAAATTTATTTTACAAAAATATCCGCCAAAGTACTGGAATTGGGTAGACCCTTGAGGGGAACAAAATGAGCTTGCCTGGAGAATCTGTCAACAATTACAAGAATAGTAGTCATACCATTAGACGGGGAAAGATCCACGATTGAGTTCATAGCAATGTGACTCCAAGGACAATCTGGGACCGGGAGGGTTTGTAGAAGACCGGAAGGCTTTTGACGGACAGATTTATTTTGTGCGCAGACTGGGCAAGAGGAGGTGAAAGCTCTAATGTCCTTTAACATACTGGGCCACCAGAAGGTTCGCCGAATCAGATCAGTAGTCTTCTTAAACCCGGGATGGCTGGCAGATCTGGAGGAGTGACACCATTCAAGAATTTTGAGAGGAAAACGTGGAGCCGCGTAAAGACGACCATCAGGGACTTCTAGCCCCTCGGGGACCTGTGCTTGAGACTCCAAAGTATGTCAAAGGAGGTGGCAGAGATAAACAATTGGGGGGACAGAATACTCTCCGGGACTTCCTGTGACTTCTCCTCAGTGATAAACTGATGGGACAATGCATTCGCTTTGTTATTCTTTGTCCCAGGAATATAAGAGATGATAAAGTTAAACCTTGAGAAGAACAACGCCCAACGAGCTTGACGGGGCCCAAGACGACGAGCACCTTCAATGTAAGAAAGATTTTTGTGGTCTGTCAGGATCAGAATGGGTTCCTTGGTTCCTTCCAGAAGATGTCTCCACTCTTGTAGTGCCATCTTGATGGCCAACAACTCCCTATTCCCCACGTCGTAATTTCTTTCTGCTGAAGATTTTTTTTTAGAAAAAAACCCACAGGGGTGTAGTTTATCTTTGGGGGTGGTTCTTTGAGAGAGAACCGCACCGGCTCCCACGTCGGAGGCGTCAACAAGGTAAAGGGGAGGGTGAGGACGGGATGTCGCAGAATGGGAGCAGAGACAAAGGCTCTTTTAAGAGACTCAAAGGCCCGGCTGGCCTACAATGGCCAAGAGGAAGGATCGGCCCCTTTTTTGGTAAGGGCCTTAATGGATACTACCAAATTTGAAAAACCAGCAATAAATTTCCTATAATAATTTGCGAAACCGAGGAAACGCTGGATCGCCTTTAAAGAGTTAGGTTGTGGCCATTCAAGTACAGAATTGAGCTTCTCCGGATCCATGGTGAACCCTTGATCAGAAACAATGTATCCCAGGAAGGTAGTTAAGGATTGGTGAAATACACACTTCTCCATCTTGGCGTAGAGCTTGTTGGCCTGTAAACGAGAGAGCACCATCTTGGTATGGAGAATGTGTTCCTCGAGGGTTTTGGAAAAAATAAGGATATCATCCAAGTAGATAATCACAAAAGAATTCAATAGATCACGAAAAACCTCATTCATAAAGTCTTGGAAGACTGCAGGGGCATTGCACAACCCAAACGGCATCACCAGGTACTCATAGTGACCGCTGTTGAACGCGGTCTTCTACTCATCTCCACTGCGGATGCGAATCAGGTTATATGCCCCCCATAGATCAAGTTTAGAGAAAATAGTCGCGCCTTGCAGCCTATCGAAGAGCTCCGGGATAAGAGGCAAAGGGTAGCGATTCTTGATGGTAATCTTGTTTAGGTCACGGAAATCGATGCACGGGCGAAGCGTCCCATCTTTCTTTTTTACAAAAAAGAATCCTGCTCCGGCGGGAGAAGTGGATTTCCGGATGAATCCTTTTTGAAGGTTTTCTGTGATATACTCTGACATGGCCTCCGTCTCAGGCAAAGATAATGGATATGACCTGGCTTTGGGAAAAGGAGCACCCGGAATTAAGTCAATCGGGCAGTCGAAAGGGCGATGAGGGGTAAGCTCTTCAGATTTGGTCTTACTGAAGACATCCAGGAACTCCGAATAGATGTCCGGTAGGGTGGCGTCTTGCGGGGGAAAGGTTTCCAAGATGGCCAATACCGCAGCGGACGGATAAGATGATTCCACCTGGGAGGATCTCCATTGGACGGGGAACTCGGCAGTCCAATCGATGATGGGATTGTGTAGTTGCAGCCATGGTAAGCCCAGGATGATTTGAACCGAAGGGGAATGGATGACATCAAAAGAAATGAGTTCTAAATGTCCATCATTCATAGAAAGTTCAATGGGAAGTGTCTCCAAGGAAATAAAGGCTGGCTGCAGGGGTAGACCATCGATAGCCTCCAATCCGACCAGAAAGGCCTTCTCCCGGAGTGGAATGTTGTGCTGGATAGCAAAAGCCTGAACTATGAAATTCCCTCCGGATCCAGAATCGAGGAAGGCCAGAGCGGGGGTTTGAATGCTGGCATTCTTAAGGAGGACAGGCAGTAAGATGCGTTTAGGAAGCCCCTGTGCGGGAGAGGGAAAAGAAGAGATTGTACCCAGTGAGATTCCCTCATACCTCACTGGGCGTTGGCGTTTCCCGGCCTCAAGGGACAACGCGGCAGGATGTGCCCAGGAGATCCACAATAGAAGCACAGGCCCTCGTTTTAACGACGTAGTCGCTCCATAGAAGGAAGTTGATGACTGCCCAGCTGAATGGGTTCCGGAGCATCCAATGTTGGTAGAAAAAGAGCAGGAGACCTGGAATTAGATGACATGGAAACAGAAGTACGAGGACGTTGACATTCAGCCCGCCTCTCCAGAAGTCTTTGATCCACCCTGATGCACAAAGCAATTAGGGCCTCCAGTGAGGATGGCCTCTCACGAGCCACCAGCTCATCCTTTAAGGATTCCGAAAGTCCCTGCCAGAAAGCCGCGGAAAGTGCCCCATCGTTCCAATCAGTCTCAGCCTCGATAGTCCGGAACTCTAGAGCGTAACGTGCCACTGATCTCCGACCCTGGAGCATATACAGACTGTTGTTACCCCATTGGATCATTGTCACTGAAGAAGCCAAGGGGGAAACGCGTTTGACAAATTTTGGGCATCACAGGCCACCGTATTGAGAAGTTGTAGCTTCATCCAGCTTGGAGGCAGCACTGCGACTGAGGCGCATGCGCGAAGGGGGAACGCGGATGCTGCGGCAAGGAGAACAGCCGAGGCAGAGACCTGGTCTGTGCACAAGCACCAGGAGATTGCCCATTGCTGGCACATCCCTGCAAAGATCCTACTCTGACTGCTGGAGCAGCATCCACACTGACAACCATGGACTCTGGAGGACGGCTTGTGGATTCTGGATGCACTCCTTCTCAATGCCTTAAACTGCTGGCTGTTTGTGAGTTTTCAATCTCTTTTTTAAGCATTTGTTAATAAAATGGTGTTACACTATATTTGTTTTTTCTCCAATTTTGAGGGATCACCAGGAAGTCTCCCCTATCCCTATTGAAGAAACACTGATTTATGTAAGTGTATTTCCTATCAAGTTTAACCAAGGTTTTTATTGTATTTTAAATACTTCTGATTGTGTTTTTATTCCTTTATAATTTCATGTGTCCCGGAGTTAAAGTGGAACCACGCGCCAGGGAATCCTTTTCTTTTACGACTGTTAATTATAGAGGTTGGTGAATCACCTCTAAGAAACTCTGGCAGCAGGACTCCATCTTTCATGTGGGACTGACCTATACCTTTCATCTTAAATACGGTTGGCGCAACTATTCTTTTTTTCTTTTAACTTATGAGGAGAGGCTAGCTAAATTAGATTTATTTATATTAGAAAAGAGGCGTGTAAGAGGGGAAATGATAACTATATACAAATATATTCGAGGACAATGCAAGGAGCTTTCAAATTAACTATTCATCCCACGGGCAGTACAAAGGACTCGGGGCCATCCCTTAAGGCTGGAGGAAAGGAGATTTCACCAGCAACAAAGGAAAGGGTTCTTTACAGTAAGGGCAGTTAAAATGTGGAATTCATTACCCATGGAGACTGTGATGGCAGATACAATAGATTTGTTCAAAAAAAGGTTGGACATCTTTTTAGAATGGAAAGGTATATACAGGGATATACCAAATAAATATACATGGGAAATATGTTGATCCAGGGATTCATCCGATTGCCAATTCTTGGAGTCAGGAAGTAATTTATTTTTCCCCTTATGAGACATCATTGGATGATATGACTCTGGGGGTTTTTGTTTGCCTTCCTCTGGATCAATAAGTAAGTATAGATAAAGGATAAAGTATCTGTTGTCTAAATTTAGCATAGGTTGAACTTGATGGACCTACAGTATGTCTTTTTTCAACCTCATCTACTATGTAACTATGTAACTATGTAAGCGGGGACATGGGGGAGCGGGTGGGAATGGGCAATTTGACGCACTAATCGTGGTGCACAGCGGATGCTGTGAGCGGGCTTATTACTGGGCCATTGTACAGTAAGCGGGGATCGGGTGTATATAGAAGGGGCGGCGAGAGGGTGATTGTTATTCGGCGATTTGTGAGGAATGCTGAGCGGAGGCACGATGGGTGTAGTCGGGCATTGGCTGCAAAGCGGAGGTGGTGAGTGTGATGTTGTCGGGCATATTTGTAGGGGTAAGCGGGGACATAGAGGAGCGGGCGGGAAGGTGGGGTGCAAAGCGGAGGTGTGATAACGGAGCGGTCGGGAAGGCGGCAATTTTGAGACAGTAAGCGGGGAGCGACTGTATATAGCGGTGCCGGCGAGAGGAGCCGGGGTGGGATGTAGTCGACCATTTGTCAGGCTTGCTGAGCGGAGGCGCGGTGGGGTCTGCACAGTGGAGGTCGTGATTTGTGAGGGGTGTACACCGGTGGCGTGGATGGGTAAGAGGGGGGGGTGGACAGCAGAGGCGGTTATATTGATGGTGTGTGATGTTGAAGGAGGTAGAGAGGTGGAGAGAGGGTTTGAAAGTGAGGTGTGTGATGATTGAGGAGGTGGAGAGGTAGAGAGAGGGTTGGAAAGTGGGTTAGACATACCAAGGTCGGTGGGTGAGTCCGCAGGGGTGATCCCAGGGGGGAAGGGTGAGTCCGCAGGGAGAGAGTGTCAGAGGCTATGCTGAGGGATCAGTTTAGGCTTCAGAGTCTCGGGTGACAGTCTCAGGGGTATGGTGAGTCTGCAGGGCTGAGAGTGTGTGGCAGTATGTGTTTGTGTCTGTGTGTGTCACAGTGGAGAAGGTGTGTCCGTGATGTCAGTGTACCTCGTGGCCAATGAGAGGCGTGGGTGGGTGTGCGGGCCAGGGGCGGACAGACCGACGGACCAATGAGATTCCCCACATCTACTAACAATCAAACACTTTTGAGTTTTACATATATAGATAGAAATACCTTTACTGGCACATATTTATCTCTTAACAACTTAACGCTCTCATATGGTCACTAATAATACAACTACTCTTCAACCTCGCAGGGCTGCAACCCCACCGTGTTCCCAACACCCTGTCCCAGAGTCCCACACCCAACCCCCAACGTGTGGAACAGCGCTGCCCACTAAGTTGAGATGTTGGTTGGTGCACTTGGTGTATGATGGAAGTACCTACCGAATGTGTCCACACCCAGATGCTCCGTCAGGAAAATAGAATGGATCCGCTGATCCCACGATGAATCCGCCTCCGCGTGGGGTGGTGTCCCGATGGACGGTCCCACCATCAAGACAGTCTCTTATCTTCTATTGCGTCTGGGCCCAGACCACAACCATCAGGTTGGGGCCTATCTGGGGCCTAGGGGATTACCTGGCCTTGTTCAGTGGGTCCCTGACCCCTGCACACACAACCTCCCCTAATCTTGACTCAGCTCCAACTGCCTTTCCTGTCCTGAGAGCGTCAAATTGTATCTTTCCTCTCAGGGAATCCTGTAACCCTATTGGCTCTCTGGCGTCAGGTGGTAAGCAGCCACAGGGGCTGCTGAGTGCTGTAGTCCCTTGTGGACCTCTTTAACATTGGGGCCGCGTGCGCGATCTCTCCTGCGCATGTACGACATGGTAATGGCCGCCCCTACTCTCAACTGCACATGCGCAACTGTGGGCAGTCCATGCAGTACGGAGCACCATGTCTGCCACTTCTCCATCCCCGTAATGGCCGCCACAACACTTCTGCGCATGCGCAAGCCTCCGCGCATGCACGAGCACCGAGAACACGCCTCCCAGCAACACCCCCCACGCCAGCAGGGGTAAGGGGGGGGGGGGAACGAAGGACCAGAGGGGACCTGGCTACACCTATAATAGTAATAATCCCCTCAGACCAGGACTTTACTGGCCAATAATGCCCTGGCTGGGTTAAAGTCCCTCGGCTTCACCTCAGGCCTTAAACTCTTCCAGCCGGGGCATTATTGGCCAGTATTGCCTTGTTCTTCAGGGATTATTACTTAATTATAGGCTAAAACTGTTAAATTCCGGGCATTATTGAAATCCCTGCTCTCTGATTGGTTAAAATTCTGCGTATTATCCAATCAGTAATTGCTTGGAATTTTTGGCACGCTGCCAAGTTTTTCAGCCAATCAGCTTTAAGTTCTCATTCACAAAGAGCAAGATGAGCTCTGAGACAGGGGAGGTGATTGGACAGGAGGCAGCAGCAAGGCACAGACTCCTCTCCCACCCTGCTTTCAGAGAGCTCCGCACAGGAGAGTGAGGGAAAAGGTTTGTGTGTCTGTTGTGTGTTTTGTGGGTTTAGAGGGGGCAGCAGTGTCTGTTTTGTTGGTGTGTGTCTGCTGTGTGTGTGTTTTGTGGGTGTAGAGTGTGGCGGGGGACTGAAGTGTGTGTGTTGTGGGTGGAGGACGGGCGCAGAGTGTTTTGTTGGTGTGTGTGTCTGCAGTGTGTGGGTTTAAAGTGGGCTACAGTGCGTGTAGAGGGGGGCTGCTGGTGTGTGTTTTGTGGATGTAGAGGTGGCAGAGTCTGTTTTGTTGGTTTGTGTGTGTGTCTGCAGTGTGTTTTGTGGGTGCATGTGTCTTCACTCGTGTCTACACTCGTCAGAAACATCATTGGAAATCATTTGACATGCGTTTATTTTAGAGACATTAGAACCGTCCTTTTCCAAAACTGACCCATACAAATAAAGATCTTTGGAATATGACAGCACTAAAAAGGCTTGGAATTGGGGACCCAGCGAAGTTACCGGTGGCTTTGCCCCTCAGGGAACCCCGAGAAGCTGCAACGTCACTCATTGCGACTTTCTGTTGGATGGTCATTTCAATCCCTGAACACAGGTAACTTCATTGTTCTCCTGGCGAAGCTGCTGGCGAAACGCGGAAGTGGTCACGCGTTGAGAGCAGATCCCTGCGCTATTGGCTGCTGCTGCTGCGACTGAGACTGGGAGCCATCACGTGAAGTTCCCAGTTGGAAGGGGGTGTACCCGGAAGTCCTGTGATCGTGGAGAGCAGAGGAACCGCAAGGCACTGCGAGTCCTCTGCAACACCAGCGTCACCAGTTGGATCACCCACTCCAATACCAGGACGCTTTTTCATCATGCCCTATCCCAGGGTTTTCCTGTGAGTTTGCACTGCCTACCGCTGCTGCGGTTTACTGTATACCAATACATCTTTATTGCTGCCTGAATATCTTCTCAGAGTGGTTTTTATGTTACTGCTCTTCTGTTCAGAGATTTGCTGCCAAATGTTTTGCTGTTTTTATGCGATTCAGCATTTATCCCATCATTATTAGGTGATTGGGTTCCACTGTTTGTTCCCTCAACTGTCTTATCTGCATTAGGGAAACCTTTTTACCTGCACACCTCTGCATTAAGGTCACTTTAGATTATTATTCCAGACAGAGTTGCACTACTATTATTGTGTGTTTTGTTTTACATAGCTCAACATCGGTGAGCTGCGCTCCCTGACTCCTCTACAGCATGTGTCTTCTGCATGTGTTTTGGGTGTGAAGGAGGGGTGCAGAGTCTGTGTGTGTGTGTGTGTGTGTGTGCAGTGTGTGGATTTCCAGGGGGCTGCAGTGGGTGTAGAGGGGGATGCTGGTGTGTGTTTTGTGGATATTGAAGGGGCAGCAGTCTGTTTTGTTGGTGTGTGTCTGGAGTGTGTTTTGTGAGTGTAGAGGAGGCGGCAGTGTGTGTGTGTCAGTGGGTGTAGAGCAGGGGTGGGGAACCTTTTTTCTGCCAAGGGCCATTTGGATATTTATAACATCGTTCGCGGGCCATACAGACACAGACAGGCAGGCACACAGCAGGCATGTAGGCAAACAGAACCCCGCCCCCCTACCTCTGGTAGTTGCTGCTACTGCTGCTGGGGGGATCGTGTAGGGCGAATGCTCTGGTAAGTGCGGGGGGAACTGCTGGAGAAGCATGGGGGAAGTGCGGGGAATGCTGCGGGGACTGCTGCGGGGACTGCTGCGGGGACTGCTGCGGGGGAGTACAGTGGCTGCTGGGGGATCGCTGGGGCTAGTACGATGGCTGCTGGGGATCGTGTAGGGCTGCCGGCGCCTCACACCACCTCCTCCCTCCTCCCGATCGGGTGCGCGGCGGCCATTTAAAAAAAAATTAGCGCGACCCCGGTTTAGCAGTTGCCTTAGCAGGGCCAGACCAAATGATTTCGAGGGCCTTATACGGCCCTCGGGCCTGACGTTCCCCACCCCTGGTGTAGAGGGTGGAGGAGTGCTGCAAATGTGTTTTGGTGTGTGTGTGTGTGTGTCTGCCGTTTTGTTGGTTTACAGGGGGCTGCTGTGTGTGTTTTGTGAGTGTGTAGGAGGGCTGCAGTGTGGGTGTAGAGGAGGGGAGATTGCAGAGTGTGTTTGTGTATACAGGGGGGGGAGAGTAGTTGCAGAGGGTGTTTCTGTTGTAGTAGAGGGAGGGGGCTGCCAGGTGTGTGCTTGTGTAAATATATATATATATATATATATATATATATATAGGGGGGCTGTGTATGTACAATTTCCTTTTAATAAACTTGCAGTAAAAACATAAGAATGTAGACAATCATGCTGATAAAAATCATTATGACTACAAAAGTGTCTCTTTTTTATGTAAAAAAAAAAAAAAGCCTACATTTAGCCTACAATAATAATAATCAATGGCCAATGATGCCCTGTTCTTCGGGGATTATTACTTAAGTACTTCATAGCATATATGGGCCTTAATGTTCTCATTTACATCTCTGAGTACAGTATCTTGGTATTTGCATTTGAACACGTACAGTAGAGTGCCCTTATTACACCCACTGCCACACCCTTGGTCCTTGTGACATCTAGTTGATTTCATCCCTTTTTGCAAATTTTTGGGGGAGATCACATTTATAGCTTTCGTGGAGCTTTAAACAAGATCTGAATTGAAGAGGAGCCTCCAACATGAGGAGACACGGTTCACAGACATTTGATCGGCATACAATCAATCTCATATTATAGTGCCTTAAGGTCTGTGTCAGTCTGGTGCTGGGAAACAGGCGCTGAAGCGGTTAAGCAACATGTAATGATGTATGAATCAGGCTTGGATAACCTGTGTGAGTTATGGAGATGCCTTTCTTGTTGGCTTAGCTTTACTGTATAAGAGGATGGGCTCCTCACACATATTTCCCTCTAACTTGATTGTCTACAATAAATATAATAATAGAGGATACCAGTGCTCTTTGTCAAACCTTGTGCATCAACCTGGTGCTTAGGCAGAGTATATCTAAAAGAGGTGTGTTTTAGTATATCTAAAAGAGGTGACAATGTACTCCCAATGGTTTCATTAATAATCCATGTGACTGTAGATAACTGAAAAAAAATAAGGATAGTTGTACTTCGGATTTCTGAAAGCAAATGTAACAAAGTCTCCAAAAAAAAGATGTTTTGGCTATCATAGAAGCCTTTTGTCAGAAAGCGTGATGATGTCAGGATAGTTCTAAATTTGGAAGAGAAACAATGCACGATCTGGCAGAACTCAAAAGCAGAAGAGCTATGGACATTACAAATAAAGTCAAGATGCCTTGAGAGATAATTATCTGCGACTGACAAAGGTCTGCATTTGATTGGAGAATTCATTGCATCATCAGCTTGGGGCTTGCTTGGAGAGAGAGGGGCGGTACCATCATGACGCATGTGCGTCACCCAATGTTAGGCGTCAAACCTGGGATTCTGTCATTAGTTTGCACTATAAATAAGAGGTGGATGCAGGTTTTAAGGTTAAGTCATATCCTTGAAAAAGCAGTTTGTAGAACCAGAGCACGACCAAAACGGGAGAAAAATGAAGATCAAAAGGCAACTCCCATATAAAAATATTTTTTTTAGCTCAAATGGACAACAGATAAAAACAGATAAAAACACGCACCTATGTGTTTCATGCGCAAGCAGTTCATCAAGGTTTATTCTGTACACCTTGCTCTGGTTCTACACACTGCTTCTTGGATCTTCAACATAATTGATGTTGCACACCATGGATTCGCTGGACTGTCTGAGAGGGTAGTTAACAGGTGATGGGCTTTAGCCCTGATAATAGTTACCCCCCGCAATTATTGACTACATTTCTATGCTGATAGGAGGTTGTTATTTTGCGCCACACTTTGCGGTAACGTGACGAACACCACTAGGCGCTTATTCCTCCCTAGCACACGACATATGGACTGTTTTCTACAGCCAACTGAAAAGCAATCCGAACATTTAAGGACATACAACAATTTTTTTCAGAGTTCACATGTGATTTTGAGCACCATTCCACATCAAATATCATTGAAAAAGACTACTACAATAGCCAAAGTGTCGGTCTTGTAGAGACTTTATTACATTTTCTTGCAGAAATTCGCTGTGCCCTTTTTCTTTCCCGTTTTGTACAGCAGATGACTGCACGTGCCCTGTGTACTTCTTGGGAAGGAAGGAATGAAGAAATTAAAAAAGAAAGAGAGAAAGAAATGAAGCAAGAAAGGAGGAAATGGGAATATGTGAATGTGAAGCCACCCGTGCAGAGCTGTGTTTTGGATCCTTTAGTCTAGTGCTCACCCTGGCATTATGCTGTATACTGTAGGGTGGTAAAGTGCAAACCAGGCACAATTAATAGTGAAAATTAAAAGCAGGAAAGCCGTAAAATAAACGTACCATTCCTTTCTTTTTTTGTTTTGTTTTGCTTGGTTTCTCTCTTATAGCTTTGCTAGAATGAATGAAAAGTATTATGGCAAATCCACCAGGAATTCCATTATGATCTAAATTTAAACGTTTGCCAAAGGGGGTCAGAGACATGCATGAATAAACTTATGATTTATTATGGAGGATGGCTGAAAATTTTGTTTATAGTTGGCCTTAGGGTATGTTTCTCCTTGTCGTAATAATAAAAAAAGATCTTAAATAAACTTCCTTTCAATTGTTTTACCAACTGCTTTGAATTAGTTTTATGTTTTTAATAAATACGGCACACAGTGTTATTAATGAGTCTATATAAACTCTGCCCTACAGAAGAGTAGTAAATTCAGGAGCTCGTAGTGAAATGGACAATAAGTAATTTAGGTCCTCATGGGTATATCATCATTAATATATATTTTTTTATATCACAAATACAACTATTGATTACATATTTATCTATATGGCTCTGTGGCAGGACGGCCTCGCGGCGGGGTCAGTAAGACGCAGGACACGATGGGAAACTTTAAACACTAGTGGTTTATAGCCACAACCAAAATAAGTCGGGTGCACTGTCCCTTTAAGAAACTACTTTCTTGAAAATTAAAGCCTAGCCCCGTTAGGGACACTAACTCACTTCTTGAGCCCTTACTAACAGGACAGCCAGCTAATCTGGTCATGCTCAAAACATGCTACACAAAGGATAACGATACGTATAAGAATAAAGTCTTATCTGTTTTGCCGTCCAGTAGCAACAGGAACACGGTTCCGGGGAGCAAGCTGTGTCCAGCCTTGCAGCGATCTTGATCTTTATCCTGGGTGGGGTCCCCAGCTGGGCCCAGCAGCACTAGATCCTGCAGGAATGGGGGACCAGAGCAACAGCAACGGCTTCCTAGCCGGGAGAGTTCTCCACCTTCTGTGGAAAAAACAAGCTCCCTGTGTGTGTGTGTCACTTCCTGCCTTTTAAACCTGCAGTCTCTCAGGCATCCTGCTTAATTAGGCTGCAGGTGTGCTTCTTTCTGTCTGAGGAGATTACACTCTGTGAAACTGGCTTGCAGCCTCTCCATTCATTATTCAGCCTACTGAGTTAGTATCCCTCTCCCCAGCGAAACATTTTCCCGTGGAGCGGCCCGTGCACATTCCCGTGCACCAGCATCTTTGGCGAAAATGTCTGACGTCGGCCCTTCCCTCCCCCCAATTTTTTTCTGCCTTCCAATTTAGGCATTTTCTTTTTGGAGTAATTACCAGGCCATCTGGGCCTGAGGACTGGTACCTCACTATCTCTTGTGTTCGAGACTCCTTCACCCTGTAGAAGAGCCTTGACTTTGGTCAGCTCATTGCCTACTCTTGCCAGTGACTGTTGGCTTTTCCTGTGAAGACAGCACCTCCGCTTTAGCGGTGATGGGTTTTGGACCTTTTTCCATCAGCATACCTTCAGTGTTGGGTTCCATCATTAGCTTCAGAGCTTTAAATTGGATGGGGGTCTTTTTTAACCCCAAGTGCAACCCATGATGCCTCTCTTTTACAGTCGGCAGACCGAAGGATTGGGCCTGTCTTTCTTGTCCCCTAATACTCCTTGGGAGTGTTGTGAACAAACTGTGGAGGTCTTTCTCTTTCAAACATGGACACTCTTTAGTCCCATTCTCGACTGTCTCTTCACAGCGGCTGCCTTCTCCAAGGAAACCACTATGGGTCCCATAGTACAACGGCTTCTTACTGTGCTACTGCATAGCACCTTGGTCTTCCCATCCCAGCCTGTGAAAAGTAGATAAACTGAACGGTTATTGCAGTCACGCTTCTGGTGCGCCTCCACTTGCTTATCTCTACACCGTTTTTCCCATGGACTGCTTCTGGGAACCAAGGGTCTGCTTAGGGTTGTAACCTCTTCTCCAACTTCAGCTGAGGAATCTCATGCTGGGGCCAGAAGTAGAGTCCAACGTAGCATCCTGCTCAGTCTTCAGAGCCTCGAGTATCTCATCCAGGTCACGCTTTTGTTTCTCTGCCATTTGCGGCAGCACGCTCAGACCCAGGTCCTTCTCAGGTCATGAAGCTGTCCTTCTGCATTTCTTTTTCACTCAGTGCAGTGCCGTTCATCTTCTTGGCGTCGAGTCCGATTTCACATCTCCTAGCTGGTTCAGCGCAAGTCTTAAGTCTGTTTCTTTCGCTCTATTTCTGACCTGCCACTGCCAGTACTCCTCCCGGACCTTGTCCAGCTCCAGCTGCAGTCAGGCCATCTCATTGGAGTGTGGTCCAGAAGCTTGCGGGGTATCAGCCATCTCGGTTTCATAGCGCAATGACAGGCAAGCCACCTGTGTGGACGGTCACCTTCTCCCGTCGGCGAGCTGTTATCTTGTGCTCAGCAAACCTGCGTTCGCAGCTCTTCAATTTGATCCTGAAAACCCTTCAGGGCCCTCACTCTTCTGGTGCTTGCTCTGGGCTTGCGTCAGCTCTCCTTCATCTTTTGGAGCCCTGCAGTTTTGTCGCCAGTATCGCTGTTGCTTCTGTTTCAGGCTTCTTTCTCTGTTTGGCATACTGACATCATGGAGATGGAGTTGCCTCTCTGCTTCTCCAGCTCTTGCTCCAGTCTTTGGAACTATGTTCCTCTCCACAGAGTCACCTGGCTTCTAAGCTCCGACTCCAGCGATGCTCTTGTGGCGCTCAACATGACTTCAGCTGCTCCAGGGCGAGGCATTCTTTTTCCAGCATTTTCTCTGCTTTGCAGAGCAGCTGTACTTCATTTTTTCTTGCGCCAATGCGTCTTCACTTTCTGCGCTTGGTGAGCTTTCAGTCCCATCACTCAATACTGGAAATAGCTGAAGCGCTCAAATGCAGGTATATCCAAAATGATAATAAGCCAGACCACTGTACCAGGGGGTACTAAACAATTGATATAGTACTATTGTGTCATATAATGGGTAATATCCTCCGAAGACAGGTGGTGTGTGGTTGCAACCAATCACCATCAGTCTCATTGCAGGTTCCCCTGAAAAATAGCAAATACTCACATCCTGGTAGGGCAGGCAGGCAGGCTGTGCAGCTTACTCAATGCAATACAGGGAAAAGGGAGACCAAAAAGCGCACCAGCACAACGGAGCAGGAAGAAACCAGGACAAAAAAAATTATTAAAAGGGCACTTTAATGTGGCAAAAGACCATCCAATGCACAATGTTATCACATTGTGTTTTATCCTTGAAAAAGAACGCTGCGACGTTCGAAATGCATTGGATGGGTCTTTTGCCACATTAAAGTGCCTTTTAATCATTTTTTTGTCCTGGGTTCTTCCTGCTCCGTTTGTGCGGTGCGCTTTTGGTTTCCCTTTCCCAGTTCCCTAAGACCTGACCAGTCAGGTTTAAAAACCTCTTCCTTCAGGTTTTATTCTCCATTTCACAGCCTCTACATCCCTTAGGACGTTTCATTGGCTTCTTCAAAGTACCCAGCTTGCCCCTAGCGTTGCTCTTGAGGCGTACAGCGTGGCCTCAGTTCCTCATGCTGTTCTGTGGGGACATACTGTGTACTCAGACCGTTCCGGTAGCACTCGCTGCTTCTCCTTGGCTGCTTGCAGACTTGCATGTAGCTCTTGCAGCTGGCTCTGCAATAAGTGCGTTGGCTGTGTGGTGCTGCGCAGGGAGACACGTGCATCCTTCTTGCACTTCGCAGTGCTTCTGCACCTCTAGCTTTTCCTGGATCAATTGCCTTCTCCACTTTCCTGCTGGTGGAGCTTCTTTCACCTTTACTGATTTGATCAGTCAAGTCTGAATTTTTCTGCGTCAGACTTACATTCTCCGTTTTACAGTCTCTAAATCCCTCAGGGCATTCTCATGGGTTTCCTCAACATACCACGCTGTGTTTAGACTGTGGCCCTCCTGGCGTGAGAGCTCCAGCTCTGTTTTGAGCGCGCTAGCTTCTTGGTGGAAACTTCTAAGTCTTTGATGAAGTTTTGCACATCTCTCTGGGACATCTGATAGCACAGTCTCCAGTCAGGATGTTCTTTGATTCCATGTTAGCAATTGCGGTGTTGGCCTTATTCAAAACTTGTCGTCAGCTCCTCCCAACTCACTCGCAAGAGATGCTCTGTTTTCTTTTAATGCCGCATACTCTGTATAGCGGGGAGTATACACCTCTGTACCTCGGCGTTCGCTTCTGCTCCCTATTCAATTGTTCTGCAAGACATCTAATCACGCTGGGCAGTTTGGAGCGCAGAAATTAAGGCCTATTTCCCGGATCAAGGATTCAGCTTCCTTTGCTCCTCCTTTTCCTTGACACGTTCTGTGAATTCTGCCCATCACTCCGGTCTGCAGCACATCTCGGTGGCTTGCTGACGCCTGTTGTCTGATATCGCAGGCTAAGTGGTTCGGTCAATATCCTCTGTGACTTGACAAATATTTTTATTTTTCTTCTTTCTTTTGTTTTATTAGTTCCCAGAGACTCAGTGGTACTGGGCACACACATGGACACTTTTGCAGTTTCATTGCGTGTACGTCTCTCTTCTCGGGGCCACTATGCGTCGTATCCATAATCATCATATGGCTGAAGGGAACACTGTTTTGTATGGTTATGTACATTGCAAAACTGACAAATGACGGCGGGCATTTTAAAAACCCCGTTTTTTTTCAACACCGACGAGACAGACTTGCACAACACACGTAACTGTATGGGCTTTACAATCTTGAACCTTCTGGCGTCTTCTTAGGGCAACATATGCCAAATATCCATTTTCAATTTCCTTTTACCAGACAGAGCAAACTTACCTCAAGCACTTGCTAGCTGCAAATTCACTCACTTCAGCAAAATGGCATAGCTTTTACACAGCCAATCCTTTCATACCCGACGGGGCAAAATTTACACTCAGCGCTTGCTAGCTGTAACTCATGCTTCAGCAAAAATCATTTTTTTTTCGCTTGACTTCAGTGTGCTTCACTATACTGACCCAGAGGCGTAACATCCCACTTCTGACCACCACCTGTGGCAGGACGGCCTCGCGGGGGTCAGTAAGATGCGAGACACGATGGGAAACTTTAAAACATAGTGGTTATTAGCCACAACCAAAAAAGGACGGGTGCACTGTCCCTTTAAGAACTACTTTCTTGAAAATTAAAGCCTAGCCCGTTAGGGACAACTAACTCACTCTTGAGCCCTTACTAACAGGACAGCCAGTTAATCTGGTCAGCTCAAAAAATGTACACAAAGCGATAACGATACGTATAAGAATAAAGTCTTATCTGTTTTGCCGCTCCAGTAGCAACGGAACACGGTTCCGGGGAGCAGGCTATGTCCAGCCTTTGCAGCGATCTTGATCTTTATCCTGGGTTGGGGTCCCAGCTGGTCCCAGCAGCCTAGTCCTCGCAGGACTGGGGGACCAGAGCATCAGACAACGGTTCCCAGCGGGAGAGTTTCTCCACCTCCTGTGGAAAAACAAGCCCTGGTGTGTGTACTTCCTGCTTTTAAACCTGCAGTCTCTAGGCCGCTAATGTATTAGGATGCAGGTGTGCTTATCTGTCTGAGGAGATTAACACTCTGTGAACTGGCTGCAGCGTCTCTCCATTCACTATTCCAGCCTACTGAGTGAGTAACTGTCACAGGCTCTCATATGCCTGTGATTATTTGTATCTACATTATTTTGTTTCTCCCCGATGAGTTAGATTGATAAAATAACCCTGTTCACTTATGTAACTATGTATTTGTAACCATGTATTATTTGTCATCTTAACTCTATGCCCAGGACATACTTGAAAACGAGAGGTAACTCTCAATGTATTACTTCCTGGTAAAACATTTACGAAATAAATAAAACACCCAGATTACTCAGGTCCCAAGTATATACTGTATGTATGTTTGGCAACCCAACACCAATTTAGGATTTATTATGTTTTGCTACATATACCCATACACATACGTATATATATACACACATACACACACACACACACACACACACACACACACACACACACACACACCACACAACACACACAAACCACACACGTCATATGTGTGTACTGTGTATATATATAAGTATGTAGAGAAAAATCCCAGCACAAAAAGAGTCGAATACGTATGCTAAAAACTTTGGTTGACGTTTTGGATCTACGCTTGATTCATTTAGAATCTGTGTACGAAAATAGGCAATGTTTTTTTTTTCCGGTCCTATTTGGTACACTTCCAGCGGTGTTAGTACCAGAAACTATTTTATCAATGTGATATGTGCGTTGCAAAGAGGAGTTCTATGAATTATTTTTTGTAGAAGGAAAGACAAAAAAACTTTGGGGGATTTTTCAGTACAAGTTTACAAAGGGATGTTTTGCTGGTATTGCGCAATTGAAGTGCCAATGGCGAGTTTTTGTTTGCGACTTAGAAGATGATTGGCGCTGATTAAAATTTAAGGCCCCATGGTATTATGCTGAATTTTTTTAGCACAATGGTATTATGCGGTAAATGTATAACAAAGATAGGCATTTTATTTCCTAAGCACATATCTATGACAAATAACAGTCCCCTCATTGGTAGACACTCTTGTATTGGGAGGATGGGATTTTTATATTTTAGTGTGTAGATTTTTTGATGCTTTAAAATTGAGCATGAAAAACTAGACTCTATGATACAGTGATTCACAATAGTTGGTGCATGGGTATCAAACCAATAAGATAAATACAAAGTTTTAGTCTGGACTCACTGTTTAGGACCTCTTTGCAAAGCCCCAATAGACTAAACATCAAGATGTGGGTAGTTCTATATACTGTATGCCAAATCGGCCATTCGGGATGTTTTGGGTAGGGTAAACTATGTACCCCAGTATATTCTCATGGGGGAGTGGTTACATCTGAAAATGGCCATGACGGCCACGTTTAGGATAATATGTGTAAGGTCCCTATGTCTCGCAAAAATATGTCAGTGCAGGGAACATCAACATGTATAAGGAATGACAATAGAGAAACATGACGCTATTAGGAAAAGTAATGACATGTGCTGCTGATAAACAGAATATGAAGACGAGTCATAAATATGTCTCACTTGGGAAAATAATACTAGGTCAATGGATAATTACAGAGAACATCAAGCTTATAGAGGGTAGTGTGATGAAGTTGGTATGGCGTGTTGGGATACACATGGCAGTTTAACCAAAAGAAAGAGATTGTTCGAGTATTACGGATGTTCCTTATGGTGGTGGGAAAAAACGACAGTGGATTGTGAGTGTGTGGTTTGAGCAGATAAGGAAAAACTTGGCCCTACATTGTCTCCTATTTCCCATTAGCGTTGCTAGTAAAACCCCACACCTATTGTCCTTGGATTTCTGTCATATTTTAGAATATCCTTATGTCTACCCAAGCAGGATGAAATCCCGTACTGTATTAGCTTCTAGTATCCTGCCTCTGTGGGAGGGCTTATTCCACAAAGTGTATCACACGTGTTCTGTGATAGCAATGTGCATGCCTCACATTTTGTGCCTGGCCCTAGCTAGCGCTCTGTAGCTTCAAATCGTGACTACTTTTTTCCAGCACTCTCTTCTTTGGAATGGCATTTTGGGAATATTGAGTCCCTATCTGTTACTTTGTTGAATTCCTTCTGGATTATTTGAATGTGTCTTCAACACGCTCTCCTCTAGTCGATCTCATCTGTAGGGTACACCAGGGCTCTGTGTCGTGGGATCCTCTCCTCTTTTCTGCCTACACACATCTCCTCTGGTGAACCTAAAATCACATATCTTGGGTTCAAAATCCACCCTCTAGGCTGGACACACACCATGTACTTTTTAACACTACTCTGTACATAGCACTGCTGTACATGACCAATAGGTTCTGATGGTCTCTCCGCTATGTATTCCTGGATGGCCATCTGCGAAATTTAAACTTAACATAGGAGAAAAAAGAGCCTGCCCTCATTCTCCTCCTCAAATCTGGCCTTTCTACACCTCTTGCATGAACTGTGTGGGATAAAACCATCATTTCACCCATGTAGCGGACAAGCACGCTATCTAATGGTGCACACGAGTATCTCTCCACATTCTCCTCTCAGCATTCAAAAGTATCTAAAAACTTGTTGCTTTTTCCTCGCTGTCAAGTAATAGTAAACAAATAAGATGACGCCTTTCCTCATTGTGATCGACTGCTTAAAACTCTGACTCAGGTCTCATTCTTCTCACAGCTGAGTACTTTGTAACATGCCTGTATGGATGGATGATGTACTCTACGCTGATGACCGTCTCCCTTGTTCCCTGCAATCTGTTCATCCTAAACGCTGCTGCAGATAGATCATCTGTTACTCTTTCCTGTGTGAAATATCACTTCCTGGCTTCTATAAACATTGCCTGAATTCAATACCTATCACATTATGTCCTCGACCTCGCTAAAGCTTTACACTCTTCTGCTTCCGTCCTACATCTAGCCATTATGATCAAGCCGGTATACTCAAAATGTACTCAATCTTCTTCATAACCGGCGCCTCCAAACGAAAATAACAATGTACTTGTGCTTGACTTCCGAAATACAAGGTCTCAGCGCTGCTTGGGATGAGGTTGTGTATCCAAGGCTGAGAGTTCTTGGTATAATAAGCTTAGGTCTCATGTGATGAACGACAACTAAACATTAATTAGAGACAACAGAAACAATCAGGTAAGAAGACAAGAAAGAAGTGAGGACAAAAGATCATATGTGCAACTCTGAAAACAAAAAAATCAACTGATAGAGTGTATAAGAAAGGGGTAGCAGTTTTAATTGCGATGAATAAAAATAAAATATAAAAACAACAAAACACTGGATGGTTGAGCAAAAAAGACACTTATAAAGTGACAATGGCATATCGGTTAGGGATAACTTTGAAAAGCCAAATTGACTTCCGTCTAGGAAGGCTGATAAAAGTAAGCCCGTAGCACAATGTTGTTATAGTTCCCGTGTACCAGAGTGGTAGATGGATAACGCAGCCATAACCTCAGTAGAACTCGTCCTCCCCAACTGTCCAGATTAATAAATTGGACTAAATTGGTGCAAACTGTGGTTCCCTATGGCTGTTGCCACACTTCTGCAAATAATAACTTAGAGTTAAACGAAAATTAATATTTTTTGCGTTTAAAAATAGATGAATAGAATCTATATAAAATCTTTAAAAACGGATGACATACTAAGGTCCATATCTAGCGTGGCGACGTAGGATATATGGTGGTTTTTTTGATGTTTATGCCTTTGGTGTATTTATCTACCCAGTGTGCGTTTGTTTGTCACATACTGTGTGGTACTGGAGTCTGTATTTATTTTCTGGGTGGTTTTGAATGATAAACTCTTTCGTGGAAAGCTAGTCACTAGGTTGGAGAACAAAATGGGAATAGATGGGGCGATAATGTGGCGATAAGGATGTATGAGAAAAGGGAGGAGTGACGACACGTAATGGACGCGAGCTCCGAGACCACGTGTCCCAGTCACATAGACGGCCCGGTCTCAAATTGCTCGGCAGCAACCTGCACGTCCAGCATCACACCCCCACCCTCCAGTATGACACGGGTCTGGCCGACATATGTGTGGCTGTGTAGCGATAGCCGCCGCAGCTGTGTGTCTGCTTAAGGCCCGCGCTAAAACTGTTCCCACGACCGCTTGCCATGCTCGCGGGTAGTGGGTTGTATCAATGCGTCGCAGGCTCGTTGTCATGTTTGTATGGCGCCACTGTGACTTGGATTATGGCTGTCACCACATGCGCAGAAGCGGCTGTTGTGGCGATATAACGTGTGGCATCGAGCGTACTTTCCTTCGCCGGCGAAACATGGCGGGGTGTGGGGAGTTATAACAAAACCAAAACTGGGATCAGTGAGGCGTGGGGCGACGGACGTGTGCGGGATGCCTTCGTCGGGCTGGGGACATGAAGTGGATTCTTGCGGCGTCGCGGTGGTGGGTGTATTAATGCTGGATGGGGGTCGAGTGGTGATGTATTCAGGCGGGATCATGTGTGCTATTGCAAGGTTTGTGAAGGCCAAGCAGGACCCGTAGTACCCCCAAACACCGGTGGGATCCAGCTGATAGTAGTGCTGTGCTGTTGTAGGCACGGAAGAAGGGCGCCCCTCGGCTGCGTTTTGGTATCCTTGCCTAACGCTACAATGGGAATGTACGTATCGTGTGGTATATAAATGTAGGAAACCCGTCGGAATAGAGCCTTTCCGACTTTGACCGTGTGTGTTGTGTGTGCTATTAGTGGTTCGCATAGTCCGCCCCGGCGCAACCCGCGCGGCAAAGGGGCTCAGGGGGGTGCATAATTTTTTGCGCTCGGTGGGGGAGGGGTGGGCGTGTGTTGGGGGTTGGCAGGAATTTGGCGTGAAGGGTGGAGGGTGATGTGAGTGAGGTGTGTCGAGAGCAATGGTACATACCCTGGCTCCCTGGTGACATGCATGCTTGGGATGATCGTCGCTGACATGTCTAATACACACGTGAGCTGAACTGACCCACCAGATCACCTCCCCCCCACACACACGGACATTGACCCTGATAGCACATGGCAGTCCTCACAGCATCGAAAGCTGATTGGTAACCACAACCATCGTTATGCGATGGTCCGCCCCACACTAGTCACGACTGCCCCATCACTGCTCGAGTCCCAATACCCACCACGACTGGTAGCCTCACCCGACGCAGCTCTCCACACACACTGACTGACCCACCCATGCCCCACACACATGACTGAACAGCCCACCCACGCCCCCACACGTGAGTCTAGCTGGGATGACCGACCATGCCCTACACAAGGCACCTGACTTGCCCGTTCACGCCACACCCCCACACACCACTGACTGGCCTGACCACGCCCCCCAACACACTGAGCAGGGGAACTGCAGTCAACGTCGCCCAACCACACGAGCAGCTAGTGAGGACCCACCCACTGCCACCCCCCTCACGATCACACACTGACTGACCCACCACGCCCCCACACACACTGATAGGACTCGCACCCTCATCGCCCTGATACCCCCACCCCCACCATCCACTACCCCCCCACAACACCATTCCCCCCCCCCCCCACAACCCACACCCCCCCCTGCTAACCATCAAGCAACCCCCCCACCCACCACACGGACTCACATACAGCAAATATACGTGTCAGCATCTGGATGCGTGTGTGACCCCCCACATCACACACACTGACTGACCCACACTGACCCACACTGATGACCGAGTGCACTGAGCTGACAACACAGCACACATCACACACACACACTGACTGCTCCCATTACACATCACTGACTTTGGTGTAGATACATCCGTCACGCCTCTTTGTATGCACGTTGTCCACCTACGACCGACATGACTGTAGTGTCACACACATACACCCAACCATGACTGGCACCACCACACACACACAACACGATCACAAACCATGCTACATCAAACACACCATGTCACACAACGCACGCTTACGACACACACTGACTGACACCAATTACATGCTGCACACTGACGTTGACGCACTACAAACAGACTGGACACAGCTACACAGCGATATAAACAACATCAGGCACGCCTGTTCGGCACGTGTGTCACGGCTCGCAATCACAGTCGGACACGCACGCACGCGACGCACAGTGTGCTTTGTGTGTACAGAGGCTGTGTGTATGAGACCACCAACGGAGACAGCAACACCACCCACTGACTGACACAATACACATGGGACTGGACACCACACACACACACACAGACTGGACACAAACACACACACATCACATCACACCTGTAGCACAATACACCACTGACTGACACACCATACAGTGACACAAGGAGTATTCACAGGTCGCAGGCCCCGGGCGCTAACCCGTGCGCGGCACATGGGCTCGGGGGGGGGGCCAGAATTTGCGCTCAGGGTTGGGCGGTGTTGTAGTGTGGTCATGTGGGTGCTGGTGCATGTGCGAATTTGTGTCAAGGGGGGAAGAGAGTGTGGTGCGTGTGCGAATGTTACAGCCACGTCCACTGGTCTGGGAAGCTGGGGACACTACACACACTGTACATGACCGAGCCCACACCCCATGCACAGCACTGAGCTGGACCACCCATGCCCCACAACACACTGACTGACCCATCCACACCCGCTCACACAGGCCACTGATGAAACACCCACTCCGATCGCCTCTCCACACACACTGACGGACCCACCCCACGCCCCCACAACATGACTGACCCACCCCATGCCCCCACACATACGGAGTCTGACCCACCCCACGCCCCCACACAAACTGATGTGTCTGACGCCTACCCACTGGCTCCACCTACAGCACACATTATTGGTGACTGAATCACACCCCACGCGACCCCCAGGACCACATCGGATCTGCCCGATACACGGCGCCCTCTGACACACACTGTACGGGAGCCCACGTCTGCTATGCTATACACGCATCGCTGCCCGTATAGTTCAGCAGTCACTGACGTGAAAGTCACTCAGCCAGGCTTCGCTCGACCCACCACACACACTGGACGATACCACCCACACCCCCACACACCACTGAATTACCAGACGCACGGTCGTCCCCCAACCAGCGACTGAATGACCCACCAATACGCCCCCCACAACACTACACAGTGAGGCACGTGCACCTCACTGTGCCCGTATCACAGCAAGTGCGCCACTGACTGATCCCGCAGACAGCCCACCCCGCCCCCACACACACGGACTCACGCCACCACATTGACGCCACGCCCCCCAACTAACTGACCCACCCACGCCCCACAACACACTGGACTGACCCAACCACACCCCCACCACACTGACGTGACACCACCCAGCGCCACCCACACACACTGATGACCCACCCACGCCCTCCAAACACACTGACTGATCCCACCACGCCCCCACACACCACTGGACTGGACCCACACCATTGCCCCCACACACACTGAGTGACCCACCCACCCCCCCCACACACACATGACTGAGCCACACCACCACAAGTCGCCCCCACACACTTGAAACCCCCCTCCAGACACCCGTCCCCACACCACACCCCCCCCCCACCACACCTACACACACCAACCACCCACCCCCCCCCTCCCAACACCCACCCACCACACACCACACTGACTCACATACACACACTAACTGACAACACTGGACTGCACCCCCCCCCACACACACACACACTGACTGACCCACACTGATCCACACTGACTGATCACACTGACTGACACACACACACACACACACACACACACACACACACACACACACACACAACACACACACCACACACCACACCACACACACACACACACCACACACACACAACCACACACACACACACACACACACACACACCACACTGACTGACACACATACACACTGACTGACACACATACACACACACACTGATTGACACACACACACACACACACTGACTGACACACATATATACACATACACACACACACACACACTGACACACATACACACACTGACTGACACACATACACACAAGGAATTCACACTTAGTGCAAATAGCTAATACAGGGGATGGTGTGCCGAGGCACGCGCATTCTAAGTCAAATTTATTTGCGTTTTGTCAATTAAATTGTATTTTGATTTTTAATTAAAACATCACCAATACAAATACAATTTATGTGACAAAAGTCAAAGAAGTTTCACTTACTATGCGCGTGCACAGCACACACAGCTTTTTTTAATGTTATTTAATGTATTTTCTTTTATACTGTTTCTTTAAGAGCAGGTCTATTATGGTTTCGATTTTATTTGTTTTATATTCTGTATTTATGTTTTTATTATTTTCATGTATATTACTGCATTTCTATCTTTAGTTATCACTGTTATGAGTTTACTTGTCTCTGGTTGCACTTTATGTCTTTGTTTTATGCTAATGTGTTAAGTAGTGTTTTAGTATAAATATGCTGGCACTTTACATTTCCCATCATGCCCCTGACGAAGTGACTGACGTCACGAAACGTGCAGGGTGGACTTTATTGGCAGAGACTTTGGTGTTCTCCCCCGATAGCCCGTTTGTCCTTCTACACCTAGCCTGAGCTCTCTGAGCCCCCCGGTACTTGTCCGGTATTTCCCCTGCTTCTGTGCCTTAGCGGTGACGTCACCGAGCTATCGCGAGACCTCGTGGTCTGCGTGTATCGCCTCGGTACGTCCCTCAGCAGCACTGGGTTCAGGCTGTTGCCTGCTTCATCCCCGCACACCGGTTGATTCGTGAGTGTGCGGCCAGCTGCGGTTTCCGGTATCGTGGAGCTCTAGAGGTAGAGCTGCGTTATCCATCTACCAGGCTCTGGTTCCGGACAGTGACATTGTGCTACAGGGCTTACTTTTATCAGCCTTGTGGTAAGTAGGGTTTCAATTTTATCCCTACCGGATGCCATCGCTTTATAAGTGTCTTTTGCCCAACAATCCAGTGTTTGTTGTTTATATTTTTTTTATTCATCGCATTAAAATTGCAATCATTCCTTGTAAACCTTATCAGTGATTTTTTGTTTTAGTTTGCACTATGATCTTTTTCTCTTTTTTTTCTTCTTGTTGTGTCTTATTTGTTTGCTTTGTGCGTTCATGATGGAATTCATTGAAGATACTGCCTTGGATCTCATCCCAGCCGCATTGGACTGTATTCGGTCAGGCTACATTGTTATTTTCTTTTGGAAGCGCAGGTTTATGTGTTTTCATTGTCTGTTTTGGTCTGTGTGGGCCTTTTTTTCCTGGCAGCCCCCACTTTAATATTAAAGTGTGTACTTATATTATGTTAGTCACGTAACTGTCACTAATTGTTATTTTTTGCATTAGCGCTGTTCCCACTGCCCTTTCCTTTTAGCCCTAATTTCTCGCTCTACACCATCCCAACTCTTGCGTTCCGCTCAAGGATGTTTTTTCTCTAACCCCTTTGTATCTAAAGCCCTCTCCCGCATTAAACCATTCTCACTGACTGCCCCACACCCCAGCATTGCCCTTCCCTTCAATACCCAACTAGCACCCTCTCTATCCACCTTTAAGACCCATCTTAAAACACACCTGCTTAACGAAGCATATGAGTAGCTCCATGGCTGACACTATACACCCGATACATAAACCTTGACCCCTTGCAGACACACTTACCAGAACACCCTCTTACTGTCTCTGTATGTTCTTCCTATCTACCAATTAGATTGTAAGCTCTTCGGAGTAGAGACTCCTTTACCTAAATGTTACTTTTATGTCTGAAGCACTTCTCCCCATTATGTGTTATTTATATTATTTGTTATTTATATGATTGTCTCCGGCATTTGTGACATCACAACATCATGTGAAATTGCTTTCCCATGGCAACGTGACACCATGTGACCCCGCGGCATCGCCAGACGCTGCCGGAGACAAGGTAAGGGAACTTACAGAGTCCTAGCGCTCTCCTCTGGCATTTATTTAATGCTTTGGGGAAGAGCGCCGTGCCTCTGTAAGCGGCGTGCCCCCCCTAAGAAAGTTTTGCGCCCCCCAGTTTGCGTACCCTTGCTGTAGATGAAGGGTGCTCAATTCCAGTCCTCCAGCCCCCCCAAACAGGTCAGGTATTCAGGATATCCATTCTTCAGCACAGGTAGCTTGATCAGAGGCTCAGTCTCAGAGGATCAAAGGCTGAACCTCTGATTGAGCCTCCTGTGCTTAAGATGGGATATCCTGAAAACCTGACCTGTTTGGAGGGGCTTGAGGACTGGAGTTGAGAACCCCTGCTGTAGATAATGCACCATCAATTCCTGGCAGACCAGTTCGCAAACCTTTTAAGGGCTATAGGGTTTCTCAGAAATCACACATTTTCATTAAATTTGCTATTTCGCCAATGAATTGTTTCACAATTTGCAAGGGATTTATCAAGCATTTTCTCCTCTCCAGCAAAACCCATATTTCAGGCTCTGGATGGGTGTCAGCATCATTAAATTAAATCCTTGACACATTTTGATCGTGCTGTGACTGAGCTCTGAATGATTCGTTTTTCATTAAATAAATGCAGATTTCTCATGGTCCACGGACTCAATCTAAAGCTTCGCACTTCTCTAATAGGGAATAGTTTATCACAATCTCCATATTACACTATTCATGCAAAACACACCTTTATCAAAAGAATCCCAAGTGCTTTAAATTGTATTTTTTGTGTGTCAAATTTGCAAGATTCTTGCACCAGAATTGCAGTGGCTTGTAGACTTTATTCAGTGGCCACCGCAGTTTTTAATCAATGACCACCAAAGTGTTTGCAACAAAACATTTAATTGCTGACTGGGTACGTGGATTTATAATGCATCATTTATACATATTACAGCTCAACCCCATTATAATGCGATCCGCTACAACGCGGATCCGCTTATAACGCGGTTTGAGCATGGCTCCTGATTTAGAAGATCTCCTACCTTTAAATTCCCTTTTGCCTGCTCTTGCTGCCAGCGCCCCCCTCCTCCGTCAAATGACCCCGCGGGGTCATGTGATGTCACGTCGCCACGTGGGAGGGGTGGAAAATTAGGTTACCCGGCTTCTGGCACAGGGGTGTGTTAATGTAACTGTGCTGATGTCTCCAGCCCGCAGATCCTGAGCCCAAGCCCCTCCTTATCTCCTCCTCTTCCACCAGTCACATACCAGCTCTCTGCAGGCATGAAGCTGGCTGTGGGTTGCATTGGCTCATATGGATGACACGTAGAAGTTAGGAGGGGGTGAGAATGTAATCTAGTTTTGGAAATACCACGGATTCCCTGTTTTCTGGGGTATATTTGGGATTTCTCTGGGCTCCCCCCTCCATGCCTGCTGCACACAACATGCTGAGGAAGCAGATTCGGCTGTCAGACTGGAAGCAGAGTCTGTGGTTGGTGGGGATGGTGAGAGACTGAGACAGAGCTGTGAGCTGAGCATGAGGAAAAAAGGTAGACCAAGCCCTATGCACATATGTTTGTTTGTCCCCACTGATCTAGGGGGGTACTGAAAAGCATAACATAGTACTCAATTACAACTAAACAACTACAGTGCAATATTTCATAGCAAAGGGACTATTTTGAAATCAGAATGACTGACTGAGGTATAGAGAAGGATCCTTGTTGACTGTGACTGCATCAGATGTAATAGAATGACCAATAAATGTTTACAATGCGATTCATATGTAGTAATTAGACAATGAAATGCTTAAGTTCCCCAACCTTGTTGTAATAAGTTCAAATTAATAAGAGAGTAAGTAATTAAGGATTTATAATGCCTGCCACAGGTGTATTGCTCTGGCAGTGAAGACCCGCCCCCAACACAGGAATAAGATCTCCTGTCAAGACAAGAATCCTCACCTGCCTGCCAATCAAGGGAACCTATCCAGGATGGCTCCACGCTGTCCTCCAGGTCTGCCTTCACTTCTGATTGGTCAGCCACACTTTATAATGCCAGTCCTTCCTATCATTCATTGCTCGACATAGTTTTCACTTGGATTACTACTCTGGCGTTTTCTCTCTTATTCTCTCAGGTTACGACTTGGCTTGGCGGACGTCTCTCTCTGGCTCTTGACCCCTGCTTTGACAAACGACCTTCCGGAATTCTCCAATCCCAGACTTTGGCTAACGGCAACGACAACGGCATTTCTACACCGGTACCGGCAAGTATTGCTAGCTAAATACACTTGGCCTGGCAACGCCAAATCACCACACTCCGGACACGCTCCCTTTGCTGCGGGTGCGTGCTTCTATACGTTCCTCACCTCAGTGAAAGGAACGGGTCTGGTCTGCGGGCAGCACCGGCGTAACATTATGTCGAGCCCACAAGACGCAGACCAGACTGTGGACTCTATGATGACGGCCATGTACCAACAAATATCAGGCAAATGCGAGAACCCTGAGACCTTCAATACAATCACGCAGTACATTAGGGACTGCGCGCGCACTTTCTCCCCTTTTTTAACCACTCAGAACTTTATTGAAACAAAATTGAACATTTACAATGACATTAAGGAGTTGTGCAGGCCTGACTTACTGTACACCATCCTATTGTAAATGTTTTGACTTTCTGTACTTTAATAAAGGGGATGTTGCGTGTTTTAACTTGTATTAATAAAGAAATGTTTTTACTAACACCATAATGTTGCGGCCCTTTTTATTCTAAAACATCACCGCATTTATCCGGGATTTTTTTTCGAATGCTACGCACTTCACCGGGTGCATGCCGCATTCATGCCGCATTCATGTTGCATTCTCAGCCGCGGGTCATGCGCGGTTCATGCGTTTATTGAGAATGGTTCGGATTTAATAGGTTGCAATTCTTCGCGTGTCCGCCAGATGGCAGATATTCATGAATTGTAATGCGCATGCGCTACAGTAATGTGTCGACTTGTAGGTGTTTCATTTAAAAAAGATACCACAGTGGGCTATTGTAAATTGGCCTTGGGACTGAAGGAAGAGGTTACAATAATGTATCAATGTAGGCTTTTCATATTAAAGAAAGACAAAGACCAGTTTCTATTATTCTCCAGAGACCCGCCGCCATGAGTGTTCAAGTGCAGCCCGTGTTCCAAAAACCCGACAGAACGTACGCTTATTTAATATGGGCCGCGATTAATGCAACAGATGATAAGATGGCAACAGTTGTTCAAATTTATCAGTATTTTATCGAAAACTATGACTTTTACAAATTTTCGCCAGCTCCTCATGTGTGGAAGCGTGCAATAGGGAAAAGGTTATGTAGCGATCCATGTTTTTATCGTATTGATCCCAAATTTATTGGAGGGTATTGGTGTGTATCACCGGGTTTTTCCTGTATCTGTGATCATGCAGACGGCAAAAGGCGAAAGGTCGTGTTAAAACCAACTAAGAAACGACAGTCGCTGGCAAGCAATGCGCCAGCACCAGCACCAGCTTCCAATAACGGTCCCACCGTCAGTGACAACCCTTGTTGTCTGTCCACGCATGGACACCTGCAGCCTGAGCCGGCCCCCCCCCCCTCCCCACACACCTACAGTACACCAAAGAAAAAGAATGAATGACAAAACAACACGAATCAGTTAATGGTTTTTTTAACTCTCAATTCTCACAATGCTGTGCAGATCAGATTTACATATCAAATTCGAGAAGGGATTTTTCCAAAGCGTTACCGCAATCAAAGCCTCAAAGGGTTGGAGGGGGGGGTTGGGTGAGTCATGCGCAGTAATCACTTGCTCCCATCTCAAAGAGTATTACACGCAGGCACAGTGAGCTGACGCTCGGCTAGGGACGGATTAAAAACACAATGACAAGCTTCAGAAAATGAATGACTCTGTGGAGGTGTCTGTCGATAAGAGTTTCAAATCCTTGAGCGAGCCTTGTGTGTGTGCGTGGGGGAGGGGCTGTATGAAGGATTAGCTGTGCAGCAGTTCAAAGAAATTACATAATTTCAAAAGGCAGTTCATCATAATAATATGATCCCTACACCCCCAAATACTGTACGTAAAAAGCACACAAATCAACAATGTGCAGTCAAACGCACAGGGTCGCAGTCAAAATCTACAGCACAGATTGAATATTGTAATATCAAGATGGTTTTTGCAGGCTTGTGGAGAAAATAACAATTAAAAAATTAAAATATTTTTTTTTTTTTTTTTTTGGTCTGGTCACTCACTGAAGCAAGCAGTGGTGGGTGAAGTTACAGGTGCATGCGCAGTAATCAACTAGCTCCCATCCCAAAGAGGATTACACGCAGGCGCATAGAGAGGTGATGCTCTGCAAGGAACTGATTAAAAACACAATGGCAAGCGTTTTATATTTATTTTGTTTTGTTCCTGGTAAAATAAATATTTATTTACATTCCTGCTAATCATAATCATAATTATTGACAACAACCCTCCCCCCCCCACACCTACAGTACACCAAAGAAAAAGAATGAATGACAAAACAACATGATTCAGTTAATGGTTTTTTTAACTCTCAATTCTCACAATGCTGTGCAAATCAGATTTACATATCAAATTCGAGAAGGGATTTTTCCAAAGCGTTACTGAAAACAAAGTCTCAAAGGGTTGGGGGGGGTTGGGTGAGTCATGCGCAGTAATCAGCTAGCTCCCATCTCAAAGAGGATTACACGCAGGCGCAGTGAGGTGACGCTCGGCTACGGACGGATTAAGCTTCAGAAAATGAATGACTGTGGAGGTCAAATCAAAGCCTCAAAGGGTTGGAGGGGGGGGTTGGGTGAGTCATGCGCAGTAATCACTTGCTCCCATCTCAAAGAGTATTACACGCAGGCACAGTGAGCTGACGCTCGGCTAGGGACGGATTAAAAACACAATGACAAGCTTCAGAAAATGAATGACTCTGTGGAGGTGTCTGTCGATAAGAGTTTCAAATCCTTGAGCGAGCCTTGAGTGCGTGCATGGGGGAGGGGGCTACAGTGTACAGCTGCATGAAGTTCAAAGATAATGACATACTTTAATTTCAAAAGGCAGTTCATCATAATAATATGATCCCTACACTCACAAATACAGAACGTAAAAAGCACACAAATCAACCATGTGCAGTCAAACGCACAGGGTCGCAGTCAAAAGCTACAGCACAGCATGCGCAGTAATCACCTGCTGTCAAGCAGGAATGTGATTGAAACCAGAAAGACATACGCTCAAAGGAATGGTGTGGGAGAGATGTACTGCATTGTAGAGAAGATAAGAAGTTGAAATACCCTGCAGTGCAGTAAATTATCCTGAGCGAGGGGAGAGCGCTGTATATGCCGAAATGTGACACTGTTACAGTACTTTACACGCCTATGCGTTTCAACAATTTTCAAATGAGACATACTGTATAGTACAGCACTGCAAATGCATGCATACTGTAAATTTGCAAATTTACAATTACTGCGCGCGCAGACACAGACTGTGTACTGACGTAGGTTGAACCGCGAAGGTATTAGACTTCAAGACAACAGCTCGCAAATGCCCCCCTGAGTTTTTATACGGTATTGCAGTATTGCAGACAGCGAGAATAAAATGCTAATATCACGAGCGCTAAAATAACGCCATTCACTCCGCACCAAAAAAAAAACACGCATCTGACCGAGATTATCAGAGAGCCGCGGATAAAGCCGATTTAGGCTAAAGGCGGCCGCCACTGTACTGTAAATGTTTTGACTTTCTGTACATAAATGTTTTTACTAGCAGTACACCATACACCTGTAAATGTTTTGAATTGCTGTACACTTTTTGTACTTACTCCACCAATAAAAGAAAATGTTGATTTATTTTAAATTGTTCCATTGTCTCCTTTTATACTGTAACAAAATACAGTGTGTAACGGTATTTCTGAACCGACATGACCCACCCAATCTCACATTGGCCTCTGTGGTCTAACCGGCCCCCATTACAGTGTGGTAGTGTCTGGTGGTGCACCTGTTGGCAACAGGACTCCTGAGTCTCCCGCATGATGGTGTGTGGGGAGGACCCGTCCAGACAGGCAGCTGAGGTAGTGTGCTGAGTCTCACCTAGTTCCAGTGCAGCGCCTCCACCTCATCAGGGTCCCTGCGTCCGCAGGGGGATGATCCTGTTGAGGAACTCCTCCGTGGTGCTCCCCTCTGTACATTCACTCCACACATGTACACGAGAGGGTTTGTGAATGAGAACATCTTTATTGGGTGATGTGGGCTAGCTGCCCCTCGCAGTATATTCTTAGCCACTCATTCTGCAGTCAGTGCCTCCCTTTAAAAGGTGTATCTCTCCTTAGATAGGGATTCCCTATCCCCGCAGGGATCTCTGCCCTGTGCCAGGTCCCTGGACACAGTCTCCTCTATGGTTACTATAACATAACTTTCAGTCTCTTAGGCTAGTACTTGAACTTGGCTCCTGCCAGAACTCCTCCTCTTGGCAGAGCTGAACGTAGATCTAACTTTAGGCTCAGTGCTGTGCCTTATGTATACTCTGGAAGCTGACACACCTCTGACATCACTAACCATGGACAGTCACAGAGCATGTGACTACTCCCATCCATACACAGGGCACCCCACCAGGGTGTGAGGGCAAACCTCCATAATTACTGCTGGCATGCCTACAACTTACCAGGCCTTACTGTCAGCAGGAGAGATGACTGTAGCCATTTTACATGTCCGCTACAAGTGTTTCTAGAACATACAGTACAGTACTGTCCAGGCATACTGTACTGTATACTGTAGGCATGCTCAGTACTGTACATTACAAGAGTATTAAAACAATACATGCTGTACGGGAAGTAGAATACACATATGTACTGGAATACATGTAGAATAAATGCATACTTTTTATTTTTCGGGTTTATTATACAGTATATATATAAAAAAAAGTATTGTATACGGTCTGAAAACAACAGCATACTGTTTCAGGTTTTCTATGAAGCTCTCAGTTACAGTATTCTATCCTAATCAATAGCAACGGCCACTAAACTGTTGACTCCGGTACGTGTTTTTTTAAATCCGATTCAGCAATGTGCAGGCATTGCTACACAAAGTGATATTATCCATCGAAATCCCTCCAGGTGCCGTTTTCCGCATGAGATGACAAAGTTTTATTTTCTGAGGAAAAACAAAAGTAAAAGTTTTACTGTAATGGTCAGACAGTCCCCTAAAGAAGTTCCCACAGTCAGTCCCACCAATAATTTTCTCGGGGGGCGTCTCCTGTTCAAATGCGCATGCGCCTACTGTCAATGTGATGACACGCATATGCGTTTCAAGACGGTTCCAATGCGCATGCGCCTAGTTTTCCACCAATTGTTCAGTATCTACTGTAGAAGCTGCTCAGCCAATGATATTGCTTAAAGGAGAATCGCTTGACTGTGCATTGATATTGATATTTCAAAAAAAGAATAAAATACGGCAACATTACTCACCATAGACTTTGCCAATCAGCTGGTGCCGAGCCACTGCCAGTCCCGTATTCTCGATTATACACGTAGTTGACAGGTGACAGCAGGACTGCTACACCTGTAGTTGACAGCTGATGAGGCTGGAAATCGCTTTGGTACATGCAAGCTTGCTGGAATCTGTCTGCGAAATACGTCTCAGGCTGCAGGTATCCGGGCGGGGACAGACAGCAAGGGTTGCCAGTCACCAGGTTTTCACTGACGGTCGGGCCGTTATTGGAAGCTGGCACTGTCGCTGGCGCATTGCTTGCTAGCGACTGACATTTTTTAGTTGGTTTTAACATGACCTTTCGCCTTTTGAAGTCACCATGATCAAAGGTACGGGAAAAATCTGGTGCTACACACCAATACCCTCCAATAACACCGGGATCAATACGGAAAAAAACATGGATCGCTACTTAACCTTTTCCTTATTGCACGCTTCCACACATGAGCATCTGGTAAAATTTGATAAGCACAGTTTGTCTCGGCATTTCTCTGTACACCATAAAAAAGACCCATCTTCCCTTAGATTTAAGGGTATACACACTGTCCCCTTAGGGAGGAGAGGTGGTGATAGAATTAAGAATCTCTCTATCCAAGAAACATTCTGGATTTACAAATTAGAATCCCACACCCCTAAAGGGTTAAATGAGGATGTGGATATATGGTCCCTGTATTGATTCTGTCATTTAAGTCATTCATGTCTGCTTCGGAACTAATTCTTGTTTCTTTCTTTCAGATATAAATCTTTGCCATTTGTTATTTTTATGGTTAATTATAGTATTGTGTTTTATGCAGCTTTTTAAGTATTAAAAATAAAATGTTTTTTTTTTTTTAGGCAGCTCTGATTTTGCAGCTGTACTGCATTAGCATGGTGCATAGTGATTCGTTGATACTACTAAATTGTTAACCAATCATATGGTTTTGAATGGTATAAACCCTGATACAGATATCATGTGTTTTATTCCCTGAAGAAGTGGCCTGTTGAGCTACGAAACGCCGCGTAGGAGAGATACCATTCAACCTATATATTTTTATTATTCATGTTCCAAGGTGTATTTTATTGTTGTCAAACGGTTTGCTGAACACCGAGTTGATTTCCTCTTTTGCGCATGTGCCGCGCTGTTGCCTGCCTCTGTGGTTGCCAAGTGAGGTCTGAATCATTACTGGCAGACGCTGTTACTCAAAGCAGAGCGGGCGCTCTGACGTCACAGAAGGGCCCGCGGGACCACGCCGTCACGCTGCCTGACTGATCGGGAAATACAGTGAGGTCTGCAGAGGAACCTGTGTACTACTTGTGAGCAAAGGACAACCACTCCCCAGGATCTACTAAGCGCATTGACGCTATTTACAGGACATTGAGACTGTGGCAAGGAGAGTGAAGCTCTGGTGGTTCCTGTTTGCAGACGCTGGTAACTGCCACTCTGTGGCTCTATGCTTGATTAATCTACCTAGATGTACGCATAACCTTGAAACACCTTACATATAAACATTATTTATTACATTTTTCACGATGAGTGTTGTGCGCTTTGTTTGTTTTTTTGTCACTATGAGTACCTGGTGAAGCCATTTGGGTTGTGCAATGCCCCTGCAGTCTTCCAAGACTTTATGAATAAGGTTTTTCGTGATCTCTAGAATTCTTTTGTAATTATCTACTTGGATGATATCCTTATCTTTTCCAAAACCCTCGAGGAACACATTCTCCATACCAAGATGGTGCTCTCTCGTTTACGGGCCAACAAGCTCAACGCCAAGATGGAGAAGTGTGTCTTCCATCAATCCTCAACTACCTTCTTGAGATATATTTATCTCGGATCAACGGTTCTCAATGGATCCAGAGAAACTCAATTCTGTACTTGAATGGCCACAACCTAACTCGTTAAAGGCGATCCAGCGTTTCCTCGGCTTCGCTAATTATTATAGGAAATTTATTGCTGGGTTTTCTACCTTGGTGGCACCTATTACGGCCCTTACCAAGAAAGGGGCTGATCCTTCCTCTTGGCCATTGGAGGCCAGCCGGGCCTTTGATTCTCTTAAAAAGGCCTTTATCTCAACCCCCATTCTGCGACATCCCGTCCCCACCCTCCCCTTTACCTTTGGAAGTTGACGCCTCCGACGTGGGAGCCGGTGCGGTTCTCTCTCAAAGAACCACCCCCAAAAATAAACTACACCCTTGTGGGGTTTTTCTAAAAAAAAATCTTCAGCAGAAAGAAATTACGACGTGGGGAACAGTTGTTGGCAATCAAAATGGCATTACAAGAATGGAGACATCTTCTGGAAGGAACCAAGGAACACATTCTGATCGTGACAGACCACAAAAATCTTTCTTACTTGAAGGTGCTCGCCGTCTTTGGCCTCGTCAAGCTCGTTGGGCGTTGTTCTTCTCAAGGTTCAACTTTACCATCTCATATATTCCTGGGACAAAGAATATCAAAGCAGATGTGTTGTCCCGTCAGTTTATCACTGAGGAGAAGTCACAGGAGGTTCCGGAGAGTATTCTGTCCCCCCAATTATTTATCTCTGCCGCCTCTTTTGACATACTGGATAAGATTTTGGAGTCTCAAACACAGTTTCCCGAAGAGTTAGAAGTACCTGATGGTCGCCTTTACGCAGCTCCACGTTTTCATCCCAAGATTCTTGAATGGGGTCATTCCTCCAGATCTGCTGGCCATCCAGGGTTCAAAAGAACTATGGATCTCATACGGCGAACTTTCTGGTGGCCCAATATGATAAAGGACATTAGAGCTTTCACCTCCTCTTGCCCAGTGTGCGCACAAAACAAATCTGTCCGTCAAAAGCCTTCTGGTCTTCTACAACCTCTCCCATCCCGGACCGTCCTTGGAGTCACATTGCCATGGACTTCATCGTGGATCTTCCCCCGTCTAATGGTATGACTACTATTCTTGTAATTGTGGACAGATTCTCCAAGCAAGCTCATTTTGTTCCCCTCAAGGGTCTACCCAATTCCTGTACATTGGCGGATATCTTTGTAAAGGAGATTTTCCGTATTTATGGCGACCCGTGGTCCATTGTCTCGGATTGGGGCACTCAATTTGTTTCTAAATTCTGGCGTGAATTTCCCAGAGGTTGGGCATTACCCTTCTGTTTCCTCAGGCTACCACCCCAAACGAATGGGCAAACTGAACGCATGAACCAGTCCCTTGAACAGTATTTGCGTTGTTTTTCTTCTGATTCTCAGGATAATTGGGCTGAGTTGCCTTGGGCAGAATTCGCGAGTAACTCTCTAAAAAACGAGTCCACGCAAGAATCACCGTTTTTTGTAAACTACGGATTTCATCCTACCTGCCTACCCATGCATTCTCCTAGGTCCGGAGTTCCTGCAGCTGATGATAGGGTATCCACCCTACAGGGGACTTGAGGAGGATTCAAACAGTTTTACAAGAATCTGTGCTAAGACAATAGAGACAAGCAGATAGGCTTCGTCGGGAGGCCCATAAGTTCGTACCTGGAGATCAGGTTTGGCTTTCTTCTAAAAATATCAAACTGAAGGCCCCAACCCCTAAATTGTCTCCCAGGTTCCTGGGTCCTTTGTCTATTCTGAGACAAATTAATCCTGTGGCCTATCAGCTTTGCCTGCCGCCCTCTATGAAGATTTCTCCCGTGTTCCATGTCTCACTGTTGAAACCCTTTATTCAAGGCAAATGATTCGCTCATCCGTCGCTTTGGCCTCCTCCCCCCCATTGTACCAGGACAACAGGAGTTCGAGATCCAATCCATCATTGACTCTCGCATCTCCAGGGGCAAACTCCAATTTCTGGTTCACTGGAAGGGATAAGGACCTCAGGACCGTTCTTGGGTCTCGCATATGGATCTTCACGCTCCATCTCTGCTCAAACGATTCCACCAACAATTTCCCCTCAAACCTTGGTTGGTTCGTCCGGAGTCCGACCCTCGAGGGGGGGGTACTGTAAGGATCCGCACTGCGGGCATACCAACTGCCAGCGACTCCTTACCTCTCTTACATGCCGCCCAGGCTTCCCGGCGGCATACCTCCCTCCTTGCGGCTCAATCTCCCGCTGCCCCCACACTTCCGGGTCACACGCGTCACCCCTCTGGGTGCGCGCGGACGCAGGCTGCAATGTTCTGGCGCCGGGCACCTGACTCTGCCCCCGATGACGTGGCACACACTCCACGCGCTTCCCTGTCTCTTCCCCGTCAGGTCTGCCCCCCAGGCCCTTCTCTCCCATCAGGCTCTTCTCCGGGCCGCTACTCCGCTCCTCCCCTTGCTGTGACAGGCCCCAGCTACCCAGTCACCTTTCCCCTATCAAGTCCTCCTCCGGGCCGCTCCTCCGTTCCTCCCCTTTCTCCAATAGGCCCCAGCTTCCCAACCACTTCTCTCCTATCAGGTCCTTCCTCTGACCACTCCTCCGTTCCTCCCCTTCCTCTGATAGGTCCCAACTCCCTATTTAGTCTCCCTTCACCATTACCTCCTTGCCCTGCATAGCTTCTGTACCTTGGTGCTGTCTGCTGTTGCCTGGCCCCTTTTTTCTTTCAGTGCCTGTTCCTGTCCCTGGATATTCTGCTGACCTCCCTGGATATTGACCTTTGTCTTTGGACTTCATTTATGCTGCTCTCTGGTACCCTTGGACTTGGCGTTGGATTCTTTACCTTGCAGACTTCTATATCCCTTGGACATGGTTTACGGACAATCTACTTCGCTGCTCTCTCCACTCCATGACCCAGGCTTTCGGACACTCAACTACGCTGCTCTCTCCATTCCACGACCATTGGCTTACGGACTATACCTACCACCGCTGGAGTTGGCAAGTACGGTTCTCTTTCTATTGTTGTTACCCAGACCATCTACGCTACTTCCACACTCTGGCCGTGCCCCCGTTTACTGTTAGGTGTGTGGTATTATCCCTTTCCACCTCAGTCCCGGGGTCTCGTCTGGCTTCTGGGCAGGCCGAGCGTTACACATATATGGATTAATAAATACAAATAATCCACCAACCTCAGTACCCAGTGAACCCAAGAGGTGAGACATATATTCCTTACAAACACTGGACATATCCATAAGAGTAAGAGTACATGTACCCTAACAAATATCCCAACCTCTAACCATGTAACAATAAGAAAATAAATATGTGCATAATGCAAAAGCAGGGTACATATCAACATGAGACAGGGGAATACAATCACCAAGAGTCTATGGAGCAAAAAAGAGAGAAAATATACACATCCAAAGCTAATAACCCAGTCTTAGGGGTTTCATCTTCAAAATGTGGAAAGAATGTTCTAAACACCATAGCCTATCCAACCGAGAGAGCAAAGGAAACAAATCAGCAAAGGAAACAAAGACAACCTAAAATTAGTGAGTCAAACAAGGTGGTGAGAAACTGTAGCCTCCACATCTACCCTAATAGCATACATTTATCTACACTAGAGAGAGGCAGAGACTGAATGGGGAGAGAGACAGACACAGAATGAGGAGAGAGAGAGAGACAGTATCGGATGCGTGGAGAGAGAATGGATGGATGGATAGGAGAGAAGAGAGAATGGAGGGAAGGGGGGAAGGAGAGAATGGAAGGAAGCGGGGGAAGGAGAGAAAGGGGGGGAAGGAGAGAAGGGGGAAAGGTTGGAATGGGGGGAGGAGGGAAGGAGAGAACGGAGGGGAGAGAATGGAGAGAAGGATGGAGGGAGAGAATGGAGAGAATTGAGAGAATAGAGAGAAGGAGGGAGGGAGGGAAGGAGGGAAGGGGAGGGAGAGAATGGAAGGAAGGGGGAGAGAGCGAATTGAGGGTCACACAGACACAGACACACACACACAGAGAGACACACACAGACAAAGACAGACACACACACACTTCTACCACCCCGCCGGACAGCTGATAGTCGCGTCCGGGGGTGGGGAGGAATGGGAGATGCAGCCAGCGACACTTCTACAACTGCACCGCCCAGCTGATGGTCGCAGGGAGAGAGGGGTGGGGATGGGAGAGGCGGCCGGCACTTCTACCACCGCACTGCCCAGCTGATAGCCACGCCGCGGGGGGAGAAGCGGGAATGGGAGAGACGCAGCCCAGCCGCAAAGCCGGGCAGCTGACAGTCACGCTGGGGGGTCAATGGAAGACACAGCCAGCACTTCAACCAGCCGCCAATGACACAAGCTTTTGTAAGCGTCCCCTAGAAGTGTTTTTTTTTTAAACATCGATTCTAAGACGCATCCCAATTTCACACGTGTAAATGGGGACAAAAGGGGTGTCTTAGAATTGAGGAAATACGGTACTAAAGGAACTGCATTTGAATTGCCCTGAAACCCTTAACCATCTGTACATACAAGAGTCACTTAGAAACATCTGTAGCCAAGATCCCAGATACATTAATTTCACAAACGTGAACATGTTTTCAGTTTTTCACTACAAATTAAATAGCTTATTTTATTTAGTCTGTTATTTTCCAAAAACTGTCAGTTATTCAAACAACTTCTGAAGTTTCCATGCAAGCTGCCAAAGAATGCATAACAACTGAATGACAAATTGGTAATTTAGCATTTTCTAAAGTTTGGGACAAATTGATAATTTTGCATTATCTAAAGTTTGTAACATTTTGCATTTGCAGACCGGAAGGGTAAAATAATATAGTTTAAAAATATCCAGAATTGTTTTAGTTAATTCAAATACAGTATGATGACATTTTAGCACAAAGCATCTATCCCCCTTACAGTAACTCTCACATACTACTACCAATAAAAATTATATGCATTGTCAAGACCATCAAACAGTGGAAAAAGTTAAAAACACAGCATTCTGAACTTGATATGGTGAAGTGAAGCTTATATATTGTTGCAAATGATTTTTTTTTCTGCCTGAAATAACATTTGCTCTTCATTTGTGTTTCAATTATTTCTTTTTGTATTTTTTATTTCATACTTGTGTCACCATTGTTGACAGCCATCACCTCTATCAGCCTGCCACTCGCTCCTTATTTTCACAATATTTCTTTAATTGCCCTTTGTCCCTTTTCATCTCTTGTACAGTACATGGCTGCATAATATTTCCAAGTCTGTGATACACGTCAGCGTGTGTCTTCTCTAGCAATCACACACTATCCAATTTGCAATAAACTGAAGCTGAAAACAGGATACACAAGTAGTTCCAGGAAATGCATTCTCTTTTTCTCAATAGTTCTCAATCTCTCACATGCCCATCATGCTTTCTGTTTTATTTGGATGCTTGCCTCTCTTGAATTGGACTCTTCAAATGCCATATCTTTCAGTAATGCAGTCTACTTTAAGATACTGTAGCCCAGGCAATAATCGCTTAAAAGGAAAAAACAGGAAACAATATGTAGGGGCCTATTCTAGTATCCCTGATGAAATTGCTGCTAAATCGCATGTTTGGCATGTTGCCACCGGACGTTTTGTCAGTTTAGTTATCGCGGTATTCAGAAAGACTCTGAAGCCATGCGATAGGAAAATGCCCAAACCGTACGATGAGCAGCGATGTGATCTCAGTCTCTCTCAAAAGTTCTTACCCGTGCAATCTGCTGCGCTCTGGCCCAGCTGCATAGAGAGCTGCTCAGAGAGAGACGCCTCTCCCTGCACATATCTCGCCAGCGATCGCAGGGTGTTCATAAAAAAAATTAATACTAGGGTACGTGAGCAGGGGGTCTCTGGAGCAGAACCGTGCTGAGTTCAGGTCCGGTGACTCAATACTTCCCGAGATACAGGCCCCGTTATGGGGTGCCGGTATCTCCTATGCATTTAAATGTCCCGGTCACGTCACGCGGGACATTGAAACATTGCATGGGGATATCGGCATGCCAACGGGGCCTGTATCTAGGGAAGCAGGGGTCCGCAGAACCCAAACCCTGCTCCGGAGTCCCTCTGCTCACGTACACTAGTATTAAAATTTAAATGAAAACAGCTTCATTACCTTAGCGGCTATCCGGTAAGGTGACAAAAGGGTTAAACTTGAATAGCCTGTTTATTAGGGGAAGAGGGGGTGGATGAAGGGGGTAGTAGCCCAAGGGTGGGTGGTTAGGCCTGCCAGGAAGTTTGTGGGACAAGTTAACCCTTTCACTACCATAGCGGTGGGAACTGCTATGGTAATGAAGGGGTTAACCAGTCCCGCTTCCCACCCAGTAGGCCTAAACACCCACCCTTGGGGCAACTACCCCCTTTACCCAAACCTAAACTACACATCAATAAAATTAATCTAACACCAAAACAGCAAAAGAATAAAAATTATGTTATCCCAAAACACAAGAATACAATTAAATTAACACCTAACCAACAGAACAATAAAATAAATTAAACCGCTAACCAACAAAACAATTAAATAAATTAAACCCATAAAAATCCTAAAATGTAATAAAAATAAGTCATACAGTACAAATACTTAACAATTTATTCAAAACAATAAATATAAATTAAAAAAATAACAATAAATTAAAAACAAACATTTGCCAAACATGCATTGCTTATCACTGTATGTATCTGTACCCTAAAGGGGCACAGATAAATACGTTGGCAGTCAATGGGCAAGTCAACACATAAAAAGAATAAAATCCAATAAAAAAACCTGAAAAAATAAAATGATATATTTCAATAATATAATAAAATTCAATATTTGTCTTACCTTTAGAAGTCTTCACCCTCTGATTTCCAGCATATCAGGAAGCTCTCGAACCACGATGTCATCCACCGGAATCCGCTGCGAAGATCAGCATCAGGCAAAAAAAAATCTTCTTTCATCTTCTTCCATCTTCTTCTGTAATTATTTTCTTCTTTACTTCCATCTTCTTTCTTTGTAATCCAAAACCCATGTTAAATCCAAAATGGATGTTGACTCGTCGACACCTTCAGCTAAAATGAGACAGAATGGGCCTTATATAAGGCCTGTGATGTCACATTTTGCGGTCAGATGGTCCAGGTCCAATCCGATTGGGCTCTGTACCATGTGACCGGGTTTTTTCTATTTTTTTTAAGGATGTGTCTTCATCTCCAAAGGAGGTATGTCACATTCTTAAATCCACATGGCTAATATCACATGGTATTACAGTCAATGATATTGAAGACAATCCCATTGGTCCCTGTACCATGTGATATGTTCCATTTTTTTTAAAGGATGTGACATCTCTTTAAGGGATGTCACATCCTTTCTAACAAAGAAGGCGTTAACAACTCATTACGTGTTAACATGTATCTTCAGAGCTCAATAACGCAGTCCTAAATGCTGTATTTGACCAGAAAGAGCATTGCATTAAATAAAATGGGCGTCAGTGCTAATGGTATGCAAACGAGGTATTCCGCCTAATAACACATGTTCACAGAGCTCGGCTATAGTTAACACAGGAATTTAATATGACATTAATTAGGTCATATATAAAGGAGGTGTCACCAATCCAGACCATAAAATATGGATTTTTTGAGGGCGTCTTTTCCACTAGAGTACCACGTGACTTATTTACAGTACCTCCCAAACACACTTTTATACAACATGTGGAGATATACAGATGTAGTCAGCCTTACCGTTCACGTGGCCGCGGGTGAAATGCTGAAAAGCCAAGGCGCTGGGCAGGGGCTGCCACGACGGCGTTGCAGAGGTCCATTCTTTTCAATGGTACCCGTGCAAAAAAATAAACGCACCAGAGATACCTGGGAAATATGTTCATTTGGATATGCAAAGTAAATTCAAATGATTGACATTAGCATATTTCCCAAGTATCTTCTCACACAGAGGGCTGAGGGAAGGCTGTCTGCCTGGAGCCCTGAGACACAGCAAGTATACTTTGGAAAGGACTGTGCTATTGCTTTGCTATACTTTTGAGGGTAAGGTCTACCTATTGAACTTCTGCTAATAATTCTTGTTTAACCGGAAACCAGCTTAGCTGACCAGTGATAATAGTTAGTAAAGTTATTTTGTTTATTTAGCCTTCTGAGAGGAGTAGGTTTTTATTTGTTACTTTACTTTAAAGGGACAGTGTGCCCACAAGACTTATTAGATTTAAGTCTATGCACCAAAAAAAAAAAACAGTGAATTACACTCCTGCTGCAAACTGTGTCTGTTTCTCACTGATCACCGGTCATCCTGCCATTCTAATCTAAAAATCTTCAGAAACTTGGGGAGCACAGTTACCAAAAAAGAGAAATAAGTAACAATAGTGCAATACTATTTTTTCACAAAGTTGCAGGGTGGGTAATCTGATATAACTGTAGTCAAACACAAGAATTGGTAGCAGAAGTTCAATGGGTAGACCTTATATACACATGTATAGCAAAGCAGTAGCACAATCCTTTCCAAGGTAGACTAAGATTGCAGATAACAGATCACTGATAGACACCGCTGTGAGTGACGCGGTCATACATATCACTGAGAGATGCCACTGTGAGAGACGCGGTCATACAGATCACTGAGAGACACCACTGTGATAGACGCGGTCATACAGATCACTGAGAGACACCACTGTGAGTGACGCGGTCATAAAGATCACTGAGAGACACCACTGTGAGTGACGCGGTCATACATATCACTGAGAGACACCACTGTGAGTGACGCGGTCATACATATCACTGAGAGACACCACTGTGAGTGACGCGGTCATACAGATCACTGAGACACCACTGTGAGTGACGCGGTCATAAAGATCACTGAGAGACACCACTGTGAGTGACGCGGTCATACATATCACTGAGACACACCACTGTGAGTGACGCGGTCATACAGATCACTGAGAGACACCACTGTGAGTGACGCGGTCATAAAGATCACTGAGAGACACCACTGTGAGTGACGCGGTCATACATATCACTGAGAGACACCACTGTGAGTGACGTGGTCATAAAGATCACTGAGAGACACCGCTGTGAGAGACGCGGTCATACAAATCACTGAGAGATGTCACGTGAGAGACGCGGTCATACAGATCACTGAGAGATACCGCTGTGAGAGACGCGGTCATACAGATCACTGAGAGATGCCACTGTGAGAGACGTGGTCATACAGATCACTGAGAGATGCCACTGTGAGAGACGTGGTCATACAGATCACTGAGAGACATCGCTGTGAGAGACGCGGTCATACAGATCACTGAGAGACATCGCTGTGAGAGACGTGGTCATACAGATGCCCCTTCAGCTGAAAGCCACAGATCGGAAGTGACGCGGATGCATCACGAGGGACGCTGAGACCGGTCTCGGAGTCGGTGAGATCGCAGTGATGCCATCTTTCTCAAACAGATTTCTGTCGATTATGTGATTTGTATAAAGTGGGAGTGCCCCCTTTAATATTCTTTTTTTTAAAAACCTATAAATGTGCTATATTTTGTTAGCATCTGCACTATTGCATTTCTCTTATACCTCAAGATACCAAAGGTAAATAAAGGCAAAACACCTGCAGCCAAAAGATTTAACAGGACATTTGCTGCAATAGATTTATGCCTTATATACATATAAAAAATGTGAGTGTGACTACTATATATCAGATTACCCACCCTGAAAAATAGTATTGCACTATTGTTGTTCCTTGTCTCTCTTTTTTGGCACCTGTGCTCCCCAAATTTCTGATAATTTCTGCTCTTGAATTTGTGAACAAATTCTGGAAAGGGTTTAAGAACTGCTTTTTATTTAATAACTAGCTGATATACCCGGCTTTGCTCGGGATGTAATGTTCCCACTCCCCTCTCTCTCCCCTCCCTGCTCTCTATCTCTCTCCCCTCCCCCCCTTCTCTCTTCCCCCTCCCCCTCTCTGTCCCCCCCCCTCCATCTCCCCCTCTCTCTCTCCCCCCCTCTCTTCCCCTGTCTCCCCCCTCCCGTTCACATCAATCACAAAATGCCCATGTCAAGTAGCCTATTTAAGTAGCAAGCATAGTGGAGTTTAAAAGAAGGACAATTGTATTACCTAACATATACAGTATTATCTTATTCTTCTCAGGTATGTTTCTTTGATTGGAACCCCTCTTTTAAATTAAGCCCATCTGCAATTGATCTGTGTTTAACTTGTACTTGGTATGTGTAACGGGTGCTCACCACAAACAGGACGGAACCGCGAGGCTTAGGTGGGGATGTTAAGGTACACCAACCTCCAGCCAGAGTGCAGAGTGATAGTCGTATAGCCGGGTCAGTGTCGAATACTCTGCGGTACTCCTTGGTGAAGTGTTGCTGGTGTGGTCTGGCCTCTGTTCCCAGATGCGTGAGGCGCACGCCAGAGCATCATCAATCAACAAAGAAATGATATATGCCACCTTAGATCGCTGAGACATGGAACAAGAAGGCATCAGTTCAAATTGGATAAAGCACTGGTTAAGAAAACCACGACAGCCATGAGGATCAGTGCCATAGTGGTTGGGTGTGGACAGTCGTGGTTTTGGAAGCTTTGGCCAAAGGAATGGGTGGCGGGACAGGCATCGCAGAGGAAATGGAGTGGAAAGAGGGACATTGTGTCTGATCAGTAATGGATTGAACCATCTGTTGGAGTAGCTCCATACGTTGGTTATTTTGCTCCAGATATTTTTCCAGTCGGTCATGCATGGTGCGTGCTCAAGACTCGACCCACCTCAGCGGGATCCATGTTTGTGGCACTGAGCATACTGTAACGGGTGTTCACCACAAACAGGATGGAACCGCGAGGCTGAGTTGGGGATGTTAAGGTATACCGACCTCCAGACGCGAGACCACATCCAGAGTGCAGAGTGATAGTCGTATAGCTGAGTCAGGGTTGGAGAAGTTAGAATAGTCATGATACTTTCCGTGGGGTTGGAGAAGTTGGATGGTCATTGAGGGTAGCCGGGGTCCAGGGGTAGAGAAGGTAGAAATCCAGATGCAAGCCTAGGTCTAGGATTGGAGAAGTCGGGGGTCCAGGTACAAGCCGAGGTCAAAATACTATGACTGAAACAGAATGCACAAGGCAACAGAACCAGAAAGTCAGGGGGCGGAGTGTGGCGCAGGTGCAGAATGTTGAGGTGATCCTGGGTCAGTGTTGCGTGTTGGAATTAACCCCTCACGTGATCCAGGTAGCGCGAAGCCGGCATGTAGTTCCTCCATGCGTGGTGCATCACCCGTGTCGTCACGGGTCGTGTCGCAGGGGCTGAGCCTAAGCCCAAACCCTGTGGTATTCCCTTGCCTGATAGTGCGGCACTTGCGCGTAGCTTTCTTGGCTTGAGGTGCGTCACCTGTGTCGTCACGGGACCTGTCACGGGGGCGGGACCTAAAACCAATTCTCAGAGTATGTTTCTTTGATTGGAACCCCTCTTTTAAATTAAGCCCATCTGCAATTGATCTGTATTTATCTTGTACTTGGACAACACCCTGTTTAGAAAAACCCTCTGTTTTAATGTCCCCCACGTGCTAATTAAGTTGCTTGGGCTGTACTTAATTAAGGTGACATTTTAGAGCTATATAACCAGTCAGCATTTCAGCCCATGCTGTCTGCAGCCCATTTAAGTAGCAAGCATAGTGGAGTTTAAAAGGGAGTTCAAAAGGAGTGAACAAGTGGGCAACACCTACTGGGCCTGATTCCTGCATTTGAACTACGCTGGAAAGGAGGATATCATCAATCCCAGACTGCATATCTCAGCACGTAACTATTGCTGTGATGCCGCCTTTACTATTTATATTTGCTATGTCCTCACTTGTTTTCAAAGTATGCTCTTCCTTCCACCAGCCTCATTATGTCTCAACCTCTATTCATATATCTCTATCTCTCCATCCTTTACCACTTCTCAGTTCACATGAACTCCTTTCTTACCTGCGCTCTCTGACACTACACAGCTACATCCCCTGCACTAAAACACACCTCTACAAATCATCCTCACACACTCTCTTTCTATCCATGCTTCTCCTCCTTGCTTCTGGGAATATCTCTCCCAATCCTGGTCCCAGCTTTATTTCTACATGCTCTCATCCTCACCTGCCAAATGCAACTTCAAACCCTCAACCTCATACCCATCCCCTGCCACCCTCCATCCTCATTCCCTTTCTCCTGTGCCCTTTGGAATGCTCGCTCCCTTTCTAATAAGTTCCTCTCTGTGCATGACTTCTTTCTCTCTCACTCTCTGCTCCTCTTTGCTATAACTGAGACCTGGCTCACTCAGTCTGACTCTGCTCTGGAAGCTGCCCTCTCTTATGGGTGCATGTCTCTCTCCCACACACCACACCCTGATGGCAGGGGTGAAGGCATATGGCTCCTGCTCTACTCTCTCTGCCATTACAGAACCCTTCCTATTACTCCCTCTCTTGCTATTCCCTCCTTTGAGGATCACACTGTCCAAATCTTCTCTCCTCTCCCTATCCACGTGGCGGTCATCTATCACCCACCTACCTCTACTCATTCCCCTTCTGCCTTTCTCTCTCACCTTGAATCCTGGCGCTCTTTCTTTCTCTCCTCAGACTCCCTTGTTCTTCTCCTTGGGGACTTCAACTGCCATATTGATGACTCCTCTCTCCCTTGGGCTTCCCGCTTCTCTCTCTAACCTCGTCTCTAGGCCTTCAGCAGTGGACTGCAGCCAGCACCCACAAGGATGGCCATTATCTAGACCTGATTTTCACTAAAAACTTTTCCTTATCTGATTTCTCCATTTCCCCCCTTCCTCTCGCTTTTCTGCTCCATCTCCATCCACCCCTCGTTTCTGCAGAAAGCTGCGCTCTATTAACCTACCAGCCTTTGATTCCACTTTACACTCATCCCTCTCCTCTCTCAGTTCTGCTACAGACCCTGACAGCCTGGTCAGGAACTACAACTCTGCCCTATCCTCATCTCTTGATCTTCATGCCCCGCTTTCTCTCTGCTGTCCTCACCCTTCTAACCCCAGACCCTGACTAAATTCCCACACTGCATGCTGCATTCCTCCACTCGTTCCTCTGAACGCCTCTGGAGGAAATCTCATACTCTCTCAGACTTCTTTCACTACAAATATATGCTGTCCTGTTTCAACTCTGCCCTCTCTCAGGCTAAACAAACCTACTTTTTTTCACTAGTCAACACGCACAAGTTTAACCCACGCCAACTATTCTCTGTCTTTGACTCTCTACTCAGACCACCCTCGGCTGCCTCCTCTTCTTCCGTTATCTCACCTCCCTCAGGACTTTTCTGGCTATTTTAAGGAAAAGGTGGAATCCATACATCAGAACATCCCCTCTGTTACCTCCTCCCACCCCACACCGCTTCCTAACTCTCCTCCTGACTTTATTTACTCTTTTCTGCTATCACAGAGGAGGATGTATCATTGCTGATCTTCTCTTCTCCCTCTACCACCTGCCCTATTGACCCCATTCCCTCCCTTCTCCTAAAGCCTCTTGCTCCTACTATAATTCCTACGCTCACACAGATTTTTAACTCTTCCCTCTATTCTGGTACCTTTCCCTCCTCCTTCAAACATGCACAAGTTATACCATTACTCAAAAACAGCAAGCTTGACCCTACCGGTATTTCTAACTATCGACCTGTCTCCCTCCTGCCTTTTGCCTCTAAACTCCTTGAACGTCTTATATTCTCTCATTTGCTCCATTTTCTCAACACCTATTCTCTCCTAGACCCTCTACAATCTGGCTTCCTCACTGTCATTCCACTGAAACAGCCCTCACTAAAATAACTAATGACTTCCATGCTGCCAAAGACAGAGGTCATTAGAATCTGCTCATACTACTTGACCTCTCTGCAGCATTTGGGAGGGTGAGAGGACAAGGGGGGAGAGAGAGAGAGAGAGAGGAGGAGAGAGAGAGAGAGAGAGAGAGAGAGAGAGAGGATGAGGAGGGGGTGCAACAATCTTGGAATTTGTGGGAGGAGCAGTAAGATCAGTATTGCTCGCCATGTACAGTATGACTGCAGGTCAGTTATTTATAAATGATCTGACCATTACATCTTTTGTTCTAAATTTTACTCCAAGCATGCACCAATTTGCATTATTTCATATTCTATTTCCTAAAACAATTCTCGGAAGGGTGCTCCCTCCCAAGACTCCTCCCCAGATTTTTTACGAAATAGAATATAAATTGGTGCAAATTGGTGACTACTTGGAGTGAAATTTAGAACAAATGACATAACAGTCAGGTCATTTATAAATAACATTCTTCCCCACAAACGATTCTCAAGTGCGTCGCACCTTTCACCATTGTGTCCAGTATTTTTGGACAAGCCACCTGGCAACCCTACTCGCTCTCCCCCCGCCCGGCACGACGCCTCCGCTCGCTCTCCCCCCGCCCGGCACCCTGGCTCCGCTCGCTCTCCCCCCGCCCGGCACCCCGGCTCCGCTCGCTCTCCGCCCACCCGGCACCCCGGCTCGCGTCACAACCGCTTGCAGCCTAGCAGTGCAGCACATCCGGTGCCTGCTGCTGCTAGTGAGCGCGTGGGAGGCTGGGAGCCACAGTGTAGGCAGGGCCCCGTGCACTGCTTTGCCCGGGGGCCCCTAATGTTGTTAAGATGGCCCTGCTCAAGCATACTGCAGTGAGTGGGGAAAACCCATGATTACTACTGGCAGCCTGCTCTTACCAGGGCTTACTGCCAGAGAGGGCAGGCTGGTAGCCAGAAACAAACCCTGGCTACATGTATAAAAATAAATAAACACTTATGGCAGAGATCAGTGGGGCATTTTGTGTTTACACTCTTTGACTCCTTCTCTCATCTCACAAGACCAGATAAAATAAAGGGTCATATATATGTAACGCTGTTTCCCCAACCCTCTTGGAGATTCAGACATTACATGGTGTGTGGTGCATACCTGCTGGTTTACAGTAGATCTGAGTCTCCGCCGATATTGTTGGGGAGAACAGGACATGTTTCTGGGGTACACAGCGCCTCCATCTACTGCAGGCTCCAGATGTATGGCAGCAATCTCCCACAGAAGAATGTACTCCTCTCCCTTCCCAGTAAGATTACACACTAGGCAGGAGGTATAGATAACTGGAACCGGTTTAGTGTTCCTCTGCTGACACAGTACCACAGGCTACTGCCCAATACAGTTCACTGCAGGTCTCCAACTTCTGGACGGTCCCTGGACCTACACTCCACCCCTGAAGCAGTCCTTACTTTTCCCTTACCCTCTAGCAGGGCCAGGGGAATGGCAATCACTCATTCTCCCCTAAGGGGAAGAGGGACAGGGGATGCCAATGCACAAGCAATCCTGCGTGATACCTGTCTCTCTCAACGGTAGAGACACTGCTCAATTTTGGTGGTGCAACCCCTTAAGTACAGTGGGAGGAAGGTACACGGTCTGAACCCATGATTGGGCAGAACCCAGGCCTTGTCCCACGTCTTCCCCTGTCACTCAAGGGAGCTGTCTCTGTGGGGAAACCCCATAATTAGTCTTGACACTGCCTGCGCTTACCAGGGCTTGCATCTCAGGGAGGGCAGACTGGTAGCCAAACCAGGCATGGCTACATATACTAAGCAGTTTTAAGCCATAATAAGACACCATGGAACTCCTTAGTAAATATATCTCAAAATGTCACTTAGTGCAAAAATGTCTGGGCAGCAAATTGTGTAATTATACCTGCAGGAGAGAACATACAGGGTAAGGGTTCTGGACAGGCGAGAGAAGAAGGTGGGGACAGAGGTAGACCCTAGATGGGGGTATGGACATCGGGGCCCAAATCGGTATGGAACTCAGAGGAGGGGGGGGGCAGGTGTGAGCCCAATGTGAGGAGGCAGGCTCTGGCGACTTCTGTTCTGGTGCAGCTTCCTGTCTAGATCAGTACAGTTCAGGGATGAAATGGTGCTCAGTCAGTTTATATACTCTGTGGAATATTCCTAGTATTAGATCAATAATGTCCATAAATGTCTTCAGTAGTCCACATAAACAGTTCAGGTATTAGATGCTTGGGAGAATTCACACCTAGTGGTATCCATCACAGTATATGGTGCAATATACTGTATCACTCTTACCTCTCTGCAAATTTTAAGGAAATATGTATGAGGGGGGTAACAAACAAAAGGCTAGTTACCTTTGTTGGAAGCCCTCTCAGTGGACCTGGCAAATCATAAAAGAGTGCGGAATCTGTGGAAAAAAGTGTCCAAAACGATGACACCTTGATAAAGCACACGAGCGCAGAAGGTCTAGGTGGGGTATTTTTACCTGTTTATGCTTACAGTATGTGAGCTGAAAAAATAATATTTTTTTATGGGAGTTACCCTGCCGTGATCCTTTTTGTTCCTGTCCTGTCTAGGTCAGCAGGGCCCTTCAGAGCTGCCGGTTCAGGGACACGTCCTACTGTAGCCCTCCACCCCCCACCCCTGTAGGCAGCCCTGAAAATGACATTGCATAGTGGTTGATGCAGCTGTGCAAATAACTTGGCGTTTCTAGTAGTTGTTATAAAGCGGCAGATATTTATTTCACAAGTAGATTACGTAATGTATGTATGTATGTATGTCTTTATTTGTATAGCGCCATAAATGTACATAGCGCTTCACAGTAGTAATGCATGTCATATAAATAACAAATATAAATAACAGATCATGGGAATAAGTGCTTCAGACATACTGTAAAAGTAACATTAAGGAAGGAGTCCCTGCTCCGAGGAGCTTACAATCTAATTGGTAGGTAGGGAGAACGTACAGAGACAGTAGGAGGGAATACTAGTAAGTGCGTCTGCAGGGGGCCAAGCTTTGTGTCATGTGTCCATGATTATCCAGTGCTACTCATATGCTTCTTTAAGCAGATGTGTCTTAAGGTGGCCTCCCTCCCTCCTTCAGCCAGCGGCCCCGGGCAGCGTAACTACAAGCTGATTGGCTGCCGGCCGGCAACCTCATGGAACAGGCAAGAGCCCTGCCGCGTCATTGGCTGATCCCTGAGCATGTGGAGCGCCCGTCACCTGCAGGGACACGCCCGGGGAGAGCCGGGTAACAGCAAAGGATGGCAAAGCAGAGGAGTCTGGGAAAAGGCCGGGGTTAAAGGCGGGAAAAGGCCGGGGGCCAAGAGCAGAAAACACGCACCGAGGGGGTTAATGGCGCGGAGGCTTCTGAGAAGGGGAGGTGAGCGGAGCATTCTGGGAATAGCCATAACAAATCAGTGTGGCATGAGCGAGCAAGGTCCCCCCCCCACCACTGTCGTCGTCCCCCTCCCCCTCCTAGCGGGAAATTTATTTTATCTATTTAAATTCCGGGCAACGCCGGGTCTCTCAGCTAGTTTAATATATAATGTAATGTTTGGTAAAACAGTTGTTCGATTGGGAGATATACGTGATGTTGTATCTGTTTATAGGGAAATGGTATATGATGTAACATTTTTGTTATCTTAATATATAAAATCGAAAGGTTAGTGCTATCTGCGGTGAACCTGATTGGTCCGTGGCCACCCCGACTCTCATTGGCCAAGAGGTATGCCCCACTGTGACACACACATAGACACTATGTCCGCCCTCCCATAGTCAGCCTCACACACGACTCTCATTGGCCAAAAGGTACAGTGACATCACTGACACACACCTCCTTCACTCTCACACACTTGCACTGACACCATACACCCACAGAACCCCTGAGGACTCCTTGGTAAGTTTACATGTCACACTGTCACCCCTGTCCACACTCACACTGTCACACTGTCACACTGTCACTCTCACACCCCCTGAGTACTCCTTGGTAAGTTGTATGTATGTATGTATGTATGTATGTATGTATGTATGTCTTTATTTGTATAGCGCCATAAATGTACATAGCGCTTCACAGTAGTAATGCATGTCATATAAATAACAAATATAAATAACAGATCATGGGAATAAGTGCTTCAGACATACTGTAAAAGTAACATTAAGGAAGGAGTCCCTGCTCCGAGGAGCTTACAATCTAATTGGTAGGTAGGGAGAACGTACAGAGACAGTAGGAGGGAATACTAGTAAGTGCGTCTGCAGGGGGCCAAGCTTTGTGTCATGTGTCCATGATTATCCAGTGCTACTCATATGCTTCTTTAAGCAGATGTGTCTTAAGGTGGGTCTTAAAGGTGGATAGCGAGGGGGCTAGTCGGGTATTGAGGGGAAGGGCATTCCAGAGGTGTGGGGCAGAAAGTGAGAAAGGTAGTTTACATGTCACACTCACCCCTGTCCACACTCACTCACACTCAACCCTGTCTACACACACACCGTCACTGTCATCCTACACACACAGTCACTGTCACCCCACAACTCTGAGTCATGCTGTCAACCCTGTGTACACACACAAACATCCCACACACTCACACTCACCCCTGTCATCCCACAACCCAGTAATGCTGTCACCCCTGTGTACACAGTGCCATCCCATAGCTCTACGGCCGCCCGACAGTCCCTGTGCACATGGCCGACGCGCACCGTGACACTCCCTGAAAACACTCATGCTATGGCGTGCCTTTCAATTTGTATAACAAAAATGCCCGCCCCTACCTTCATTCTCCCTCCGCAACGGCCGCCCAACAGTATCTGTGCACATGGCCGCCGCGCACCGCGACACTTTTTCAAACTCAAAGTTTATTTTGTTTTTTCAAAGGAGGGTTTGGGAAGGGAGGGATTGGGGAGGGAGGGGGGTACAAAAGAAAAAGAGAGGAGGGAGATGGGGTACAGTTCACTGTAATGTCGCATTAACATTGACATCATGAGGTCAGGAAATAACAAACTTCAGACTGACAATTAACCAAGACATCTTAGAGCGTCATATAACTCCAAATCCTAGACCCAATGACACGAGGGGGTCATGACCTGTAAGGCCAGCTTCCCTTATTTTTTATAATATTTTAGTTATATTAATCTTTGTTAAATCCTCTGGTTTTTGATCGACAACATGTCCAGGAAACCCTCACAACATAATTGTATATGGATTTAATCCCTGAATTTCAACGTTTAGAATCCATGGGAGACACACTTTCTGAAACTTGGGGTAGGAGTGATTTAAGAGACTGGTCAGTTTCTCCATATGACAAATAAACCAAACATTATTTTTTATTTTGGAGATGGAGGGCAGAACATTTTGCTTCCAGACCGCAGCGATTTCACCTCTTGTGGCTGCTGAAATGTGAGACCAGTTATTCTACGACATAGATAGGTCATGGTGGGGTCTGTTTAGGAGAAGTTGCCAAGGATCTAAGGGGATATCCCTATTTAGAATCCTGTGCAACCATGAGATCACTTCTCTCCATAGGGCTGAGACCTCAGGATACGACCACCACATATGGATAAATGAGGCCTGGCCTCTGCAGCCCTTTGGGCAAACCGTGTGGTGCCCCGGTATAAATTTCGACAGTTTCAGTGGGGTTAGGTACCAATGCATCAATACCTTGTAAGCGTTTTCTTTTATCGTGGTACTAATCTAGCATTTAGCTGCTGCCCCTAGGATATCTTCCATGTCCTCCCTCTCCAACTCCTCACCCAAGTCCTGTTCCCATTATATTGAAATTTTTGTTGAGCTATGGGTGTAGAATTAATTAAGAGGCTGTAAAGCTGGGATAAAAGACCAGGGGTGCTCGCATTGTCCAGACACATAGATTCAAATAGTGTTAGGGGTTTGGAGGGGCCCGTTTTAAAGTAGAATGTTTTTAGTTGAAGATCGTGGAGAAATTCTTTGTTGGAGATTTTTTTCTTTTTGAAAATACTCGAAAGGTTTAGGTTTTACGTCTGGGCCTAGGTCCTTGGGTCTAAGAATGCCCGCTGTCATCCAACTATCAAAGGTCTTACTTGAAAGACCTGATATAAAGTTTGGATTGTCTGTGAAGGGGATCATCTCTAGATTTCTGCGCAGTGAGAGAGGACGTAATACTGACGAGCTCCTATAATTTCAAGAAATGTGCTATTTTTGTTAATAATAGATTTGCCTGGGCTCTCTTTGTTGGCGGGAGCCAAATCAGATTTTTAAGTGGAATTGGTGGACACGGAGGATTCCAGATGAACCCAGCGTCTTCACAACGGATTGGAGTGCCATAGTATCAAATGACTCAGCTGGCTGCCCTATAATACAAAAGTAGACAGGGGGAGCCAGGCCTCCTGCTTTACTGGGTATCGAGTGAATCTGCATTTTTATCTCTGGCTTTTTTTTGTTCCAGATAAATTTGGTGATCAGAGATTATAGGGCTAGGATTTCTTTCGATACGACAGGGATAGGGAGATACTGAAAAAGATATACCAAGAGCGGCAGGAGGTTCATCTTTATGCAATGAACCCTTCCAATCCATGAGATTCCAAACCCCAATGTCATCCCTGGGAGACTATATAAATTAGGGAACTTCTCCCTGTATAGTGTCTTAAAATCGTTGGTGATATAAACACCCTAGTATTTGATGGAGACAGGTTGCCATTTAAAATCGAAGTTAAGGGCAATACATTGAACTGTATTTTGGGGCAGATTGATATTGAGAGCCTCCGATTTATTATTGTTTATTTTGAATCCCAAGATTTTATTAAACAAGGATTGGTGTCATGGATCAAGAATCATAGTTCTGTTCCCTTTTTCCCTTTTTACAGCTCTGCCTGCTGGCCCTTTATGTAGTAGCACTTTCCTTGCAGTTATTATTCCCAGTGCAGGTGGAAAGGATATATATTAGTTTCTTCTCTATCTCCTAGCCTCCTGCAAGTGGTTGCTATGACAACCCCCGTTATTCCCCTGGCATAGTGGACTGTACCATTACCCCCTGCCTGTATTCACAGTTCCCTTAGCCCAGGCTCTGTTCCTGTGAGACACCCTCCATTTTGCTTCCTTTTCACCTCAGCAGACTAGCAAGCACTACTCATGCCCCCAGCTCTTGGTAGAGTATCGTTTTTACTTTTTGTCCTTACTATCAAGCACTATTATTGCAGAAACTCTCTCTCACTACACCATCTACAAGTATATTTGTGATCTGCTGCTTTTCAATAAAGTGAAGAAAACTTATAGAATTTGTGGTGCTTGTAAAAGGAAACTAGTTAAGCTGTCTGACCATACATTACCCAGCGTACTTCCCTTTGGTTCCAGAACAATAGGGCGGAGAAAAGGTTTGGTAATGTGATCAATAGTTTGGACACAGAAAGGAGAATATCGTACGCAAAGAGAGCAAATTTGTAGGTCTGGTCCCTCACCTCCTGCCCCGACATATCTGGATTGTTTCTAATAGTGGCTGCCTAATACAACTTTTTATTGGGAAGCTATCTGAAGCGAAGCCTTGACAGACTACTTTTGCCGAGGGGGTGGAGTACAGGGCAAGTATCGCGTTTAGAAAGGGCCCGTCTAGGTCGAACGCCTGCAAGGTAGCTTTCATGTACGACCAGTCAATGTGGTCAAATGCATTTTCGGCATCTATGCTTAAAAGCATTGACAGGGTCTTGTTTTTGGAGGCAAGGGCAATCAGATCTATGGTATGCCTTGTGTTGTCCCCTGCTTTGCTGCCTGGTACAAAACCCACTTGGTGTGGGTGAATCAGAGAGGGGAGGACCTCGTTCAACCTGTTTGCCATTATTTTGTCGACATTTTTAAAGTCTGAATTGATTAAGGAAATTGGTCGATAGCTAGCAGGGTCCTTGCCCTCTTTATGGATCAAGGCAATGGAGGCAAGCAGCATGCTACTGGGAGTTTAGAGTTCATGAGAACTTAATTAAAAAAGGTAAGGAGATGAGGAGCCAATATGAGGGAACTTTTATATAATAAAGATCCGAGAAACCAACCACCTGGTAGGAAATCAACACACCCATCCTAATATGTTCAGATACAACAATGATTTTGTTTGGTCTTATTATAAACTACCCACTGGTTTCTCTATTTATTTTTTTGCCACTGAATGTATAACTGTATGTTGTTTTTACCAATGTCTTTGGATGTTGTTTATTTTCTGTATATCCAATAAAAATATTTGAAACAAAAAAAGATTTGAGAAACCGTCTGGCCTGGGGGCTTTGACGGCTTCAGATTTGTCATTACTAGTTACAGTTCTTCCATCGTGATTTTCTGTGACAATTTATTTTTGTCTTCTAGGGAGATGGATGGCAGTTTTGCTGAGCTTATAAATTCCTCTAACTGTTTTAGACTCATATTACCTGTTATGATTTTGTTACAGTCATACAAGTTTGTATTAAAGGACTAGAATTCCTTGGCTATCAAATGTGGATTGGAGGTGAGGGAACTAGATTTTAGCCTAATAACATGTCTAGAGCATGAGGGATGGCTAGTTATCAATTTGGAAGCCGACATTGAGTCTGGCTTATTTGCTTTTTCATAAAATGCCCCGCTCCTCCGTGACGAGACGGGTGATGCGCGCCGTGCTACCAGGCTGGGGGACACTGCACGGACCACGCTCAGACTCCGCCCCTGTGATGTCACGGGTGATGCACACTGCACGCAAGCTACGCACAGGCCCCACGTTGCCATGGGCATACAAGGGGTTAATTTCATCTCCACTTATTCTTCACCTGCACTTCTGCCCGCCCCTGCCTATCAGTGGACTGAATATGTCTAAGGGGCGGGTTTCATTCATTACCCTGCAGCTGTCTGCTATCCTACCATTGGCTGCCTGTTCCTTAAATGCTCAGCCAGCCCTGCTGCAAACTGGCTGAGCATAAACTTCAGCTTGTGTAACTAGTGTTTGCCTCAAACACCCTGCTGCCCTGCTATTGCCTTGTATGACCTTGTCTTGCTTCTCTTGCTCCTGTTTGACCTCAGCTTGTACCTGAACCACAGCCTTCTCTGACCCCTGGACTCAGCTTGCATTTGGACTTCTACCTTCTATATTCCTGGACCCCTTGACCCCGATCTCTCCTACCCTTGACCACGACAAGTACCACGACCATGCTGTCTTCTCCTACCCTGACCCAGCTACACGACCTTCACTCTGCACTCCAGACTTGGTTGCTCGGTTGCAGGTCGGTGGTTACTAACATCCCCACCTCAGCCTTGCAGTCCTGTCCTGTTTGTGGTGAGCACCCCTTACAATGCTGCACACGTGATTATAATTATTACTGTGACTGATTGTAGACTATAATTCACTGGAATGTAAAGAGCAGCAGTAATGCTATTATTATAAGACCAAGTCTTGATATTTCTGGGAAAATCATCCCAAGAATAAGCTATTAAGCTTCCAGTTCCAGAGAATTTCAAGAGTAATTCTGACAGTTTTTGTCAACTACAATTCATGGATAACAAGATATCCATTTATTCAGTGCTGTACTGCAGCTTTATTTACTATCCTAGTAATTACTAATTATCTACTTGTGCACTACTGGAGAGCGACAAACGGTGCTGTTTTAACGTTCAGTGACACCAGTCAGAACAAATCACTCTAGTGTAGAAAAGTAAACGTCTTATTGATGTAACACAAGTGCACGCCACCCAGCTCTAGCATTAAACAAGTACCTGTAGTCAGGCATTATTCATAAATAATTATATACAGCTATCATTGTCTGGACTTTCTTTCATGTACTAAAGGGGTCTCCGGGATCTCGTTCTGGTTGATGCTGCACACGTGATTCTTTATAATTATTACTGTGACTGATTCTAGTCTATAATTCACTGGAATATAGAGAGAAGCAGTTATTCTATTATTATAATACCAAGTCTTGATATTCCTGGAAAACGAATGAAGAATAAACACAATTCGAGTAATCCCCAAGCCAACACCAACAGGATATCATCCATCATCACTGTCATTATCATTATGTTATTAACAAAACCAAAAACTCGAAAATATGACATATAGATTATTTAAATGTTCTTTGGACCATCTATTGGGGTTAGGGCCCAACAACACAATACAGCATCACCCAAAGTGCCGTGCACCATGCAGTGTTGTACCTGGCTTGAAATTTCTGTCAGAATTTACCATTGGAAAATAAACACCTGGCAATTGGCAATGCAACACGACCAGCCACCAATTCATAGCATCTCGATTGGCAATAGCACAGTTCTTGGCTTGTTGTGTTGTAATTTGTTAATATATGTCCTAATATATTTTAAACACAGTTACTCAGTAATACACGGGTGGGAGGGAAGGACCCCCAGGACATACTTATATTTTTGGTGATCATCCATATCAACATAAAAATTATTATTATTATAATTATTATTATTATTATATATGGGACTTTTGTGTAATCCCTCGGGACTGCCAGACACGAGTCATAGGGTCTAAATTAATACATAGTTTTAATAAAATCTATTGGAACAGGAATTACCATGGCTGTCCAGTTGCTGGCTGACACCCCACAATGTTGGATTAATGATCTCCTTGGCTAGCCTGCAGTTACTTACGCTATCTTATCCTTTTGTTGTTGGGGATTCACGAACCACCATACCATCATCCACATTCTTTTGCCAAAACAAGTAATTTTGGCATCATATATTAAAAGAAAGATTTGTGCTCACTGTATCTTTAATTACCTGCCAACTGTCCACTTCCTAAATCAATTAGACAGTTTTATTGGTGGGAGTCATGTGATTGTGTTAGCGTAAGATGGCAACTATTATGGGGAAAGCACAGGCAGGGGTAGAAGCACATTTAAAGTGGGAACATTTAAAAGGGAGTATAATAATGAGTTGTACAGGCGTTTGGCAGGAGATTGAAAGAGGGATTGATCCTTGATTTCCTGAATCAACTAAGCATCTCTACTGACAGCCTTGAAACCCTGTATTTCAACTCTACTAAAGTAAGATTTTTTTGTTAACGACCTTACTGAAAATTAACCTGCTTCAGTTCTTTATGAACCCTAATTCAGTTCTTTATTGTGGCCTCATGTAAATGTAAACCCTTAAAAATCCTCAATGCAAAAATCGCCATTCGGGGATACTCCGTTTCTAGGAGAGATAGGTCAAAGAGAGGAGGAGGGATGTTATTTTATATTGCAGACACCCTACAATTTACACTGTTAAATTGCCCCCAAGCCCACCCTCTTTTGAAATCCTAGTTGGCAAAATCTGCCGAAACGCGTCAGAGTTTATTTCATACACCCACCATTTCATGTCTCACATGTCTACCCCTCAATAAATCGGTTTTAAATCTTTTTGCTGGAAGCGCTGCTACTCCTTTTTTCATAACCCCGGTTTGCTGTGCTGTGCTCTGCATTTCTCCATGGAGGACAACGCCGTTTATACGTTCTACATGCTGGATGCACGCTTTAGAGCCAAGAAATGCTACAATGAGTGAGTACCAACAGCTCAATGGAGTTATACATCTATGCCTATAAGAAGATCACTATTGTTTAATACGACTCTAGGTAGTTCTCCTTTATTTGTGTGTTGGTTAACAGGTCAGAATAGTTTTACAGGCTATTTTTGTCCCCAGTACACCAAAAATCCCACTTGGAGGTAAAAGCCCTCGGTGCGGAATCTACCAATATTTGAGTAGTATTATATCATATTGTGTGCGGATCAATTTAGTGCATGGAACTTATCACTACTTCTATCCTAAGGACATAAAGCTTGGCCCAAGTAACGGGACTCTAAGATACAGATATTACCTATAATATCCTGTTCAACATTCAGTTGCACTGATATTGGGACTATTTAGTTCAAACTCTCTAGATTTTGCAAAGACTTTTGATACTGTTGATCATGTTATCTTGCTTAACAAACTCCAGTGCTTTGGAATAGGTCAGCATGCTTTAAACTGGTTTCATTCCTACCTATCAGGTAGATCCCAACATGTGTCTATCTCAGACTGTAACTCCAACCGCTCTCCGACCTTGAACACATACTTCAATCTTACTTTTTGAGACTTGAAATTTGGATTTCCCAAAACAAACTGTTTTTAAACACTGACAAGACTGTAACAATGGTATTTCGGACTAAGGCTAAATTTTTAAAGCTTCCAATGACTGAGCTCCAGATCAGAACCAATGCTAACACCACCCTAACTCCTGTTACTAGTTTTAAATACTTGGCATATGGTTTGACTCCCATTTAACATTTGGGATGAACATTGATTCCCTGACATCCAAAACATATGCCAAACTAGGTGTACTTTACAGGAACAAATCTTCCATAAGTCTGCTGGTCAGAAAGAGTATCGCACAGCAAATGGTAATGCCAATTATCACTATGGGACATAGTATATGGCTCGACACACCAAACCCACCTTAGCAAACTTGATACCCTCTACAATTCAATATGCCGTTTTGTTCTCCAATACAACTACAAGACACATTACTGCGAAATGCTCAAAGAACTAGATTGGTCATCACTTGAGTCTAGGCACAAAGTTCATCTTTCCTGTCTTGCCGTCAAATACTTTCTGGGCAAGCTACCTGTCTATCTGAACAAGCTCCTCACCCCTATCACATGCAGGACTTATCATCTGAGATCTGACTCCAAAAGACTGTTCATGGTCCCAAGGTTCAGCAAAGTATCCGGCCGCTCCTCCTTCTCTTACCGTGCACCTCAAAACTGGGACAATCTACCGGAGACTCTTACAGCCACCACCAGTCTAAGGGGGCTATGCACTAAGCTCCGTTAAGTCGTTTTAAGAGCGCAAAGTGCTCTTAGAACGTGATGTTCCGCCGAACACAATTCACTAAGCCACATAAACAGGCACTTTGCGTTCTTAAACTGACTTTTTCCTAGAAATTTTTCAAAGTCCAACTTTGCTCATACGATAACCTGTTTGCGTTCAATTCTGCCCTTCTCCGGGATGCACTAAGATACGCAAAGTTATCGTACGCGAAAGTTGCGTTCAAAAAAGGTCGCCAGCTCAAGGCAGGTGACAAAAAAGCTGGACTTTGAAAAATTTCTTTGTTTACATTTTTGCGTGCGCAACACCCATACAACAGGCCAGCGGGTGTCCCCGGCTGACCCCGCGGGGGCCCCCGAGGGAGGCCAGGGGTCGCGCGGGGGTCCCCGGCTCAGCAAGCGGGGGTCCCCGAGGGTGGCCGGGGGTCCCGCGGGTGTTCGGGGGTCCCGTGGGTGTTCGGGGTTCCCCGCTGGCATGCGGTAGCAATCGAGTGCCACCCCCAAATACAACTATCCTTACAAATTAATACAACCCCATAACACATACAGCACAGTATTGTGCAACATTAATATTCTCCACATATGGATAATACTGCATTTCACCTTTTAACATAAATTAAGCTGTATACAGAAAGTACATTTATTTAGCACTCAGAGGGGTCCAGGGGTGGTCCTCGAAGCTGTCTGGGGGTCCACGGATGTTGGCGTGAATATATCTGTGTCCCCTGGAGCTGATAATCAATAATTGACATTAAAGGAGAACACATGATTGATTTTAATTTAATATCAATTGAATTACATGTATCTTCCTAACTTGATAGTGTACCAGCAAACGTTAGCAGGGGGGTAATTTAAAAGCAATACTCCCGTGATCAGAAAACAACCATTTTGACAATAATTCAACCTTCTGACACACCTTTATACAAACAAATCATTACTTATTGTGATGTAACACCTTCATGACTCAACATGTTACATACAAATGTCATGATTGAGTTATTATTTTCTCGCAATTAATCATATTGGGTCGCAGCATCGGTTTCACTGTGGATTCACGAATGGTGTCTATTTGATGATTACATCACATATAATTATGTGTGTAACACATTTGAATTAAAGTAGAATTAATTTTTGACTGACTACAAATTATTTGTTCACAATACTATCCAACACACGTGTCATCATTTACAATCATGTGATTTATTAGTCTGCCTATTTAAAGGATATAAGGAGCCACTTATCTTCCAGGGTGAAATGGATGCAGCAACAGATTACGCTTTTGTGTTGCGTTTTGCGAGGAGGGAGATAATGTTGCAGTGGAGAGAGAGGAGAGAGAGAGAGGAGAGAGAAAGGAGAGAGAGAGGAGAGAGAGGGTGATCCCTGTTGTAAGGCACATAGCCCCCCCCCCTGCAATTTTAGCGAAAGAAGCTCCCTAGAGGGCTTGAGTGAGGCAGAGATTATCAGCTGCTACCGATTGAGCTCAGCGGCTATCTTGGAACTGTATTAAGTGTTAAGAGAAGATTTAGAGCCAACATCAGACAGGAGTCATGCAGTGCCTGGCCTTGTTAAAATGCTGAGCTCATTAAATTTTCTTGCTTCTGGGTCATTTCAGACAACTGTGGGCATAGTAGGCGGGGTCTCGCAATCGGCATTCTCGCGTGCCTTTAGCCAGTTTCTATGTGCACTGACTCGACGCGCTAGTGATTGTATACATTTTCTTAGCGAGCAGATAGAGTGGCAGGCACTGAAGACTGCATTTTATAATGTACCTGGGCTACCCAATATGATGGGTGCTATAGATTGCACACATGTTGCACTGACCCCGCTACGTGAAGAGGAGAGGGATTTCCGGAACAGGAAACATTACCACTCGCTCAATGTGCAGGTCGTATGTGATGCATACATGAAAATTCTGAGTGTGGTAGCCCAATTCCCAGGTGCCTGCCACGATTCCCATATTCTGAAAAACTCATTAGTCTTCCGTAAATTTGAAGCGGGGGAATTCGGCGACGGCTGGCTATTGGGTCAGTCAATGTTACAGAAACTGCACTTACAAGTACATTTAATGTACAGTTTAATGTTTCATTATGTGTTGCTAATATTGTAGCTATATATTCTCGCAACCCAGGGGGAGCATATAGGAGAAAAACAACAGAAGAACAATCTAAGTGCAGACAGTTCAGTTCAATGTGAATACATTTGGTGAATATCTTGGCTCTTATGTGAATCCTACTCACAAGTAGTAGTAGTATAAGGGCAACAACAGGTGACTTGGATCTGTGAATTCTTCTATATGTAGGCAGAATAGTCCTCTCACTCAGAAGTCAGATCGGTTTAGGGCATAAAATGATAAAGAAAAATCTCCATAGTGCAGATCTATAGTACAAAAATGCTTTATAATATTGCTAAAAAATGCACACTTACAATATAAAAGTATTAAAACAGCATATATCACTCAATGTGGATAGACTGGGATAGTGCCTCAGCTCACCACACCGCCTCCGTTCTGAGACCTGTTCACACCTGGCCATCTGCTAACTCCCCTGCCCTGCAGCATTTGGAGCTCCGCTCCGGCGTTGTCCCCAGTGTGACATGTCCCTTCTGGCCTGCTCGTGGAACTCCACTGCGTCACAGCCTCAGATGCATCACGTCACTTCCGGTATGGCTTGTGATGGGCAGCTGCTCGGCACCAATCCTCTCTCTTCCTGGGCGGTTCTACTCAACGCGTTTCGCCAATAGGAAAATGGGCTTCGTCAGGAGTATGACGCCCCCCCTCCTCGTACACTTTATATACCACGATCAATTAATAATGGTAATAACCCTTATATGACCCAAAGAGATGGGAGAAACTCGGGTGGAGTTAGATACATAAACATTACCATCTAAAAATAGGAAATGTAATAATTAGTGACATCTGAATAATTGACCAATGGGAATTTGAGTAAACACAGTCGTACACCCATTATTAAGTAGAGAGCATCTTGTATAACTAAATAATTATATTTATCAGACCAACAGGATCTAGATTAGAGAGCAAAGGGATCAAAACTCAACTACAGGCTCAAAACTAATGATTCTACTGGAATCATCTACTGGATTCTACTAGAATCACACACTCACACACATTTGGGGAGTGCAGTGTGGGGTGTTGGACACGGTGTGGGAACACGGTGAAGGGTCGCGTCCTGTGAGACGCGTTATCTACTGTGTCTCCTCCAGGAGAAATACATGCAAAGTTATGGTACATGCAAGGTTATGGTTACCGAGTGTAAAGCTACTGTTTCTTTTACATACTGTATGAGTAGTATTGTGTTATTGTCCTGCGAGGAACCACTCCCGCTCTGCTGGGAGCCATCGCAGGTGGAGGTGCTAAATTTGGTAAAAGATAATAGATACATATATTTATATAATCACATTGCCCCAGGCTCTGCGTGGCAGAGGCTCAGGCCCTGCGAGCCAACAGGTTATACAGCATTGGTAGCAACACTGTGCCCAGGGGGAAATTCACTAATGTGATGGAACTACAAATTCTAAACATTATTCATACTTTTTTTTTTCCACTCTACTTATGCTTAATGGGGTAGTTCTGTTTTTATTTCTCCCAGTACAATTGTAATTTGTTCTATTCCATGAGTCTGAAAATATACTGTGGCTTTAGCGGCACTGTATTACAGATGTAGCAGGCATTAACGCCCATGTCAGCGCAGGTTGCAGCACAAAATAATGCAATAAATATCACATGCATCAAGGAGATAACGCGCACGTTAGCATTGTTTTCAATGGTGCTGCGTTAAAGGTTGCTGTAAATATTGCGTTAGCGTAAACATAACACATTGTGTTAATGGGTGCAATAACATCATCTACGTCAGAACACTCCACACCAGGATTCCTTCTTGGAACTATCTTCGGGATCCACTAGGTGCCTACTGTGTGTGGTGTAGCACACCCAGGTCCTGCTTCAACTGCAAATCACTGACTGGCAGTTTATTTATTTATAAAATATTTTACCAGGAAGTAATACATTGAGAGTTACCTCTCGTTTTCAAGTATGTCCTGGGCACAGAGTAAAACAAATAATACATGGTTACAAGTACAGTTACATAAATGAACAGGGTATACATTATATACAAGACATTGCGTGCACAGTTAAAGAAAATATATATTATGAGCGTATGAAACAGTTACAGACCAGATTAAAGTGTGAGACAGCCTTAGATTTGAAGTTAACGCCGGATCGGAGGGCGATATTCCCCATCAAATATTTGTGAATATTCCACTTAAGTTTGTATAAATGTGATTGTAACGGGTATTCCACCCCTCCCAATCTCATATACAGTGGGGGTGCGGAGAACATACGTGTTACCAGGTGTGTGTGGTGCGTTACCTGTTGGTTCACAGGAGGGCTGAGCTTCCGCCACGGGGAACCTGGGGCAATTACAATACTATGGACAACCACTTACAATAGGTGCAGCGCCTCCACCTGCGATGGCTCCCACCAGAGGGGGAGTGGATCCTCGCAGGACAAACACAATGATCACATACACAATGGAGTATAATAACTAAGGACTTTACTAACATGTAATACGACACATCACATTCATAACATAACCTGTGTCCCTCTCAGGAGGAGACACTAACCGTGACGTCTCGCAGGACGATTCCCCAACACTAGGTGATCCCACCCAGTGTCCAAAGAACCCCACCCAATGTCCCGCACTCTTGCAGAGAATCAATGGATGACTGCGCAGTCACTATTAAGCTAAGGGCCCGGTGGTGCACTTAGAACTGTAGATACCTGCCGAGCACTCCAGTGCTCGGATCAGCAACGCTTCACAAAGGGTCAGACGCGTGATGAATCCGTCTGATCCTATCCTGGCGATATTCTCTGTGGACCCCCAACGTGGGTCCGAACTCCGTCACTGGAACCGCAGCATCCGCTGAGTCCCTCTCTAACGATACAGCAACGTGACACACCCTGCACTACAGGCCGTCCCTATAGCACAGCATCCTTAAGTGGCTTAAGGGTCAATCTCCTAGGGCATTCGGGGTTGCCTATCCTATATAGGTAGGTCTTGTACCCACCCTACTCATAATACGGGCCCTGGGCCATGGATCCCCGGACTGGTTACCGCTATGAACCCCCCCCAGTTGCCTCGTACTATGCGCAACGCCGGCCTGGGCAAGGGCTCCCCGGATTGGTTACCGCTATGAACCCCCCCTCGCCTCGCCACTCGCAACACGGACCCTGGGCTATGGCTCCCCGGACTGGTTACCGCTATGAACCCCCCAGCTGTCTCGTGCCACTAACTTACAACAGGACCCTGGGCTATGGCTCCACGGCTTGGTTACCGCTATGAAACCCCCCCCAGTTGTCCCTATCTTCCCTTCTGTTCCCCAGTTGCCAACTAAAGTAAGTGACAGGTTCCCTATCCTGAGGGCTGTCCCTGGCAACACTCACACTACTGGGGGACTCAGGGCTATCTTGAGCCAAGGGGGTGCTGGCCTAGTACAGGGAGTCCGTCGCTCCTGTACCCTACCTCCTTCCCTTGTCTGCTCCTTGCTCTGACTGACCACGTAGCTGCAAGCCCGCCAAATGTATCCACTTCTCCTCCTGGCAGTCCTACAGCCCTATTGGCTCCTATGAGGCACCTGGTGCTTCCCTCGCTAAGCACTATGGGAATTGTAGTCCCTGGGCGCCTGTAATAACATTGGGGCCGCATGCGTGCCTTTCCTACACCTGCACTAACCCCTAATGGCCGCCGCAACATCCCTCTCACTGTCCCTACTCTCGCGCGACTCCTGCGCATGCGCGAGTGGTGGAGTAATGGCGGCGCTCTCTTCGCCGGCCGCCGGGACCTTAGAGACGCGACCGCGGCCTTAGCAACGGCCCGATCGCGTCCCCGGCAACCGGCCCGCTCGCGGAGACAGCGCACCGCTCCCTGCAACGGCCCCCACTCTTGGGATGGCCGTCGGGTCTGCCGCTGGCCTCCGGCAGCACCCGGCATCTCTCCTGGCCACGGAGGCTCCCTAGGAGGACGAAGGGGGAAACAGGTGACCTGGCTACATGATTTTCAGGAAATATACAGTATTGCTTGCTTGAAAGTGGAAATTCATAAATAAGTAACAGAATTGCTACAAAACATTAAGCAGACTGCAGAGCTCATCTAATATGATAAATAGCATTTATAACAGAACAGATGGTAATTTGTTGACACTTAAATCTTTAAGCATACTCAATTAAACAAGCCCTTAAAAGCTGTCCTCAACGAATCACATGCACATATATTTTAACCCAAAGAAATTGCTGACAGATTTGTTTTCTGCCAAACTGAGTAAAAAAAATTAAAAAGCTGACAAGATATTTCTGCGGGGCATGATGTTTTCTGGTCTATTTTAGGCACGTATTGTGAATGTTGTAAACAAAAATAGCAATTGTACTTAAAAGCCGCCATATGTTTATAGAAAAGATACACTGCATATTCAGTTGTAGCAGAGAGAGGGGTGAACCAGTCCAAATCCGTCAGTCAAATCAATCAAATCAATGCGACACTCCTGAGGAAGCCACACACCCTTTTTGCGAAACACGTAGAGTGGTAGCCGCCCAGAGAGGAGAGAGAAGAGAGGAGAAATTTATTGACAGATACTCACAGAACCGCGACCGGAAGTGACGTATCGGGACGGAGCGGAAGTGACGCATCGGTGTGCGAGTGAAGCTGAAACATCCACCCGAGAGACTGTATCCCAGTGGAGAACTCCACAGTGCCTATGGGCAGCTGTTATGGGAAGGTGATCGACCCACAAAAGAGGGAACCCACGAGGGGAGAGAGACCTGGATCAACGCGCCCACCGCTGGAGGTACAAAGTCCCTGAGAGTGGTGGTCCACACCAAGTCACACCGGAGGAGGCGGGTGAGCCTGAAGTTTAAACCAAAAATCCTTCTCTCTTTGATCACAATGATTGTGGTACATGCCTGAAATACTTGTTTTTATTGTAAGTGTTCATTTTTTAAACCCCATAAAGTCGAGTTCTTTACATTATACTGGTCTGCACTATGGTTTATATTTCTTTTACATACACTTTGCTGCGGAGCTGAGAGCTGGAGACCATATCACCTGGTGGGAATATCTGTACAGCAGAGACCATTGAGTGTCAAAACCGCTTGATTTTGACTTACATCTTGTAAGTAGACATCACATATGAGCCAAGAAAGAACGCAGAATTTATATCACTTGAATTTTATTGTCTGCACTTAGATTGTTTTTCTTGTTTTATGTTCTTTTCCCTTCATGCTCCCCCTGGATTACAACTGGAGAGTGACGATTTGTGGGACTAGCGAAACCAGTCCCCACCAGCTGGGTTTGAGCAGGGGGTTTGAACCTTTCAATAATATTATCACGTTATTTGAACACAATATCACTGTTTAACAATTAATTGATTTGGTTAAAATATTCACTGTATATTATTAGTGTACACTAATAGAGTTAGCGCCGTTTTCTTTCACCTTCACGTAGTATACAATGACGTGACATCGCAAGTTACCAATAAGAATTCCTCATGCCACTGTACTTCTGATAAAATATTTAAAACCTGTAGGGTGTCTCTTAGATAAGACTTTGCACTAGTGGCATATTTTTGTAGATACAGGTCAATATATTCCGAAAAATTTTGAGTAAGTGACCCGATCCCGGAAATAATGGGTCTCCCTGGTGGTCTCAAACGGTCTTTATGGATATTGGGCAAGAAACAGAACCAGCCTTAACTGGTTGGGATATTAACAGATAAGTAAATTCTTTCTCGCCCAAGATCCCTACATCCTTCGCCTCACTTAAAATGCCTGACAACTCCTCCTTATACGTTTGGGAAGGGTCCCGCTCAAGTTTTTCATAAGTTACTGTATCGTTTAAAATACGTTGAGATTCTAAGAGGTAGTAGCTGGTGTCCATCACTACCACCCCCGTCCCCCCCTTTGTCAGCAGGTTTTATCGTAATAGTGCTGTCCTCAGAAAGAGTTTTCAATGCTTCCCTTTCTTCCTTATTAAGATTATCACGGTATGTATTCCTCTTATTTACCAATTGTTCAAAATCATCCATGATAAGCTGATTAAAAACTTCCAAATACTGTCCTTTGCAATGGCTAGGATAAAAACTAGATCTATTTTTTAAGTTTGAATGAACAAACCTATCGGGCATAATTAGATCATCCTCTGTTACTGAGTCAGTCTGTACAGACTGCCCTGCTCTCTGACTTGCAGTATTTTTATTAAGAAAAAAACGCTTAACTGTAGTTGGCGTAAGTATTTCTGTGCATCTACAAATAGATCAAAGCTGCTTGGACCCCGTGAGGGTGCAAAATGTAATCCTTTGGCTAAAACTTTAGTCTGTGCTTCATTTAACACTTTAGAGCTAATGTTAAAAACACTACTCAATGCATTGGCCTTTTGCTCGCGACGTTTCCTTCCTCCCCTCTTCCCTCTCTGCCTCTTTTTTTCCCTTTCCCCTCTACTGTCCCGGATACCCCTGGGTCGTCCAGACATGAGAACTGATTCTGTGTCACAATTGGTGACTGAAGTGCCTGGTCTAAAAAAGAAACCCCAGTTTTATTTCTATCTACACGTTCCCAAATAGGGCTCTTCTGTGTAACATGGTCACTCCTCATGTCCCTATGATCCCTCCTTTCTTTCTTGTCCTCATACTTGAACACTGTCATGATGGAGGGGGTTTGGCCCGGGATTAAAGGGGTTACACCCCATTTGGCCACCCCCTACTCTCACTTGGGACGCAAGGGGTTAACTGGACTGAGGTCCAGTAATGTGTTTTTGCCTTGCTTCAGCCATCCAACTGTTTATTCCCCTGTATAAATGTATTGTTTCTGTGCCAGTGTCTGCACCACACACACACTGGGGCTTAAGGGGTTAATGAGCTGCAGTTTAGGAAAATACAAATATGTGTGTGGTCTTTTCAGAAATATCTGGGCTTCAAAAGGCTTGATTTGAAGTTGGGTGTGAAAAGTACAGAGGGGGTTTGGTGTATGTTAACACATATTGCTGGTAGAGACAGCTAGGCCCATGTCTGGGGCATTGGGTGTGAAATCTAGCACGTGTGACAAATGTTCTCTACACACGAGTCCCTGCTTCAAAGGATTTATTGACCAGGGGTTATGGGGGCCAGGGGTGCGGTTACCCAAGGAGATATCAGAATGAGTGACCTTATTAAATATAAGAATATTATGAGATGTCCTCGGCTGAACGTGCTAAAAGCTACATATGTGTATTCGTGGGACTGATTCGCACATAAGGATTACAAACACATGATGCCTAGCAGGTCCTAAGAGACAGATATTAATATCTCTCTTCATTTTAATATTATCCGGTTATATTTAGTCTTATTGGGAGCGTCATGCGCGCCGGAATGTATTAATATGTCTCACGTGCCAGTAAGTTCTACTGAACTGAAGTTATGAAGTTATTTAGATAGGAAAAGCAGTTTTTAAACGTCCTTGGGTGGGAGGAGTTTTACTCTGTGGAAAACTGTCAACCTCACCACTGATTTATGAGAGGGGCTGGGTTTAGGTTGTGTTCAATGGGAAATAATTGTATAAGAACCAGGCTCAGCCAATGGCTATTGTTTTTCGTGTCTTGGTGATTCTCAAGATTGCTGCATGAACTGCTAGTCAAGATTTCTGACTATTTCATCATTTCTATCCTAAGTAAGTGCATATTTTGTCTGTTATTTGTATAATCTCGTGTGTTCACCTTTTTCAAGGAATAAATTATATTTTATCATATCTAAGCCTCGTCCAGTTCAACCCAGTTATATTTGGTGTGTATTATTAATAGCCTGTTACAAAGCTATCGTCACAAACACATAGGCAATATCAGGAGAGGTTTGACCACTCATAGTGTCCCCCTGCATTTTAGTCAAGTGCATGGGGGAGACCCCTCAAGATTATCATATAGGGGAGTGGAACTGGTTGCTGAGAATTGGAGGGGGGGGGATAGACTCCGACGTCTCCGCCAAAGGGAGACGTTCTGGATCTATCAGTTGAAAACATTAACCCCCCACGGTCTCAATGTGGATTTGGACATTGCAGCATTTGTGTAACTATATTTTTGGATCAAGCATTGTTCCCTGGTTTCAATATTTAATTGTTTGATATTTGAACTGCTATTAAAACCATAACTAAATCCTCCCTCATTTTCCCCTCTTTTTTATCTTAGATACATACATAGACATTTATGTTTATAATTCTGTTTATGTTTCTCATTTGCCATGTATATTTTTTGCATAGTTTTTGGGCTACAGTAATTGTCTTTTTCTATTTTTGGAATTGTATAAATATGTGAAAAATGTTTAATGCGTCCAGTTTTAAATTGTTAGACTATTAGGTTTTAAATTGTTAGATTATTAGGTTTTTAATTATGAATGTATAAATAATGTATTTTATGGATTGTATATGTTTAATATTAATGATTACGTGGTTTTAAGTTCATGACAATTTGAGGATATAAGGGCCCCTTTAAGGAGCCAGTTTTTATGTATAACTTTCATTGTAGTATTAGGAATGGACCCTAGAGTGGCAGTAATTAATTCATCATAATGGTAAAAATAATGGATTGTGATGGATGTCTCTAATAAACAACAAAAGAATGGGGATAGGGAGTGATCAACTAAATCATACTGATTGTGATGTAAATAAATGATATTTTATCATCGATAATTATCAAAGAAAGTAGGTGCAGCTGTGAATTGAAGTGAATCAGGGAAACATGCTTTAAATTGAGGGGTTATTCTGAATACATCATTTTTATTCATGCTCTTTTCCCTTTGCTACCTTGAGCAGCAACATACATTCAGGGCTCTGGGACTTTTTTCCGGCACCCACTCTACATTGCTATCATTCCAGGCATGCGCAATATAAACAGGCAGTTAGGTAGGAATAATTATGTTTGCCTACACATGCGCAATGTAGTCTAGGTTAGCTTGTTTCCACATGTTACCAGAAGCATGCGCATTATTGCGGGTTTACTGTTAGTTGTAATAGCTATCAGTCGTGTCATGCGCACTGACAACAGCAGCCGAGTTCGAGAATGCGCAGGGTAAGGAGATAACTTAGAAGCATATTACCCTGCGCATGCGCAGTAGAGTTCTGCGATCGGCACGTCTGTTTCCCTGTTGTCTCCTCATTGCAGCTTCAAATGTGATTATAAGGTCCCAGCGCTAGAGTCACCATTGATATCATCAGCATGGTAATTTGGTATACCCTTTGATGTTTATACAGTCACGCATGCGCTTTACTGCGCATGCACTATAGCGATGTGTTTCATTGTCGCTATGGCGACCTGAGCATTTAAATAGCATCCGCTTCCCCTCACATGCAAAATTGTCCCTGACGAAGCTCCATAGTAGGAGGGAAATGCGCGTTGGACGCGTTATCATGTCATCAGCCCCTGTTATGGGGTTGTTTTAACACAGTGTGCTTTTTCCAGTATTCTCACTAGCATAGCCATATATCTAAAAATAGTGTAGCTGGCAGGGTATGGTTCCACTGATACTATTTAAATGATCTATAGCTACATAGTAGCCGTATACAGTACCTGCTGCTGAATCTGGCAATCTATTTACTGTGCTAGTGAGTGCAAGTGTTGGGCTTTTTGACTCACCTTGTCTGGTTGCACTTTGTTTAGCCTCCAAGATTCCAGTTGTAATTTTATACTGGAATATATCTATAAGGGAGGCTAACTTTGTTGCATACGTGCATATTATTTAATTTATTTTTATGGTTAATTACATTATTTGTTTCGGTAATATATGTTTTAAGGATGTTGTATTAAAAGTTACATTTTAATAATAGTAGTGTGCACTTAAGTGAATTTTCTTTTGGAGTACAATCATTTTGTACCCCTGATGTTTCCATGTCTCTAATAACTATGAATGTTAAGTGTAAACATTTCTGTTATGAGCAGAGAATAGAGTTTGAAGCAGCTCCTTTGTGCATAGGTTTCAGAGTATAAACATTGACTTGACACGAGTAAAGTAGAACAAAGGAGATGATTATGTAGCCCTGCTTCCTAGCGAACGCAGGCCACTACCAAGTGCTATATAACCTGTAGGCTCACAGGGCCTAAGCCTCTGCCACGGAGAGCCTGGGGTGTTCACAAAATCTATGTCGATGCAGCGCCTCCACCTGCGATAGCTTCCGCCCTAGGGGAAGTGGGTCTTCGCAGCAACTTTCATACATGAACACACACACGCACAGCAATACCGTAACCAAGATGTTTTACTTATGCAATCAATAACGTAATCACAGGTGCCCCTCACTGGAGGAGACACTACTACCAGCGTCCTTGGAACGCTCACTCTCCCTCTCCCGCCACCGGGTGAACCTGACTATGGCCAGTCCCTAGCTCAGCTGCACTCTACTAGGGCTCAGGGTCTAACTGGGCCTGGGGCATACGGCCTAGGTAGGGGCGGCAGCCTCCCTACACCGGAGCTCTTCTCCTTCCTCCGTCAGCTAGCTCTGAACACTCGTGCGCCCCCTCCACTTCCTTTTCCTCCCTCCTCCCGTACCTGATTGGTTCCTACGCGTCACAGGGGAAACGCGGGGGCTGCTGGGACCCTAGTCCCCTACTCCCCTCCTCCCCTCCTTCGCGGGCTTTTGGTTCCTGCCTTGCGCATGCGCAACCTCCAGCCGGACCAACTCTGCGCTGGTGCCAACCTAACATAATTTGTCCCTGAAGAAGCTCCTTTGCTGGAGGGAAACGCGCGTTGGACGGGCAGTTGTGTCAGTCTCCTACCTGGAGCTGTTTTAATGTAGTGTCTTAGTCTCCTGGCTCTATTTATGCAGACGGCATTAGCCTGATAAATACAACAACAGACAGTGAGTCTGCCTGCTATATACAACACATGATATATATACAATCTGAGCCTTATGCTGGGTAACTCTATGTCAATGGCACTGTGAGTTCCAGCCTAACTATACTGAGGGTATTGTGGATTGATTGTGTCTGTGTCAGCGTCACTTCTCAAACATATGCACTTAATACAACCATAGGTGTTCGCTGCTATATATATTATTGCAGGATTGCTGAGTCTTTGACCAGTTAAAGGCTCACTGAGTAGGACACGGTTACCTACAGTCTGCATCTATACTCCAGAGGGGTTAACACCCTGACTTTCAGCATCCACTGTCCTGTCAAACCCAGGAATATTGCATTTGGGTTTGTACAATCATACATCTATTTGACAGGGTTGCACGCTATTGAATATTTAATTCATTTTTTAAAGACATATAGTACATTACGTTTGGTAATACATGTTTTAAGTAAATTTATTAAAAGTTAGATTTTATTATATGTAGGTGTGCAGTTAGTGAATTCTTTAGGGGACTCATTCATTTTGTGTTCCCCTTCCCCCTCTTTTTGCCTACCTCGTACACTCCCTCCATCGGTCAGCCAATTTATGTTTTCCCGGCACTCCCAGGTTACGGAGGAGTACGGCGTCACCGGGTTTAATATCTCTGTGCTTAATTTTGTGATCGTACCGCCGTTTATTCCCAGCATTCAGTTTTTCAGTAGATTTCTCAGCTTGTACGTAGGCCCGATGTAGACTCTCTTGCAATCGCTGTACATATCGGAAATGAGTAGTGTTCTGTACCTCATCAGTGGAGACTCTTAGTCGTATATCCACCGGCAGTCGCGCTTCTCGTCCAAACAAGAGAAAGTACGGAGAGAAACCCGTGGAGTTATGTCGCGTGCAATTGTAGGCATGCACTACTGTTTCCACGGGTCGACTCCATTCAGTTTTTTTCCACCCCCGTTAAAGTGCCTAACATATCCAATAACGTGCGGTTGAACCGTTCCGGTAATGCATCCCCTTCGGGGTGGTAGTTCGAGACTTAGCGATGTGCAGGATTTTCAGCAGTTCTTTTATTAAGTTGCTTTCAAAGTCTCTTCCCTGATCGGAATGAAGTCGTTGAGGGAGCCCGTAATGCATGAAGTACTTTTCCCAGAGCACCTTGGCACCGTGATGGCTTTCTGATCTTTGGTCGGGAAGGCCTGGGCGTAGCGAGTATAATGATCCGTGATGACCAGCATATTTCCTATACCACGGCTGTCAGGTTCAATGCATAGGAAGTCCATACACACTAAATCCATAGACCCTGTACTTTTTAAGTGGCCCATTGGAGTGGCCCTGGTAGGTAATGTCTTTCGCTGAATACACCGCACACACCGTCGACAGTGATGCTCTACTACTTCTCTCATTTTGGGCCAGAAAAATCGATCTCTCACTAGACCGAAGTTCTTGTCAACTCCCAAATGACCATGTTCATCGTGTAGAGCCCTCAGTACCAAGTACTGTAGTCTTTTGGGTAGTACTAGTTGTCTCCTATTTGGGTGGTTATGATACTCTACCACTCTGTACAGTAGATTGTCTCTTAGCTCGAACTTGTCGGCATACCGCATTAGTATACCTCCTACATCCCCCGGAGCTTATCTGAGGAGGGCCGGATGATTTTGCCGGATAGCATAGCGAATGGCCCCTGCGACCAGGTCTTGCTCTTGGTAGCGTATCATATCTTTCCAGACTATGATCTTGTCTGGAGTAACGTGCATGCCATTGGGATCTCGATAAGCCGCCGGTATAGCCTTGGATGTGCACCCTAGAGAGTCGGCCACCCGTAATTCTGAGAATGCTACTTGATCATTTACTATGGCCGCGGTACCACATAGCGCTCGTAGTCCGGGTCCCGGTATTTCTTCCCATTGGTCCTCATCAGGTGTAGTGGCCAGACCTGGTCGCCTAGACAGAGCGTCAGCGCCAATGTTTAAGGGCCCGGGCTTATATTTCAGAGTGAAATTGTAATTGAACAGGGCAGCCAACCAGCGATGGCCGGCCGCGTCGAGTTTAGCTGAGGTCATAATATAGGTAAGTGGGTTATTGTCGGTCCGCACCTCGAATGGCACACCATACAAATAATCACGAAGCTTGTTGACAATGGCCCACTTGAGGGCCAAGAACTCCAGTTTGTGCACGGGATAGTTCTTTTCGCTGGGTGTCAGGCTACGGCTGATATAAGCTACTGGTCGTAGCCCCTCTGGATACTTTTGATGTAACACTGCCCCTAGCCCATGCAGACTAGCATCCACATGTAATATATATGGTTGTTCAGGATTTGCATAGGCCAACACGGGAGCCGCGGTTAAACTCTGTTTTAGGTCCTGGAAGGCTTCTTCGCACTCTGTCATCTATTTGTCTCCGAAGGGCTGTCGGGCAGGTGTAGCCTTCCAGCCGGTGTCCTCCGGATATATCTTGAGGAGGCCGTTGAGGGCTTGGCCCGCCGGGAGTACCCCTCCACAAACCGGCGATAATATCCGCAGAACCCCAAGAACGATCATAACTCCCTTACATTGTCAGGTCGGGGCCAGTTGACGACGGCTTCTATTTTGGCTGGGTTCGTAGCGATTCTTTGTGTCCCACGTAAGTCACTGAGGTTTGGCAGAAACGGCATTTATCTAAAGAGAGCTTAAGTCCTTCTCGTGCTAATTGGTCAAGTACTTTCAGTAGTCGAGCCTCATGTTCCTCCAAGGTCTTCCCGAAGACTATGATGTCATCCAAGTACACGAGACATTCTCGGGGGTTCAGGTCCCCTAAAGTCTTCTCCATTAGCCGCTGGAAGGTGGCGGGGGCCCCACATATGCCTTGGGGCATACAGGTGAATTGGTAGAACCCCAAGGGACAAATGAACACCGTTTTCTCTTGATCCTCATGACTCATAGGTACCTAATAGTACCCGGACCGTAGATCCAACACACTAAACCATTTGCTCCCATGTAGCGCATCCAGGATTTCTTCTATACGGGGAAGATTGTACTGGTCCGGTACGGTTCGGTTCTTAAGGGTCCGGTAGTCTACGCATAAGCTCACCGTCCCATTCTTCTTGCGCACTACCACTATGGGCGAGGCGTAAGGACTTCGTGACTCTGTAACGATTCCGGCTTCTTACATTTCATGGAGGGCTGCGCGTACATCTTCCACTGCCTTGGGGGCGAGCCGGCGGGAACGTTCCCTGAAGGGCTTGGTATCAGTCATCCGAATGGTGTGTTGGGCATGCCGGCTACACCCCACATCCATCTCTCCAGTAGAGAACACGGGTCGTCTCTCCTCCAGATGTACTCGCAGCCGCTCCTTCCAGGTATCTGACAACCCGGATGAGCCGAAGTCGAAATCTAGCGGTGCTTCGCGATCATCCACTCTGGTGGCTTTTACTTGCACGGCCTCATTCACCGAGCTGACGGGATAAATCCTCCCTATCCTTTGTCCCGCGTCGATGGCCATGAGGAAGGGTGAATGATTTTGGACCATCACATAAACTCGACGGGGAATGGTGGTCGGACATCTTCTTCGGGCGTACTTTCGAGAGAAAAGAGCTGCTCCTAGCCTACTCTTTCCGCATATGCACCCCAGGCGGGCACCCTCTGCGTTTCTCCTGGTGACAGTCGGGTCAGCCCTGCCCGGCCGCAGAACAGCAGTCCGTGGTCCTCCGCGGGGGCCGGAGGGGGACCGGGTCCACCTGGACCAGTTGTAGCTGTAGACTGGACATGGGCAGTTCATTAGTTTCGTGTAGATAGGCCCGGATGACTGCTTGTACAATGTCAGCATTCGTACCCAGGATGATGGGATACTTAGGTGTATCTTTGGGTTCTGTGCACACCAAGGCGTCCACCTTCATGCGACTTCCCAGTGTTGAGCTGTTGTATCTCCAAGTCCACGATCACTATGCCATCAATAGGGTAGTCGTCATTGCTCAACCCTCTTACTTTGATATGCCCGGCCAATTTCAGAGGACGCTTCTGTAGGTGTCGATCGTAGAACCCTCGATATATGATGGTTACTTGAGATCCGGTATCCAGCAGGGCGGAGGAGTAGATACCGTCTACTAGTACTCTGATCAGTGCTACTGGCCCCACGCGGTTACTCTCCTCTTCGGGTTCGCCTCCACTTTAGGTCGAAGCAGGGGCTTCGGGGCTGGTCGCATATATACTACATATCATGGCCTGAAGCGTGAACTTCTTGGGTGATGGGCTCCGGTGACGAGAGTCCACCATCCGAAAATCGTAGGAGATGTGCCCCTTTTTTCCGCATTTATAGCAGGACATATCTCGGGATGAGGTACGGCGGTCATACTGAGGCGAGGTTCGGCTTGGGTATTTTGGCCTCTCTGGGTCTGGTTTATCCGGCGGTTCTTCCTTCTTTTCAGCACCCCCATCCATCTGGGATACGGCCAAATATTTATGATGCAGGAGGAGACCCAGGGAGATTTGCACGCGGTGGATATAGGCAGACAAATCTTCTCCCTCCTTTTGATTTATGGCGTAGTACTTAGCCCACAAGGCCCCATCATCCTCGGTCGCACTATAGGCCTCGACTAGAAACTCAATCATCATACGAGCTGTCAGATCGGGGTACTGCTCTCGGTGAATACTGATCCAGGTGGACACCGGGGGTCTCAAGCACTCCATGACCCGCTGGCGTTTCACTATATCGGTATAAGACCATTATTCCATTACTCCCCTAGTATGCTCCTTCCAAGGGTCTATTCCGTCCTCCCCCGTGGGCACAGATACAGTCCCCGAGAAGGCCTTTAATTTCCGATAGCTTTGGGAATGCATGGCCAGGGTAAGCGCTTCCACTAACGGCGGTAAGCTTGAGGGGGCGGTTAACTGGTCTATCTTTCCATTTAGTTTCTGCAGCATATCACTACGCACCCCCGCTTCTTCAGAGGCGCTAGACCCGGGATAGCTACATTCTGACGGACAACTACCCGCCTCGGTCGCGGGGTAGTGAACAAAGGGGAGCGTCGGGTCGTTGTCCCCAAGTTCCCCCACAGGGGGGTCCCGAAGAGGGTAGACTAAGGGGCTGCCGCCGGACGGAGAGGTCGGAAGCGGCAGATATTGCGGGGCGGTAGGCTCAAGGACTACTAGATCTCGCCGACAATCTACGAGCAAGGTGTTCCACTTAGCATCTTGATCTATGAGTACGTCTACCAGGCGGGCTTTGGCAAACTCCGGTAGTTGTCGTAAGGCCGTTTGCAATGTCTCTAATGGTAAAGCCATAGGTACTCGGGTCACCGCCACTGCGCGGTGGGTGGGCGTGCGCATTTGTCGTGCCCAGTCGCGTATTTCTTGACGCGAAGGAAGGGCCATGGCAATATAATTTTCTGGGGGGGCACCCCAGGTCTAAGATCTCAGCAGCGCCTCCAAATGTAGCCCTGCTTCCAAGCAAACGCCATGTGCTATATAACCTGTAGGCTCACAGGGCCTAAGCCTCTGCCACAGAGAGCCTGGGGTGTTCACAATATCTATGTCTTGATGCAGCGCCTCCACCTGCGATAGCTTCCGCCCTAGGGGAAGTGGGTCTTCGCAGAAACTTTCATACATGAACACACACGCACAGCAATACCGTAACCAAGATGTTTTATTTATGCAATAAATAACGTAATCACAGGTGCCCCTCACTGGAGGAGACACTACTACCAGCGTCCTTGGAACGCTCACTCTCCCTCTCCCGCCACCGGGTGATCCCACCCCGTGTCCAGCTCCCCCTTGGAGTACGTTACCCACCCCCCTTTCAAGTGAGTCAGTGTATGTATAAATGTGTGACTGCGCAGCCACCGTGTCCCGGAGTGAGAATGGTACCGTTGGTGCATTTAACGTTTTACCTGCCGGGTACTCCTGTACCCGGTTCTGCAACTATCTTCACAAAGGATCGGTGAGGGCGTAGATGACGTCACCCATATCCGTCCGGGGCGATCCCACCTGGACACGCTGCGGCTTAGTGGCGGGGCCTGGTCCTAGGCCTCCCGCAGATATAGAACTGTCCTGGTATGACTCGTAGCACAGTAAGGGGATCCGGAACCTGACTATGGCCAGTCCCTAGCTCAGCTGCACTCTACTAGGGCTCAGAGTCTAACTGGGCCTGGGGCATACGGCCTAGGTAGGGGCGGCAGCCTCCCTACACCAGAGCTCCTTCTCCTTCCTCCGTCAGCTAGCTCTGAACACTCGTGCGCCCCTCCACTTCCTTTTCCTCCCTCCTCCCGTACCTGATTGGTTCCTATGCATCACGGGGGAAACGCGGGGGCTGCTGGGACCCTAGTCCCCTACTCCCCTCCTCCCCTCCTTCGCGGGCTTTTGGTTCCCGCCTTGCGCATGCGCAACCTCCAGCCGGACCAACTCTGCGCTGGCGCCAACCTAACATGGCGGCTCCCTACTGCGCGGTACCTCCGTTAAAGGAGCGTTCCCTAGATGCACCTCCCATTCATCCAATTGGTGAACAACGGGGTCCCGGCTACAATTATATAAAATAGCCTCTCCTAAGTTTCAAAAAGACGCTGTTAGGGGTCTATATAAACTGATAGGACCCCTCCAACTGTATCTTATAAGCCTGAGGAAGCCGTTTGCACGGTGAAACGCGTTACTCAAATTCCTGTATGTTTTTGATCCACGGAGGCTTCCGTAGTCAGTGAAAGCAGTCGCAGTTGCAGCCGAGCCGAGCAGAGGTTACCATCTCTCTGCACTCCGGACGCGGAGACCGGGCTACCTGCGACGAGACGCACAACTTAGCTACTTTGGCGGGCCGGGGATTTGTTTACATGTGAGTGCTTTTGTGGATGCCTTTTACTTTAATAAATGTATTTTTACCTTCATGCTGACACCTTGCCTCACACCCTAAACTGCTGGACTGGGGAGGAAATAATTTGACCGCGAGCACCAAGGAGGGGAGCCCCCATTGAAACTTTGCTCGTAAGCAAATACCTGTGCCCCGATTTCGGCTACCGGCCAGGATGGGTTAAAATATACCCCACAGAAATCTTTTCAACACCCTTACTTACACTGGGCCGTGTAAGTATTATACTACTATTATTATTATTATTATTATTATACCACACCATTTCATTCTACCTGTGTCCCTAATCTGACTATATTTCTGGATGGGCTAGGATCTACCTCACAAGATACCATTATATATCTGTACTTACACAGGGCCGTGTGAGTATATGAATATTATCTTACCTTGCCCCTCCCTCCCTTAAGAGGTTTTCGCCTCCTGTTTGAGTTCTCCATATCAATCTCTACAGTTGGAATGTTCTAACCCCTTGCTCCCCCTATTTTTCCAACCTTTGTGGACAACAAGCACGTTTTTTTAGGGTGAACACTTTCACCACTCCGTTTAAAAAAAAAAAAAAAGCTTTCTGTGGGTAGGTTGACTGGCTATGCATCGAAACCCAAGCGGTGCTGAATGCTGTATTTTTGCAGCGAGCATAAGCTTATAAGGGTCCCATGTAAAAATGGATTTGAAGCAAAAGGTGACACTGTGTGCTTATTTGCAGGTCATTTCCAAGAATCCCTTGATGCAGTGGAAGCACTGTATGCTAGGTGATAATAGTGAAAAGCAAGGTTGCAGACCTGTCTAAGACATGTGAATGTGCTCACAAGTGATCTTTTTATTTGCGATATGCTTTACAGTGGAGGATTTTTCGTCACCTTTTTCACCCACCGTAACTGTGGTGGTGCATGGTATCTGTTGGCATGCAGGAGAGCTGAGGTTCCGCCGTTGGTATTGGGGAAACAGGACAGGCTTTTCAGGTAGATGTGGGGTCCAGTCTCTGGGTGCTAGCGCCTCCATGCACCGCAGGCTCCAGGATTGCTGGAGGCAGTCCCTATGGTAGAAGCAGTCCATACTCCCCCTGATTGACTGCAGGCTCAAGGCAGGAATATATTGAAACAGGAGCTCTTTATTTGGTATCCACTACATACATCATGATCATACAGCGAATACTGCTTTCTCTCTCTCAGGTCCCAGACCTCTGGATGGTCCTGTGTCAGATCTTGCTTTAGGCTTTATTCACAGTCCCCTAGAGGGACTGACCATGCAGTCTCACCCTGCAGGGCGAGACACCCTCACTCCTCAGTCAGGAGCTCAACTAACTAATTTAGACTGCCTCCTCCCTAGTACAGTCCGGGGGTACAAGGTCTGCACCCAGGATTGGACCACACACAGACCATGTCCCGCCTCCACCCGTCACTCAGGGAAGCTGCTAGTAGGGAGGGGGAGGGGGGCAAACCCAAGATTGGGCCTAACACTGCCTGCATCTACCAGGACTTGCGTGCAAGGAAGGGCAGATGAGTAGCCAGAACCAGCCATGGCTACATATAGATACACATACTTCATTTGTTTGTCTGTTACAGACATTCACCACCTTCTGTAGACAGTGAACTTCAGACTTCCACATACTGTAGAAGTGTTTTATACCTATATGATAATTGGGGCCAAATATATAGTGCCATTTGTGCACATTTTTGTGGGGGAAAAAATCCTTTTTTTTATTTTATTTTAAAGGCCACAGTCTAGTGCAGGGGTGCTCAACTCCAGTCCCCAAGATCCTCCAAACAGGGCAGGTTTTGAGGATATTCCAGCTTCAGCAAAGGTGGCTCAATCAGTGCCTACTGCAGCACAGCTGGCTGAATCAGTGGCTCAGTCAAGCCACCTGTGCTGAAGCTGGGATATCCTTAAAACCTGACCTGTTGGGGGGTCTTGAGAACTGGAGTTGAGCACCCCTGGTTCCACAACAAAACCAGATTTCACCAACCATATCTGTCATCATTTGTGTTTACCAAAGGTGATTTGGGGTCTAGTACAGAAATTATCACAAAAGAGACCAGCTGTCTAAAACACGTACACCTGAGGTCCCACCTTATTTGGTGTGTAAATATTTAGAATGTTTAAATCCAGGAAAATCCTGGAGATTAATCAAGTACTTAACTCCTTAGCTGCCATTACTTTACAACATCCCATTAATATTTCAGGCAATTTTCCAAGGATGTCTTCAAAAGCTTATAATACATGTATATTTCAGTAATTCCCCATTACAGTGTCAGTATCCAGTTAAACGTCATTGTACGGTAAGTTGATGGAAGTTTTTGTTATGAGACTAAAAAGCTGTTTCTGAATGCTACAATCCCACTCACTTCTTTTGTACTAACTGCTTTTCCTTCCTCATTTTCATGCTGGCTCTGTACGTCATTCGGCAATTAGGTTGCGTCTTTCAGTTTTTTTAAAATATTGATACAAAAACATTTGTGAAACCTCATACATCCTATTTTCTATTAAAAGCAATATACCTCACTCCAGCTCAATGTAATTTTGGAATTGCTGCTGTATTTTGTCCTCTGCTGTGGACAATCCCATTGTTAGCTTAGCTAACACACGCAGTACACACGTGTATATGTATGTGTGTGTATCTTAATATATAAAATCGAATGGTTAGTGAGGTTAGTGGTATCTGCGGTGAATCTGATTGGTCCGTGACTCTCATTGGCCAAGAGGTACGCCCCACTGTGACATCACCTCCTTCACTCTCACACACTTGCAGTCACACCACACGCCCAGAACCTCTGAGGACTCCTTGGTAAGTTGACATATCACACTGTCACCCCCCACACAACCCTGTACACACAGTCACCCCCTCACACTCACACACACTCAGTGTCACACTGAACACTGTACACACACTCACTGTCACACACACTGTCACCCCTGTGTACACACACACACACACTCTCACCCCTGTGTACACACACACACACATCTTACACATTCCACACATTCACACTCACCTCCCATTCTACATCACCACACATTACCGTGACTAAACTGCCGCCCATTACCTTAATTCTCCCTCCGCAACGACAATCTCATCTCTGGCCACATGCCCGTCTAAACCATGCCCGCCGCCGCGCACATTACACCGCCCGCACGCGTCCATTATTGTCCCTGTGCACACCATCTCTTGCCGCCGCGCACATTACACCGGCCGCTCTCTGGCCACATGCCCGTCTAAACCGCTCATATATGCCCGCCGCCGCGCACATTACACCGGCCGCTCTCTGGCCACATGCCCGTCTAAACCGCTCATATATGCCCGCCGCCGCGCACATTACACCGCCCGCACGCGTCCATTAACTTTATTGTCCCTGTGCACACGCGCGCACATTACACCGGCCGCCCGTACGTTTCAATATATGGCCGTACTACTTCAATCTCTGTGCACATACCCGTCTAAACCGCCACCTTCACATGGACGCCGCTCACATTACACCGCACTCTTTATACATTTTTACTAATGCCCGACAAACTCTGTTACTATTCAAATAAATTTCTCTTTCTACAAAGCCGTGCACCTACGCAGTGTCAATTCTATTCTCCCCTTCCTCCGCTCACGTCTCCCTCCCTCCGCTCACGTCTCCCTCCCTCCGCTCACCTCTCCCGGCGCTCCGCTCATCTCCATCCCCGGCGGGGGAACAGGCAGCGGACCCCCTTCCTCCCTCGCGGCGCCAAAGATGGCGGCGCGCCCGGAAGGACCCCCTTCTTCCCTCGCGGCGCCGAGTGAGAAGATAGCGGCAGCCGGAAGTAGAGGTAGGTGTCATGTGTGTGTCGCTCTAGGTGACGTGTGTGTGTGTGTCACTGTGTGTCACTGTGTGTGTGACACTGTGTGTGTGACACTCTGTGTGTGTGTCGCCCCCACCCTGCCTTTTTCACGCCCCCGCCCTGCTTTCACGCCCCCCCCCTGCCTTTCACGCCCCCCCCCCTGCCTTTCACCGCCCCCCCCCCCCTGCCCTTTCACGCCCCCCCCCCTGCCTTTCACCGCCCCCCCTCCGTTCACGTCCCCCCCCCACCTGTTCACCCCCCCCCCCTGCCTTTCACGCCCCCACCCCTGCCTTTCATCACGCCCCCCCCCTGCCTTTACGGCGCCCCCCCCCCCTGCCTTTCACATCACGCCCCCCCCTGCCTTCACGCCCCCCCTGCCTTTCACCACCCTCCCCCTGCCTTTCACGCCCCCCTGCCTTCACGCCCGCCCCCTGCCTTTCACGCTTCCTCCCCCCCCCCTGCCTTTCACACCCCCCCCTGCCTTTCACGCCCCCCCTGCCTTTCAGTTCCACACGCCCCCCCCCCCCCCCTGCCTTTCACACACCCCCCCCCCTGCCTTTCACTCCCACCCATCACGGCCTCCGGCAACGCCAGGTATATCAGCTAGTATATATATATATATATACAACAAAAAGCAGAAATGCCAAAAGCTACTTCCAATGTGACAAAAATACACAGTGTAATACCTACATATCTCTTGAAAAAAGGGTCATCTAGTTTAACCCTTTGGCCAAAGCGTCTTAAGCCTGCTGCCACTTACAAGGCATGACCGTAGCAGGGCCTAACACTCACCTGGGTTAAAATTCTTATTTACCTGTATAATTACAGGAAGAATTATCACATTGGATCTGTCGTAACCTGACAAAAAAATATATATATATATATATATATATATATAGTGCCATGGCTGGTCCAGACTATACTTTCTGCCTCCTGACATATAAGTCCTATTAGCTACAGGCAGTGTCAGGCTATCCTGTGGGTTTACCACCCCGCCTCATGCTGCCTCTCTGAGTGACTGGGGTGGAAATAAAACTGGTTCTGTGTACAGTCAATCATGGTGCAGACCTTGTGCCCTCCCCCCTCTGTGCCTTAGAGAGGACGTGTTCCAAATCATAATGAGTCAAGCTCAGCCCCTCCTAGGGTTGGGACATGGAATTCAGCTCTTCCCCTCATGGGGTAGAAGAGTGGAGCTCTGAGTCTCTACTGGCTGGGAGAGAGAAACATGCCTTCAGCCCCTCTTGGGGTTGATTGCTTCTCCAAGATCTGAATAGAGCACAAGACTCAAGACTGCTATAAGACCGGTACCATCCAGAGGTCTGGGACCCATCCTAAAAGATAATGCATACGCTGTAATATCAACTGCAGTGGCTGCTTCAATAAAGAATCATTTTTATATGCCTACTGTAAGTAACAATCTATTGGGTCGGGTATGTGAGAAGTCTGTCATGGTGGGGACTGTCTCCAGCACACCTGGAGTCAGCTATAACTGGAGGCGCTGACACCACGAGAAGAACCTGAAGGATCACCAAAAGCCTGTCCTGTTTCCCAATACCAACGAGGACCCTCAGCATCTCCTGGACCCTCACAGGTAATAAGCACCCTAGCAACAGCCCTGCTCTCTCACTGCTCTGGGAAATCCTGTGTCTACTGGGTAGACTAGCAGGGGTGGCTGTTTTTGGGGAGTGTGCAGTGGGTTAATTTATTTTTAAAGTGTGCTGTAATTTGAAGCCTGTAACTTTTTTTCCCCCTTTCTCCTGCCTGAGGCAGAGTGGGTGTGGTTGGTTAATTGGCTGGCCTAACACACCTTTCAGTGGGTGGGGTTAGTTAATTGATAACCTAACACACCTGGTGGGTGTCCCTATTTAAACAGAGGCTTCTAACGAATCCTGAGCTTGTGTGTACTGACTGATATGTGTGGTTGATTTCAAGAGCTGGTTGTTTAAAGTGTGTGCAGTTAGAACCAGAAGCAATTTGAACAAGGAAGCGGTTAAACAGGGTATAGTTTATTGAAGTACAGTTTACTGTTAGTACTTCTAAACTTTATAGTTGCTAGAATGAGCAGGATTGAAAATGCCACTCAATGCACATCTTGCCACATGTATGTGCACTTGGAGCAGCTGTTCCAAGGAGCATACCGCTGTGAGAGGTGTGAGCGGGTGGTCTCTTTAGCGTCAGAGATTGCTGATCTGTAGAGGCATTTTGCAATATTGAGGGACATTGGCAATCTTGAAAGGGAATTAGAGCTCACTGAGCAGGCCCTTGCTTCGACTAGTGGTGCAGATGGTGGTGCTGTTAGTAAGGAGCAGGTAGGTAGCTTGGTTGCCGTTAGTGAGGAGCAGGTAGGTAGTTGGGTGACAGTTAGAAGGGGAAGCAGGGGCAATAGGGAGAGGCAGGTCGTTTCTGAGATGACACATCACAATAGATTTGCCGTGTTGAGTGAAGATATTGGGAATGTCGGGGCAGAAATGGCAAGGCTGGGGGAGACTAATTATTCTAGCAGCCAGGGGAATAGTTCCTCCAGCATAGTGGGGACTCAGGATGCTCAGATAAAAAGAAAGATTGTGGTGGTAGGGGACTCCATTATTAGGAAGGTAGATAGGGCAATCTGTTGCCGTGACCGCATGAACCGAACAGTTTGTTGTCTCCCGGGTGCTCGGGTTCGGCACATTGTGGATCGTGTAGACAGATTGTTGGGGGGGCTGGGATTGACCTGGCGGTCTTGGTACACGTTGGCACCAATGACAAAGTTAGAGAAAGATGGAGGGTCCTAAAAAATGATTACAGGGATCTAGGCCAAAAGCTTAAGGCAAGGACCTCCAAGGTAGTATTTTCTTAAATACTACCAGTGTCATGCGCTACCACAGGGAGACAGTCAGAGATCAGGGAGGTTAATGCATGGCTAAGAAAGTGGTGCAGGAAGGAGGGGTTTGGGTTTTTAGAGCACTGGGACTCCTTTTCTGAGAGTTGCCATCTATATTCTAGGAACGGATTGCACCTCAATTAAGAGGGATGTTCTGTGCTAGGGGGGAGAATGCTAAAAAGGTTGGAGGAGATTTTAAACTAGGATGGAGGGGGGAGGGGAATGAAACAGATAATGAACTAAATGGAATAGAGGAGGATACAAGGTGGTATGGAGGTAGAATGGGGGCAAGTGTGAGTTTGACAAGCAGTGAGACACCCATAGTAGATAATACTAGAAAACTTCTAAAGACTAAACCAAGTGGGCGCAGAAAGGAAGGAGCAGATAAGATAATAGTACAGGCTGAAAAAAAACGTAAATGCATGCTTGCTAATGCAAGAAGCCTGACAGATAAAATGGGGGAGCTTGAATTAATAGCTGTAAGGGAGCAGTATGATATCATAGGCATTACTGAAACATGGTGGGATGAAACTCACGACTGGACAGTTAATTTAGAGGGTTATTCCCTTTTTCGGAAGGATCGAACAAATAGAAGGGGAGGTGGAGTATGTAGCAGTGGAGGTAAAAGTATAAAGAAAATGTTTGTGGGAATATGCTATAAACCACCAAATATCTGTGAGATTGAGGAAGCTAAAATACTTTTGCAAATGGAAAAGGCATCAAAACTGGGTCATGTTTGCATAATGGGGGATTTTAATTATCTAGACATACAGTAGACTGGGGCAATGAGATTAGCGTTACAACAAAAGGAAACAGGTTTTTGGGGGTGCTTAAAGACAATTATATGACCCAAATTATTGAGGAACCAACCAGGAGAGGGGCAATACTGGATTTGGTCATATCAAACAATGTAGAAGTAATAACAAATATTCAAGTCCTGGAACATTTGGGTAACAGTGATCATAACATGGTCTCATTTGAAATAAATTATCAAAAAATAGATTTATTGGGTTCAACATAGACCTTAAACTTTAGAAAGGCAGATTTTAATAAACTGAGGTCTAATCTAGTAGTAATACAATGGGATGATGTTTTTGCAGGGAAAAATGTAGAAGATAAATGGGCAGTCTTTAAAACATTGTTAGAAAAGCACACTTATCAGTGTATACCTTTGGGTAATAAGTATAAAAGAAATAAGTCAAAACCAATGTGGCTAAATAAACAGGTAGGGGAGGAAATGGACAAGAAGAGGAAGGCGTTTAGATATTTTAAGTCAGAAGGGATGGAGACATCGTATCAGAATTATAAGGAATGTAACAATAATTGCAAAAGGACAATCAAATTAGCAAAAATGGATAATGAAAAAAGGATTGCAATAGAAAGTAAGGTCAACCCTAAAAAGTTCTTTAAGTACCTTAATAACAAAAAAATGAGAAAAGAAAATATAGGACCCTTTCAGTGTGAGATGGGTAGGCAGATTATTATTGGAGATAAGGAAAAAGCTTAGGTATTAAACAAATTCTTTGCCTCTGTGTTTACCAGGGAAGAATCAAGTTCAAAAGTAGTGCCGCAAGAGGAAGCCACAACCTCCATATTAATGAACAATTGGTTAACTGAGGAAGAAGTTCATAAGCGACTTGAAAAAATTAAAGTAAATAAGGCACCTGGCCCCGATGGCATACATCCAAGAGTTCTCAAGGAGTTAAGCTCAATAATAGCCAAACCCTTATATTTAATATTCAAGGACTCCATTTCCACAGGCTCAGTACCACAAGATTGGCGTAAAGCAGATGTGGTGCCTATATTTAAAAAGGGAGCTAGATCACAACCGGGAAATTAAAGACCTGTAAGCCTGACTTCAATAGTGGGGAAACTACTTGAAGCTTTAATACGGGATAATATTCAGGAATACCTAATGGAAAACAAAATTATTAGTAATAGTCAGCATGGATTTATGAAGGATAGATCTTGCCAAACTAACCTTATTTGTTTCTTTGAGGAGGTAAGTAGGAATTTAGACCAGGGTAATGCAGTTGATGTGGTATACTTAGATTGTGCAAAGGCTTTTGATACGGTTTCACACAAGAGGTTGCTGTACAAAATAAAGAAAATTGGACTCAGTAATAATATATGCACCTAGATTGAAAACTGGTTAAAGGACAGACTACAGAAGGTTGTCATATATGGAACTTTTTCAGGTTGGGCTAAAGTCGTGAGTGGAGTACCTCAGGGATCGGTACTGGGACCCCTGCTTTTTAACTTGTTTATTAATGACCTTGAGGTTGGGATCGAAAGCAAAGTCTCCATCTTTGCTGATGATACTAAAGTGTGTAAGGTAATAGAATCAGAGCAGGATGTAATTTCTCTTCAGAAGGATTTGGAGAGACTGGAAACATGGGCAGGTAAATGGCAAATGAGGTTTAATACAGATAAATGTAGGGTTATGCATTTGGGATGCAAGAATAAAAAGGCGACTTACAAATTAAATGGAGATATATTGGGGGAATCCTTGATGGAGAAGGATTTAGGAGTGCTTGTACACTGCAGGCTTAGCAATAGTGCCCAATGTCATGCAGTAGCTGCAAAGGCAAACAAGATCTTATCTTGCATCAAACGGGCAATGGATGGAAGGGAAGTAAACATAATTATTCCCCTTTACAAAGCATTAGTAAGACCACACCTTGAATATGGAGTACAATTTTGGGCACCAATCCTAAGAAAAGACATTATGGAACTAGAGAGAGTGCAGAGAAGAGCCACCAAATTAATAAAGGGGATGGACAATCTAACTTATGAGGAGAGGCTAGCTAAATTAGATTTATTTACATTAGAAAAGAGGCGTCTAAGAGGGGATATGATAACTATATACAAATATATTCGTGGACAATACAAGGAGCTTTCAAAATAACTATTCATCCCACGGGCAGTACTAAGGACTCGGGCCATCCCTTAAGGTTGGAGGAAAGGAAATTTCACCAGCAACAAAGGAAAGGGCAGTTACAGTAAGGGCAGTTAAAATGTGGAATTCATTACCCATGGAGACTGTGATGGCAGATACAATAGATTTGTTCAAAAAAAGGTTGGGCATCTTTTTAGATGGGAAAGGTATACAGGGATATACCAAATAAGTATACATGGGAAGGATGTTGATCCAGGGATTAATCCGATTGCCAATTCTTGGAGTCAGGAAGGAATTAATTTTTCCCCTTAATGGGGTTTTTTGTTTGCCTTCCTCTGGATCAATAAGTAAGTATAGATATAGGATAAAGTATCTGTTGCCTAAATTTAGCATAGGTTGAACTTGATGGACCTACAGTATGTCTTTTTTCAACCTCATCTACTATGTAACTATGTACCCAAACCGGTCAGGACACTATGTCCAGAGAGGCAATACCAGACACATACATGTCCAGTATTACTGTACCTCTATTTTTTTACTGGACAGAGTGTCCAAATACAGGACAGTCCAGATTAATACTGGACACCTGGCAACCCTACCCATACTGTGTCTGTGTTATTTCTGCCTGTTATTTCTGCCGTCTGACTATAAGCCACGAGTGGCCCAGTAAATCCTTAACAGGGACTCAGGCCCCAAGCTGAGCTATAGTCGTAAGTCGAGAGATAAAAGTAGAGGGGTTACATTGGAGGTGCTGCTGAGATTTGTTTCTGATTCAACTAGTGTGGTACACACTATATGTTAACCAGTTGTACAGTCAAACATTGGCACAGTTACAGAAGTCATTAAGACTCTCGACCCATAGTACCCCTGCCCACATTTTGTCCTACCTTACAATGAACATTTTAAGTGATTGGTGCACGCAGGAAGGTCTAGACTGTGAAAAGGCATGGCTCCTAACTGTCCAAGATACAACTGAGGATGCGAGAATTAATGGAGTACCCTTCCCTGTGGGGATGGGCTTGAATTCAGGGGAAAAAATTTATGCTATAATTCTAAAACTGCATATGAATTGTGTATGTGTGAGGAAGATATTGACCCTACCAAGGTTTCCCATAGCACTGCGGGGAGGGCCCAGTAGATGTGGGGTATTACTGTGGTATGTAAACCTGTTGCCGGCTATAGCAATGTTGCTGCAGATACTATAGTAGATAAAGTCTGAGAATTCCTAACTAAAGCGGAAGCCACAATGGAAGAGTTCTGTAATGTAATGTGCCATGAAGTACCAACTTCCTCTATGGGCCAAGCTCCCGCTACTCCCCAGGAACTTATCACAGCCATGGTACAGGTAATGGAGAAATCCATGCACTTCACAGGGGGGGAACAATAACTATAGGAGTCATCCCTACTACGCATAGCGAGGATGACTTTGAAAGTTGGATAGAGCAGGCCACGCAGTTGGTGCCGGAATGGGGGGCTCAGACCAAGACAAGAATTCCTGGATTTCGGAGCGCTTAAAGTGGCCAGCATTAGCAATAGTAAGGGTTGTTAGAGAAGGAAATGCAGTTAGCACCCCTAGAGACTACTGTACCTCAGGGAATTAGAAAATACATTTGGTGCCACTGAAAGTAGTGGAATTGTATTTTATATTCCACTGAATGTACCAGCATGAAGGTGAGAAACTTCCTGAGTTCTTGCGCAGATTGGAAGTGGTCATACTGAAGGTACTAAGGAATAAGGGTATCACTCCTGATCAGATGGATCGCGTCTGGGTAGAACAATTGATCAAGGGGGTACCATCTAGAGATGTAATGATCTACATCAGGTGGTCTCGTTCTGCCTAGGTGAATGACTTAGGGACTCAGTGAAGGAGCATACTGGGCCCTGAGTGCCGAATGAAGGCAAAGTGAAGTGAAGGCAAAGATTGGGGGACACTGGAGGGCTTGGTCTTTGGAGTCTACCCGCCACCCAGAGGACCCAGAATTGCTGCTGGGGCCACTAGCCCAAACTATTTTAAAATGAGCAAGCCATTTGGAGACAGATGGCATTCTAAGCGTGAAAAGGCTTTCCAAGCCATAAAGGTCCGTCTTATGAATGTGCCAGTACTCGTGTTTGCTTATCCACAAAAATCCTGTGTGCTTCATGTAGATCCCAGGCTAGAAGGATTAGGATCAGTACTGTATCGGGAGCATCCGGAGGGGCTGAGAGTGGAATTTGTGAGTCAGGGGTAGGTGCCTTCAGAGAGGAACTACCCGGTTCACAAACTCGAATTCTTGGCATTGACATGGGCAGTAGTGGACAAGCTGCACGACTATCTTTATAGAGCTACCTTTGTAGTGCACACAGACCACAACCCACTTACTTACGTCTTATCGTCAGTAAAGTTGGATGCCACTGGTCACAGGTGGTTAGCGGCCTTGGCTACCTACAATTTCAGTCTGAGGTACAGACCAGGGAAACAAAACTTTGTCTGTGTTATTCCTACCATCTGACCGTAGACCATGCGTGGCCCAGTAAGTCATTAACAGGGACTCAGGCCCCAGCCCCAACTATAGTCATAAGTCTGAGACCTTAAGGTAGAAGACAATTGGTTGAACCCGTAGGGTGAAGAGCTGAGAGGATCTAGACTGCCAGTATACCAACTCTTTCGAGAGATTTTGCAGATTTGCTGGTTGAAGAGCTGAATAAGTCGCTGTGTGGACAGTAATTGGATACTTGCAATACTTGCCGGAGATCCCCGCAACGCGACTAAACACCCCCACGTGATGCGGAAGCGGTGAGTGAGGCAGAAGAAGGAGGAGAGACGCTTCAGTATACCGAGCATCTGGAGACGCGGAAGAGCCCAGATTCTAATTTTGAGCCCATAGACTGTTATCGCAAAGAAGATTGAGTGGACAGACGGGGTCTCCCACGTGCACTGTGGAGCGAGGGTCTCCAGTGAGGAGAGGAAAGATGGGCAGTCACCCCAATAATCGTGCTCAGTGTACCATACTGTGGGCATACAGATTATCCCAAGACCACCACCCAGAAGATCATCACTGGGGGTAAGGAGAACTATTGGAAATATATGTACACTTCTTTCCATACGAAATTAACTTTGTCTAAATATATACAAATTGTCTTTTTAAAGACATTGATGTATTTTGAGACTTTAATATTCCACACATAGAGGAGATATCTATCATCCTCTCTCGCTGATTGCAATACAGCAATTTTATATTCTTGTGTTGACAAGGTATTTTAATAAATATTTCTATACCAATATTTAAGGACTATCCATTTCAGCCTCACATTGGATTGTTAGAATTATTCTTTACTCATATTCATTAATATCTGCTGGTGATCTAATAGATAAAAGATGTGATGCTGTCCCTGAGATATTCAACTGAGACCAGATTATAGTGATTAACATCAGTCAATTCATCCAGATTTCCTCAAGTGCCTCTTCAATATATAGTTTTGGAAATTATTTTTTCACAATTTGTTAATACTATATTTTTCCCCGTTTTTCTTTGCGCCTAGGTCATCTATGTCAATATATATATATGATGTGTGCAGAGGTACATATAATGGAGACCGATTTGGGTGCAATTATATCTTTGCTTTATTGAGCCTGTTCCTTTATCCAGGCAAAACATAAAAAAACAACAAAATAACAAACCCCTATCCCTTTGTAAGGGCTAACTTACTTCCCTTCCTATCTGCAGGACTGTCACCCCAAAGTCTCAGGAGGTACCTTAAGCAGGTGGCCCTCCATGTCAGTCTCTGGCAGGTTCCTGGGTCCTCTTTGTCTAGGAAACAAAGGTCTCTGGGTGTCTGGATGTCTTGATCTCAGCATAGCCTTTGTGCTCAAGGCATTGTCTGTGTGCAGGCTTCTCTGCTCTCCTTCTGTAAGCCCAAATGAGAGCTAAGGAAATCTCTCTCCTGTGTCTCACATGAGGCTTTTTACAGAGCTCTCATTAAACCAGGTGGAGACTAGTTAATTGAGTGACTGCAAGTAACTATCTCTGCTGAATTCTGAGAGCCCTGAGGCTGCTTTATTTAAACAGGGATATGTCCCTGTTACATACCTCCCCTGTTTGTGGGAAGCTCGGGCTTGCCACGGCTAAAGCCCATCCTTCCACTCTCACTGGAGATATCTCTGCGGTTCGAATGAGAGTGGATGGAGGAAGAGAACCCTTAGTCCCGCTGGGATTCAAGCCCTTTCTCCAGCTCAGTAATATCTCCTCAAGAAGGTGCTTGAGCTCAGCACCCTTCAGTTGCTTGAGGAGGACTTTTCCCAAGCACAGTCTTTCTTCTGATCGCTTAGTCCCGTATTTTTCCCTGCGTCGGGCGATCTTTTCTTCCCTGAGTATATGGTGACCACCTGCATCTGGTTCTGTAGCCATATTCATGGGTGGTTCAAGATGGGCGGAGTTTTTGTCCATACTGATTGACTCCCGTGGCATCTCAGTTTGGTAGTTAACAAGTGTTGTACCTGTAGAGGTGTGAACACCAAAACAGTTCTGCCTCTATCTAGGGAAGACTGTATCTTTCTAGCGGCTATCTTCATTGTGAGGAATATGGCTTGGGCCATGGGGCCACAGTAGCATGAATGTATTGGTATTGCGCTTCTCAGTCGCAATTGGGTTCTTCTTTCCTGACTTGTGTGGAAAGCCGATCATAGATGGTATTGTGGGTGCGGTTATAGCAACGCACAGCTTGCTTGGTTGTGATATAGAACCTATATCTGGATTGAATCACACCACCAGTTTCCTTCACTTTTTTGTAGTATCTTTGCTGCAGACACTTCCTAACATTTGGGATAGATGGTAAATGGTGCTCACATGCACATGTATGTTCTATTCATAATATGAAAAAAATCCAAAATGAGTATGAAGATACAGTGGAAATGTCCATAATCAATGAATGTCCGTAATCAGAGAATCCATATGTAAGAGAAATACAGAACTAATGGTGTCCACTTGACAACCACAACAATTGGCCCTTGCATATATATTCCCAATAGATAAGATCAATAATAGGCACAAGCTTAGGTAAATATATCAGGGCTGTTGCCCATTACCTAAATCCAGGATAGATCCAGTACTCCTTTTAAAGGCGTGCAGTCCTTTTTAAGGCGTGCAGAGAAAGTAACAGTGGATGCAGGAGAAAACAGAAGCACAGCCAAAATTCCAGCAAGAGGAAAATATAAATTCCAGGGCAACTCCGATTTAAAATGAAGAATTTATTTTAAGTCAGCTAACCATCTCAAATCAACAGTGAAGAAACGCACCTACGCGTTTCGTCCCACGGGACTTTATTAAGGTGTAGTTTCCAATATACCAGTTAACATTTATAAAGGGAGCCGTTCGCACCAAAGACCCACCGGGATCATGTCATGAACGTGCGACCCTCAATCAAGTCACGCTGACAGAATGCTCAATCAAATAGGTCACGGCCGTCACATGACATAACATTTGAACAAGACAACTTTATTCAGTCCATAAACGGACATAAACAATCTTAAAAATCTGACGAAGCTAAAAAAGATAAACAAAAGTAAATAAACTTAAGAAACATTAACAAAACACTAGTGGAGGTAATAACATAAGAGAAAGCTGAAATGAATATTAACCAGAATGATAACCTTACAATTAATGGGCAAAATAGGAAATATCCAAGTCCAACGAATAGCAGCTATTCCCAGAAATCTAATTTATATCAAATGTGCACAATACTGACTCCAACATGTGTATTATTGTAACCCTATCTTACACCACAAATAGTATAACCTAAGTTAAAACAATACTTAATTATATGAAAGATAGTAAGAGTAATTTTAACTAAGTAAAAACTTAATTAATTCATAATGATGGTAAATGCATAAATTATCCAAGAAAAAAGATGCATAGACAAAAGTATTTAGCAACAATTGCCAAGGTTGACATATGACTTTAGAACACATGTACAAAATAAACAATAAAAGAATAATGTAACCTAAGTTAAAGTTAAGATAGTAAGAGGAATGTCAGTAAGTAAAAACTTAATTAATTCATACTGATGGTTAAAGATGCCATAAATTATCCAAGAAAAAGATGCTAGCACAAGTATTTAGCAACAATTGCCAAGGTTGACATATGACTTTATAACACATGTACAAAAAAACAATAAAAGAATAATGGAAAAAAAAAAATCAGCAATAACAAAATATATTATAAAAGAACAAAATGTGATCAAAGCCAATAAATCAAAACACTTAGCAGACAATGAATTTGACTGGGTCAAAGAATAACTAAACAAGATAGTCCTATATCAAACTGTAACATATCTAGTGAAGTATAAAGCAATTTATAAAAAATGAGTTAAATCCCAATCTATATTCATCCCATGGGGCATTCTGGTCCTCAGTATGAAGATATAGAAGGCCTCACATTGGTCCAACCTTTTAGTTCTATTACCTCCCCATGTAAGGGTAAGATGGATTCAATACCCTGAAATCGAAAGTTTTCTATTCCACCTCGCGGACAGTTACAAAAATGCTTCGGAAAAGGATGATTAAGATCACCCCTCGATATTAGCCGAAGGTGCTCCATCATCCTGATTTTAAGACACTTAGTAATCCCACCCACATATTGGCATCTGCAGCCACATGTAATTACATAGATGATAAAGGCTGAATTGCAATTAATAAATGAGGTAATTTTGTGGACCACTCTGGTGATTGTAGAACTAAATGTATTTGAAGAGTTCATTTTATTACAAATCTTGCAATTGTTGCATTTGAAAGAACTCTTGGGGAGATTTGATCTAGTCTCAGTCCCTGCCATAAAGAGACTAGGGGACAAGGAATTGGCCACTGGTCTGGCTCTTCTAAAGATGACATTAGGTCCTGAAGATACAATAGGCTTAAGAATGGGATCTAGAGACAGTACTGCCCAATGCTTTCTTAGTATGGATTTAATTTGCTCTGCTTGGGCACTGTATGAAGTTATAAATAAAAGGTGATTCAGTCATAAGGGGCTTCTTAGTAGTCCATTTAAATAATTCCCCCCTATCCATACCGACCTCCTGGATAGACTTAATAAGATCCTGTTGATTGAATCCTCATCTGAGGAATCGATTATAAAATCCCTAATCTGAGTATTATAATCTTGTTCTGTTGAGCAGTTACATTGTAGGCATATTAACTGTTCTTTTGGTATGCCCTTAATAAGGGCCCCGGGGTGACAACTGTTAGCACCTAGGAAAGTGTCGTGTGAATTGGGTTTGCGGTATGTGTCAGTTTGAATGCGTAGTGAAGTGTCAATGTAAAGATATAAATCTAAATAATGAATGTGGTGATAATTGAAAGTGTAAGTGAAGTGAAGGTTATAATCGTTAATATTAAGTGTGTGGATGAAAGAAAGAAGTGTTGAAACATCACACTCCCAAATGAAGAGCAGATCGTCGCTGAACCGCCTATAAAAAATGAATGTGCTCCCTGTAAAAGTTCAGAACGTGAAAGGAAATGGGGTACAGCTGTCAACTCCTGTTTATGAGAAACCATGGTATATAACGAGGTTACATCAAGTATAACCCAGATAAGGTTATGTTTCCAGGTGATATCTTGAATTTGTTTAAGGAGGTCTCCGCTATCGAGTATATGTGAGGGCAAAAGTCGCACAAGTGGTTGGATAAACTGATCCACATATCGTGAGACATCATCTCCCAAAGATTCAATGCTGGATATAATAGGTCTCCAAGGAGGGGAGACCAGCGATTTGTGAATCTTTGGGAGATGGTGAAACACGGCAGTGGTCGGGGTGGCATTGTAAAGATATTCCATATCGTTCTCATTGAGAACTCCAAACATGGAGCCCTCATCAAGGAGTTTTTTCAGCTCACTTTGAAACTTGCGGGTGGGATCTGATCACAGTACAGTATAGGAACTAGTATCACAGAGCTGGCGCATAGCCTCCCTGTGATAGTTATCCCTATATGCTGCACTACGATTGCTCCTCCCTTTAAATTATAAGAGATTTTTAAATCATGTAGAGCCCAAATTTCTCCCTGATTTTGTGTTCTTGTTCTTGTTCTTGTGGTGAGTGTAATGAGGAGGATCAAAACTAAATCCTTTATGCAGTAGAATAAGGTCTCTCTCAACTAGGCTCTCAAATGTTGAAAGAATTTTGCCTTTAACAAATGTAGATACGCAAGGAAACGGGGAAGGGAAACTCTCGCATCAGCTAATATTATATAAGTGTAGCCCTGTGTGGTTTTGGGCTATAATTCTGCCCTCCTCCTGGCAGTAATCCCTGTGTAAGGGCAGGTTTGCCAGGAGTTATCATGGGTTTTCCCCACCTCAAGCAATTGCACTGAGGAAGTGAAGGCAGGTCACCTGACTGTGTCCAATCAAGAGACACAGGGGCAGTACCTGTTGAAACTACTTAGGGCATTGCACTTCCTATTTAGTGTGTTGAGAGTTGGAAAGTAGAGAAAGGAGAATGAGTAGAGCTGCTAGAGTTATAGTGGACCATATACCTCCTACCCTGCTTAGGGGGTAGGGGAAGAGCTAGACCCACTCTGGGTGACCCAAGGCCCAGAGTGGAGTCAGGGGACATCCCAAAGGAGGACAGCTGGCTGTGTGCAACTGTCTGCAACTGTATGCTGTGATAAGAGACAATAAAGAGATTTCACTTTTATACAAGCTCCTGCCTGAGAGTGGAGTATATCAGGAGGAGGGGGAGACAATTCTTCTACAGGTACTCCACCCCATACTGCTGGGGGCTGCAGGAGATGGAGGTACTGCACCAGTGAAGAGAACGGAGGCACAACCCCAGAAACCTGTCCTGTCTTCCACCATGTCATCGCGGGAGACTCAGGGCCCCCTGTTGCCAGCAGGTACGCATCACATACAGACATGTAGCCTGAGTTTGAGACACCCTAGGACAGCCTATGTGAGATTGGGGGGGGGGTAACCGGGTTACATAAGTAATAAACAAGGTGCAATTAAGGACAAAAATTGATACAAACAAAAAAGAAAAGATATCCCTAAAGCATGCAGTGCTTGGATATGCAGTGCTTGGATATGTTATGTTTAAATTAATTAAAATAATTTTATTAATAATAGGTTAAATTGGTGTTATGATCTATGGCCAATTAATACATACAGAGATACAAAAAGTAATTAAGTGATAAACAAGATAATATTTGGCTGCTTTATTTAAAAGTTGGTATAATAATCACACTTAATTAGACTGGTGATATTGATGTACTACACACCAATATTTTGCTTACATAAACTCCACACTCACTAATTGAGAGTAGAGCACAAAAATCCCCTTATATATGGTCAGGTAATAATAAGTACCACAATGGGGATGCAGTCAAACAAATAGTTAATCCCTTATATACATATTTACACTAATGCGCATTTATAAGTTTAAAAAACATAAAACCTATACAAGGTAACGATGCTCCGATAGATGAAAGTTGCAGGCTATGATATTATCTGGTAGGGGTCAAGAAAGTGGGTATGTTGTAATTAGTAATAACTGCAATGGGTCAATCCAGCCTGTACCAGAAATTACAGTAAAAAGTAAAGGAAAGGTTCCTTAAAAACAGTGCTTCAGCAAAATGGGGTACAATGGCAATGGTTGCTCAAAAATGTAGATGAACAGGTTAGGACAAGGTTAATTAAGTAATACAGAGTATTGGACCCAGTGCATCATAAAGCAGGGAGTGATATTAAAGATTAATCTGTCTTTGGTGAGGACACATTTATAATGCTAGAAAAGCACCTCACCAGACAAAAAATCTCTCTTACCTGCGGCACTGTTACTGGTCAGCAACTCCCCTGAATCCATGAGTGGGGAGAATCAAACTCTTTTGGAAACCTTGATCCATCTTGTGCGTGCATCACGCTGAGTAGGTGAGTATATAGAAAATTATCCAAAGATAGCAGCGGAGCACAGCTGAAGGACGGGTGAAGGTTACGTGGAATTTACAAACCACGACTATGAATCGGGTTGAATTTAAAAGTTCCTCGTTTATTGTAAAATTGGTGCATGTGGCGGGAGACAAGACAACATTAT
>CM071567.1:132046368-132064221 GCA_036426205.1 Ascaphus truei | reverse complement strand
AAAGGAAAATAACATATACTGGGATAAAGAAAAACAAATCATTATAATAAATCATAATATAATCTGTATGAGACATGGAACATAAATAAATCAAGTAAGAAAATGTTTTAATTCCCAGTCCTGGTTCATGCCCCTGGGTGCCATTGTCCCAAGGGCATAAATCAGAACATTAAACGGTTGCACGCCACTTTTAATCACTGCCCTCTGGGAACATTAAGATCTTCACATATAGTTGCTCTTGAACACATTCAGAGTCATGTCAGGGGAGGCAATGAGAAAGCTCTGCTTAATCGTAGAGAGATGTTCTGGATTTATGCCCTTGGGACAATGGCACCCAGGGGCATGAACCAGGACTGGGAATTAAAACATTTTCTTACTTGATTTATTATGTTCATGTCTCATAAGATTATATTATGTGATTTATTATAATGATTTTTTTTCTTTATCACAGTATATGTTTATTTTCCTTTTTTCACATTGTTTTCAGCCCCCCCACCCCAACACCCCCCCTCCCCTGTGTATTTCCCCCCACCCCCCCCCCCCCCCACTTTCCCCCAAACCCCTTATCCCATACTCCCGGCTCATTCATTACTTATTCTCCATCTTCTTCTGTCGCCTTCTCTTTGCATTTGTGTACCATTCTCTATGGATTCGGCATTATTGGTTGCACAAAAATAGGAACATACTGTTCATCATAAATATTCTCATGAACAATCTTTACCCTGTAAGATTATAAATAAATAAGGGCTAGAAAGAATTATATACTTCTGATATAACCATACACTGTATACCAATAAATACCTTAGGCTATTCCATATCCTGAATATTCTCCATATGAGGAAATTGATTGCGTTGTCATTGATTTTTGTTTTTATATTGTGTTGTCATTCACAATTGTATGTTTTACCTTGTTATTTCCCCACTCCGCGGCTGAACGGGTACCCTGACCACCAAAGATGCGTCTCTAAATCAGTAATCTGATTGGAGACTAACTCTGACCAAACAGAAGGCTAGCTGGTATCTGCAGCTACCGAGACGCCTCTCGATCCAGCTCCCAGTTGGAGGTCTATTCTGACCAACCAGAGAGCTAATAGCATTCGCGCGGAAAAACGCACGGCATCTCTGGGAAAAGTGGGCGGGGTTTCCCCTTCAAAACTGCGAGTGTGGGAGACGCGATTATTTACACTCTTTGAAAAAGGGCTGCATAGCCTGAAACGCGTTAGAGTTGTTGTTGTTGTCTCCCCCACTGCACCATGTTACAATAAAGAAGAATTTTAACCCCTTCATCGCTGGTGTTGATCCCGTCCTTCAGCTGTGCTCCGCTGCTATCTTTGGATAATTTTCTATGTACCAGAAATTAGGCCCAACAACTATAACCGGTGTACCAGCTGGGCAGTAGCCGATTTTTAAAAATGGCGTCCTTAGGGACTTACCTGATGCCGCCCTCTGGTTCCCATGGCAACGTAACGTCACGTTGCTGGCCTGCACGTACGCCGTTCAGTGCTTGTCAATCGCACATGCGCAGAAGCGGCCAGCACTGCTCGTGCTTGCGCAGAAGCGGACATCTCCACTTGCGCATGCGCAGAAGTGGCCAGCTCCGCTCACACATGTGCACAATCAGCCAGCGCCACTTACGCATGTGCACAAGCGGCAAATGCTGATTGTGAATGAGTGGGGCAGGAAGCTGGCTATCTGCCTCCAAATTCTGCTGCCCCTCAGATTCTGCCACCTTAGGCCCGGGCCTAATGGGCCTAATGTGAAATCTGCCACTGCAGCTGGGCCCTCCTCCACCAATTGGCTTGGTCCTCCTCCCCTTCCAGACTGGGTGAATCCATCTTTACCGCCCAATGGAGCTTGTCGTCTCCTCTGGCGCTGGATTTCACAGATTCTAAAAAAACGCACCCTCCCAGCCCCGCTTAGTAATCATTCAGAATCCCCCTTTGAGCTTACGTCAATACTCTTGTCAGAAGGAGCCCCCGCATCCGTGAGAAATTCCCATGATAAGTCCCGGGCCAAAAACTGGCTGCTGCAGCCACCACCCAATCAGTGAGGTGAACATTACAATGTTAGCCTTATTAATGAGCTTGTAGACTATAGCACGGGTGGTGGCTGTTTAGATTTTCCTTTGCACTGGAAAGTTGTGTCCAAGTTCCTCCTACTGTAGATTAGGGCCCCCATTGACAAGAAAAGTGAACTTTGCTTTCAGTGGAGCTATAGTACAGGTCAGGTATAAAAAAAATACAGATAATTTTACCTAGCAGGGGTAATCTGTGTTTAAGATTTTTTTTATTATTAAGACTCTTTAAAGCGGCACATCAAGCAATATCCTACATGTGTGTTTTTTTTTTTTTTTTTTAAATCAGTTCTGTACTATGAGAAAATACTTGTAGCATTTAAAAAACAACAACTCTGAATGACAGTTTTAATCTACTATAATGTAACAAGCATTTTTTTTGTCTCTATAGCAACCATTTACAAAGTCACATCCCCTTCCTCTTCTGAAACCGGCTCTGGCACACCCCTTTTTAGCCCTGCCTTCTCTCTAGTGCTGCACCAATTGTATCTATTGACTGCCTGGTCACATAATCTCCCGCACTGAACTTTACATCATTGGTCCTTTTCTGCTGCATTGAAAACCATTTAGTGAACCCCCGAGCCGAATCTTCAGCGATTGAACACAGGAGAATGGATCGATCGGCAACTTAGCTAATTACTTATCATTGTGTGGATTCTATTGATGCACAAATTAAAGGGGGAAAAAAACAAAAAATAAAACGGCAGCTTCGACTGCTGCTTTAATATAAATGAGCTTTATAAAGCTGAGCAAGAAAATCTGTTGAGATTGATAACGTAGGTGGTCATCATATTAAGGAGTCAATACCTTAGGGTTATGTCGTACATTTCAATTTTTTTCTTATATAATCATTATGTATTTATAACGTACATATAAAGTTTATATTGCACAATGCAATAGGCAGTGAAATACAGTTTTACAATTGAGTATGTAGCGGTCATGTAAAATGGCTGCAGTCATCTCTCCTGCTGACAGTAAGGCCTGGTAAGTTGTGGGCATGCCAGCAGTAATTATGGAGGTTTGCCCTCACACCCTGGTGAGGTGCCCTGTGTATGGATGGGAGTGGTCACAGGCTCTGACTCCATGGTTAGTGATGTCAGAGGTGTGTCAGCCTCCAGAGTATACATAAGGCACAGCACTGATCCAAAGTTAGTTCTGAGTTGTTGCTGAGGAGTTCCTGTTGCTGTGCTGCCTCTGTCAGTAAGAGGCAGATGGAGGTCTGCAACATTGTTGCAGTAGTCTGATGCAGAGCTGTGAGTCTGGCGCACAAGCAGACAGAGACAGCTGCCTGAGGAAACTGTGACCAGGGACCTGGCACAGGGCCGAATCCGCGGGGATAGGGAACCCACCATAAGGGAAGGCGTACCTTTGGAGGGAAGCAGCTGGAGATGGGGGCTAAGTACACCCCATGTGGAGGGCAGCTAGCCCACCTCAAGCAATAAAGATGCTCTTAATCACAAACCCTCTCGTGTACATGTGTGGAGTGAATGTACAGAGAGGAGCACCACGGAGGAGTTCATCAACAGGACCATCCCCTTGCGGACGCAGGGACCCTGATGAGGTGGAGGCGCTGCACTGGAACTAGGTAGGACTCAGCACACTACCTCAGCTGCCTGTCTGGACGGGTCCTCCCCACACACCATCATGCGGGAGACTCAGGAGTCCTGTTGCCAACAGGTGCACCACCAGACACTATCACACTGTAATGGGGACCGGTTAGACCACAGGGGCCAATGTGAGATTGGGTGGGTCAGGCCGGTTCAGAAATACCGTTACATTTGGAGGCGAGCTGCTGAGATCAGATCTGTCATCAGGACAGGCTCTAGCTAGGCACACTGGGAAACAGGGAGAGAGTCTTCTGCCACTCTGTGCTGCGTAGGGACGGACCTAGGGGTGGTCAGGGGGCTGACGGGATATTGTCAGTTCGCAGGGACACCTAGGGGCCTGAAAGGAGTGAGGGGTCTGGAGCCGGGCTATAGCTGACCGAGTCACCTTGAGGTAGTGCTAGTTGGTAGGATGCCAGAAGGGATAGCCTGTTAACGTGGTCAGGAGTCCTGGAGAGGGTCTGCGCTAGGCTGACCAAGAGAGGTAGACGCCCCAGTACTGCATGGGAGCCCCAGAGTACTCTAGCCCATTCCAGACCTCTTACCGTAGGGAGCACAGACTGGGAGGAAGGAGTTACAGCAGACACTAAGAGAGTGAGCCTAGCCTGAGGTAGTGCAACATGAGTCCAGCCTAGATCAGGTACATATGTGGTGGTGCATCTGAGCAATCTTTATTGTACTGGTGTGGTGGCTGCCGCGCAGAACGGAGCCCCATGTACGATAATTGGTACGAGAGCGTGACAGCCCAAGGAATGGAGGATCCGCGTGGTGCGGATAGTCCAAAATGGCGGACGGAGGCTAATGGAGAGAGCGCACATGGTGTGTGTGCGTGTAAAGAGGACATGGGACAATTGATGAAGCGGTACTTCAGTCTTTATCAGGAAGACGGAGAGGATCTACCTGGGTTCCTCCTGCGGATTGGAGCCGTCTTACAGGAGATGCGAAAGGGGGATTGTATTAAGGCCACTGAGGTGGAGGTGTACTTTTGTGATCGAATTCTGAGAGGAGCGTCACCTGACCATCCTGTCGTGGCTAGGATGCTGTGCTCCTGGATACGGGGTGATCCCCTGTCCTTAGGGAGGCTAGTGGATGAGATAGAGGAATATGAAGTTGCAGCTGCTGTGAATATGGATTGCAGAGCGAGCCAAAATGGCGGTTCCCGCTACCCGGGGAGACCGCGTGGGCCAGTTGCAGAAAATGCTGCAAATGCAAAACTTGCAGAAAGTTGTCCGGGATTGGCGCCAAAAGAAAAATTCCACCCTGCGGGGAGGTATGGCGCGAAAGCTGAGGCCGCGCCCTCTAGGACTGAAAGAGGTGCGGCCTCAATTAAAGAACATCCTATCCCGTTGTGGGACCCTCCCCAAATATTCACCAGGGGGAGGGGTCTCTATCTCTGCCAGCCAAGACCCGAGTTGTCTGAGGGAGGAGCTGGGTGTGAGCTTCCTGTCCCACAGTTGCGAGCTGGTGAACAGGAGAGACCATTGTGCAAAGTGTCTCCCGTAACCAGCACAACAAAGAACGAGATGGACATTGGGGTATATCCCTATTTATTGCCAGGAGGCTCCCTGGTAGTAAAGGCGGGGGCGGACACAGCCATGCTGACGGCTGAAGCCCCGCGTGCGGCCTGCACCGAACCAGTTGATCCCGGAGAATGGGGATCGCTCCTAATGACCAGAACGGAGCCTGAAGAGAGAGGGGTCTACAACCGCGGTGAGAACCCGGAACCTCACCGTCGGTCCCCTGCGGCAGTGCCACTCCCCGAGTCGGAGTTCGGCTCCTCGAAAGAGGAACAAGCGATCCTAACGACGGTGGTGATGCGCCTACCGGCGGACCACTACAGCGGTGCTGGAAAAGAACCGGCACTTACCTGTGTCGCGGCGGAGCGGAGTCTCGTGTCGCCGGTGCAGAACCAACCCGAGAGGCGGAGTCCCACGGCCGTGGTGACTTACAGCGCGGAAGGAGGAGAAGATTCCATCCCGAGCCAACGGAGCGGTGAGATACATCCTTACCCTCCCCAGGCGCCGGTGGTGGCAACGGCGGAGGAAGGCCTAGCCCAGGCCCGAGCGGAGCGGAGAGCAGAACCATCACTTCCGGCGGCGGATGTCGTTGTGGAGGAAGAGATCCCGCATGGGGATCCATCGCAAGATGGCGGAGTATCCGGTTCCGGTGATGACGTCACTTCCGGCGGAGGTAGCGGAACGACCAGAGAGAGAACCACAACGCCTCGGCGATCGGGCAGTGCTTCCCGATCACCTGTGTCAACACAGAGCTGGCAGGCTGCGAGGAGAGCTGAGACGGGTGAGGCCCAACCAGCGGCACGTCCGCACAATGATACGGGACTATCCGAAGGCAGAGAGCGGGTCGGAACCCCGCGGATGCCCATTTCCTGTCCCTATGCCCAACCCCATGCCCTAGGTAAAGCCCCTGTCCCTGTCACCTTTTCCCGTGGGTCCACGTCCAGTTTGGGAATGTCGGGAGGGTCCCAGGGAACCGGTGAGGAACGGACTGGGGAGAGACTGAACAGCTATGCCTCTGATGGTGGGTCGAGGGGTGGCGGGCAGTTGGGAAAAGTATCCGAGTCCCGATGGGTACCTAGTGTGGCCGTAGTTAAGTCTCAGGATAGCTCCAAACAAGAGAGGTGGTCTAGGCCTCTTTCATCAAGGACCTCTGGGGTATCTTCTTGGGGGGATACAGAGGAGGGGAACTCACTAGAGTGGGGGTCTGAGGAACGTAAGGAGACCCGATGGTGGGCAGTAGGACAGTTTACACCTGCGCAAAGGGAGAGAGAGCTACAGGAACGATGGTTCAAAATTGAGCGCAGGGAAATAGAGCCCATGGATCCTGACATTCTGTCCGATCCAGTAGACCCTGATGAGCCCCTATCATGGGTGTTGCCCGGACGGGCAGGGAATGCTGAGCTAATCCGATGTAGCCGGGCCGAGAGGGCCATTATTGCCAAATACAAGGCGTCCCACGGGTTGGAGTACCCGTATGTCCCTGAACCCCTTATGGAGGGAGAAATTGAGTTTAAGGTGGGTTCCACTGGTGAGGATAGGGGATATGGCACTGATGAGGAGGAAGGATCAGGGGAAGAAGATTGGGATCCTGGCGGGTTACATGAGAAGTGTCGCGCAGAGGGTTACAGTATTGCTGCTTTAAGCCCAGTGGACCATGCTGTGCGCAAGCCACCGTAAGAGGGTATGGTAGTACCACTAATGGATACTCCATAAGGGAGTAACCCTGGTTGTTATACATCTATGTTAGGATGTATCTGTTATGTTTATGATGAAGATATGTACTGTAATGTTGTGACTAATTATGTATGTCATTCATTTTACAGTGCTTCCTGCAGAAAGGTGTTCAAATTTAGGTCCCAGCCGGGGACGGTGGGATTCACCAGGGGGAGAATGTAGCAGTCATGTAAAATGGCTGCAGTCATCTCTCCTGCTGACAGTAAGGCCTGGTAAGTTGTGGGCATGCCAGCAGTAATTATGGAGGTTTGCCCTCACACCCTGGTGAGGTGCCCTGTGTATGGATGGGAGTGGTCACAGGCTCTGACTCCATGGTTAGTGATGTCAAAGGTGTGTCAGCCTCCAGAGTATACATAAGGCACAGCACTGATCCAAAGTTAGTTCTGAGTTGTTGCTGAGGAGTTCCTGTTGCTGTGCTGCCTCTGTCAGTAAGAGGCAGATGGAGGTCTGCAACATTGTTGCAGTAGTCTGAATGCAGAGCTGTGAGTCTGGCAGCATAAGCAGACAGAGACAAGCTGCCTGAGAGAACTGTGACCAGGGACCTGGCACAGGGCCGAGATCCCTGCGGGGATAGGGAACTCACCTATTAAGGGAAGGCGTACCTTTCGGAGGGAAGCAGCTGGAAGATGGAGGGCTAAGTACACCCCATTGTGGAGGGCAGCTAGCCCACCTCAAGCAATAAAGATGCTCTCAATCACAAAACCTCTCGTGTACATGTGTGGAGTGAATGTACAGAGAGGAGCACCACAGAGGAGTTCCTCGCCAGGACCATCCCCAAGTGACCGAAGGGACCCTGATGAGGTGGAGGCGCTGCACTGGAACTAGGTAGGACTTAGCACACTACCTCAACTGCCTGTCTGGACGGGTCCTCCCCACACACCATCATGCGGGAGACTCAGGAGTCCTATTGCCAACAGGTGCACCACCAGACACTACCACACTGTAATGGGGACCGGTTAGACCACAGGGGCCAATCTGAGATTGGGTGGGTCAGGCCGGTTCAGAAAAACCGTTACAAGTACATACTAGTATAATAGGAGAGGAGGTCCATGCATGTAGGAACTTACACTGTCAAGTTTAAAGAACACGTGTAAATAATAAATGTGCTTAATTTATTTAGAACTTGAAATGAGCTTAAATGTAATTACGATGCATAACAGGCTATTGTTTTCATGGATGAGGGAAAGACCACATGGCAACAAACATTGGAATTGTAGATTAAGCAATGTGTTAAAGGTTAACACGAGCAGATACAATATATCGCACAATGGGAAACATCACTCATTATGTGGCGAGGCATTAATGGCGCATTCCCACCTAGGGCCAAAATGAATCAAGTGCAGTGACATGCTTAACGGGCTGTTTTAACCTCTAGGGGCCAGAGCGCCAGCAATGCAAAGGTTACATACAGACGGTTGGTTCCTTCAAAAGAAAGAAACTAGATGGCCAACAGTAGTTTTATTCCCTCTAACAACTCCATGTTGCATGGTGAGCAGGAACACAGCCCTCTCCATCCACAGTGGAGGAAGTTTGCAGGTTGTGCTCCCCACCGAAAAAATATTCCTTCTTTCACAGGTGGCAAACTCCAGTCCTCAAGGGCCAACAACAGGCCAGGTGTTAATCATATCCCTGCTTCAGCACAGGTGGCTGTCGAAGACTGAGACACTGATTGAGCCATCTGTGCTGAAGCAGGGATATCCTGAAAAGCTGATCTGTTGGTGGCCCTTGAGGACTGGAGTTGGCCAGTCAACAACTGAGTCACCTGTGCTGAAGCAGGGATATCCTGAACACCTGGCCTGTTGGTGGTCCTTGAGGACTGGAGTTGGTCACCCCTGCTTCATTTACAAAGAAAATATAAAGAATGAAGTATAAAGTATGCTTTAAGGATTATGTTTCATGTGAGCTTAGTGGGGCCTCCCGTTAAACAGCACGCTACAGGAACACAATTGCTGATTAATCACTGACTTTTAGTCATGGCACTACAAGCAATGAAGTGCAGTACAGTAGCTTTCCACGGCAGTTCATACAATGGTAAAAGCGCTGTATCATCTAAGAAAAAGTGATAGTTACAGTACATGGCTATAATGCAGAATGCAACCTGCCTGGTGAGGAGGCCTCCTCCCCTCCCCCCATGTGTATTTAGACTTGGCATAGGCTTGTGTTAGTTGCAGTGTCACATGTCTTCCCAGCCTTCTGTGGGGGAGGGGTGTTCATTTAATTATTGGTGTGTGTGTGTGTGTGTGTGCGTGCGTGCGTGCGTGCGTGCGTGTGCGTGTGTGTGTGTGCGTGTGTCTCATAAGCAGAGGAATACTAGAAAATAATGCTTCTTTCCTCACCAGCAGTGCATCAATCTGAGGGCTGAAATGGGATCACTGCCAAAGTCAATCCTATCGATCACATGGCATGAGAGCCTTCCAAACGCGGTCATGGAGGAAGCAATCAACCTTGGTTTTCAGAGGATTATGAAGCTGCACAAAATCAAATAGAATAGGCGCCTATTCATTAAACTGCAATAAGTTGTTTTCCCACTATTCAGTAAACACTGACTTTTAATAAACACTTACTTTCCAACTATTGAATAAACACACGGAAATTGGAACATAATATGTCAGTTTCTGTGCTAATTAAATGTTTTGTGTAAGTACTGATATGCTATTCAATAAACTGCGGTGACCTGTGTGATATTGACATTAATAGATTTATCGCCTACTCGTGCAGACAATATGGAACGCTTGCCTACAGTATGTGTATAAAATATGCATAAGACTAGACTGGAGGAGGTGATAAGAATACTTAAAATCGCATCACTGTAAATAATAGTCACTTGATTAACTCCTTGTTAGCCAAAATTCCTACCACGGCATAGACAATCCATGCATAACAAGGCTTTAATGCAAACAAATACACAACAATTAAACAACACAAAAACTATGCAAAAAAAAGGATAAAACCTTTATATATTTTAGCTAAATGACCCTTACTCACGAGCAGATAAGCACTGAAGTATTGTACTATATGTTGTGTCATTTTGTACGTTGCGCTGGCCTTTTTGTTTTGTTTATTTATATATTTTATGTTTCCCTGTGATTGCCATTGGGATTTGCACTGATTTGATTATTCAATGTAATAAAAAAAAAAACAATGTATAACTTTATTTACAGATTAACTCCATTGCTTTTAATTATTCCAGCACCACACAACACTTCCCATGAAGTACAGCCTAACGTATTATTTATTGTTTACAACCGCTTACATTTTTTGTGTTCAAGTTGCTAAAGTCCAATACATGTCAGCATATTTTATTCCTCTACCAGAGTACACTGACCAACATTACCAAACACGTTAGGTTGAGGCACACCGAATGAATGCTTAGCATGACCCTAAATGCATTGCATGGGTTAAAAGTTGAGGGCCATATTTGCTAAGAAATGCTATTCCACAAGACACCTCCCGGTGCTGCTTAGTAAATGTAGGACCCAGTGTCATACAGTATATGACCAGAACATATGACACTGGTTTGTTTAATAGGTTAATAGAAGTGATTTAATAGGTTTAATAGGTTTAATAGTTTAATTGATTATTGTTACCCACAGTTATTTTCTGCAATTTAATGCACGTACAATCTGTAATAATAGGGTGCAGCAAGTTTTGGGGAGCTGTAGAAAACATGCAAACGCACTCACGACTTTCTTCCCTTTGCTAACTTAAGCATGAACCTACAGTATACAAAATGTACTGTAGTGTGCATTTCTTATTCGCTGAATATTGTTATTTATTATGTTTTTACCATTTCGATTTGCAGGTCTATATATGCAAATAAACACATCTTAAATTATTACTAACAAACGCTGCACTTGCTTGAGAAGATGTTACAGGCCAAAGTCTTTTCACTTAGAGATGTAACTTTGGCATGTCTGAGGATCACTGATATACAGATGTAGCCAACATTATTTCAGCGCGACATGCCAGCGGTAGGAAGCGGCCATTGTTTTGAATCAGTTGCACAATAGTAGGGGATGGGACTATAGCGCCATGTCACCCGCGGGAGAACGCCATGGGTTGCAATAACGTTGGCTATATGTGTAGTAGCATTTCTTTATCTTTTTCCTGTGAGCGAAAATATATATATTCATTGTTCCTTTTTGGTTTGTAATACTGTACTTATGCAATTCTACATGAAATAGGCTTACTCATGTACTTGAAATCTGCAGCATGTACAGATTTATTGCATGCAATCTTTAGGGAAAAGATTACTTAATGTCTGTAGAATTCCACTAGAGGGAGACGTGAGCAGCATTTGGGGCCGACAACTAACAGGCTTTACATGGAAAAGCTAGCACACAATATTTCCTTTGTTCATAATAAAAACAAAGTTATGGAATTCTTACACAATGTATACCTTGCATAGCATTTTTGTAACAAGGGATACAGCAAAATAATGTTGTGGGTTCCACTCAAACATACAGAAACTAAAGTTTGGAAATGTAGAGTTTAAAATTCAATTTCAATACCCACTTTCAGACACCCATAATATCAATTGTGATGGACGGTGCATAACAATTGGTGTTGTTGACGAGTGCTTCTGCAATTGTTTTTCTAAATTGTTTCTGTATGGGTATTAATAATATGCCCCTTTTCATTCAGCAGGTGTCACAAGATCAGGCCCATATTTACTGGGAGCTGGTACTGTATTCAGCTAACGTGTGTTATAGAATAGCAATGCTTAGTAAACATGAGCCCATAAGCATTAATATATGCTGTAGGGAGACCCATAATGATTTTATGAAGAATTATGTAACTCGTTTTCATAATGTTAAAAGAGAATAATACAATTCTCATTAAGATTTGCTATTCCATTTTCTATATCTCTGTAATATGTAGCTCAATAGCTATGTCAAACACATTATCAAATAAAGAAGTGTGGGGAGCCATTTTGGTTCTTTCTTCCATGTGGTAAAATAACAAGTGAGGAGGAAGAAGGAGTAGGTAGTGTGTTACCTTTTACTGGAACAACAAATAGTTGATAAGTTAAAAGTACAGATGTTTGACTACGTGAAAATCCGTGTTTTTTGTTACCAAAATTCGATCCTTGTGGGGATATACGAAAGTCGATTGGAAACCAATACATTTTGGCCGGACATTCCTTAATCCGCTATTGGTTTCCCTCAGCCCAAATTTTGTCAAATCCGACAACCGAATTTTATATTAAATTTGCTTGCAGTTTTTCTATCATTCGAATCCGCAAGCACATGCGGTAAGATCCTCCCACTTACAAACCCAAGAACACAATGGCTTAGACCCGAAGCTGCACACCTATTTATAAAGACATCTTTTATTAATTTAATTCCTCATTTCAATTTTATTTTATGTCTATTTTAATACAGATTTCCAACGATAGAAAGTAAAAAAATTAATTGCTTTTTTTTTGACTGAGCCATGAAAATCCACTGCTAAGAAGAATTTGCCAATTCGAGGCAGATTTGAATTTCAGCTAAAAATGTGCCCAGCTCTAGTCACAAGCTTTTGAACCGCTTAGGGTTCTTCATCATCAACAAACAGATACCAAACAAGCTCTGAGAAACCCCTAACATTACCACATAATACATATATATGTATATAAGTGTCAAAAGGAGTGCTGGTGGGCCTGGTTAAAGGTATACAACAAAAAACAAACAAAGATGCCCAAAAGCTACTTCCAATGTGACAAAAATACACAGTGCAATACCTATATATTCTCTTGAAAAAAGGGTCATTTAGTTTAACCCTTTGGCCAAAGCGTCTTAAGCCTGCTGCCACTTTCAACGCATGACCGTTAGCAGGTCCTAGCACTCCCTGGGTTAAAATTCTTATTAACCTGTATAATTACAGGAAGAATGATCACATTGGATCTGTCGTAACCTGGCTGTCACGCTGCGCTCACCACAAACAGGACGGAAGACCGCGGGGCTGAGGTGGGGATTGATAGGCACCGACCCACAACCACGCAGTCCTGTCCGGAATGCGTAGTCCTAGTCGTACCGCGTCGTAGGGTTGGAGAGGTCAGGGTAGTCAGGGTACTTGCCGTGTTCCAGGGTTGGAGAGTCCGGCTAGGTAGAGTTTCGTAGCCAAGGTCCTGGGTAATAGAAGGTAGAGTAGTCGAGTAACGAAGCCGGGGTCAAAGTGCTGGAGAGTGTAGAAATCCAAGTAACAGGCAGGGTCAAACAGGTCAGACAAAGTTCAAGACAAAACTAGACAGCAGCGGTGAGCACAATGCATAAACAGGAGTTTATGCTCAGCAATGAAGGACAGGCAGAAGCAGGTATATATGTGGGAAGGGTCCAATTACCTTGCAGGGGTGTGTACTGGTCCACCAATGGTGTCAGAGAGACACTGATCAAAAACAGCTTGCAATTAGGCTTTCCTGATGCTAGGTCTGGTTGCCGGGCAACCCGCGCGCGTGTGCGATGCGCGTCGCGACGTGATGACGTCATGCGGTTTACTCAGCAAGTCTCCGCCTGTGGGAGGCTCCAGCAGCTCCCTCACGTTCTCCTGCTTCCTGGTTGCCGAGCAACCCGTGCGCGTGCGCGATGCGTCTCGCGGAGCTCTGCCATCACGCCGCTGCGCCTGCACTGCCCTGGCAGTGCGTGGGCGCATGACTCTGCCCCGTGGTGCTTCCCTGAGTCGGTCTCCGCGCGGATCAGAGGCAAGTGTGACAGTATCCCCCCCTTGAGGGGAGACCTCCGGGCGAACCAGAGATGGTTTCTCAGGATGCCTACGGTGGAAGGCAGAGATGAGGCGGTTGGCATGTACCTGATGATGAGGAATCCACTCTCTCTCCTCTGGGCCATAGCCTCTCCAGTGTACAAGATATTGTAATCCTCCTCTGGATATTCTGGAGTTGAGAATGGTCTGAGCCTCGTATTCTTGTTGGCCCTCTACCAGTATGGTTTGCGGAGGTTTAGATTGTCCTTTGGAGGATGAGTCTTGATGATAAGGTTTGAGAAGGGATGAGTGAAATACAGAAGGAATCCTCATATTTTTTGGCAGTTCAAGCCGATAGGCTACTGGGTTGATCCTTTTGGTGATGCGGAAAGGGCCGATAAAACGTGGTGCCAGTTTGGGTGAAGCTACCTTTAGCCGAATGTTTTTGGTAGATAACCAAACCCTTTGTCCTACAGAGTACCCTGGGACCTCTCTTCGGTGACGATCCGCTTGTCTCTTGTGTAATATACCAGCGTGCTGTAGATTCCGATGGATCTTCTGCCATAGGTCTTGTAAGTGGCGAATCCTGTCCTCTGCGGCCGGGACTCCAGACTTGGAGATGAGGGAAGGAAGTGCCGACGGATGGAAGCCATAGTTGACCATAAATGGTGACTGTCGGGATGATTCGTTCTGTAGATTATTGTGGGAGAATTCTGCCCATGGGAGAAGTTCCGCCCAGTCGTCCTGAGTATCAGCGATAAAGCACCTCAAAAACTGTTCCAGAGACTGATTGGTGCGTTCCGTCTGTCCATTGGTCTGGGGGTGATATCCTGATGAAAAGTGTAGGGTAACGTCCAGATTTTTACAAAACGCCCTCCAGAACCGGGAGATGAACTGGGATCCTCTATCGGACACTATGACCTGAGGGGACCCATGTAACCTGAAGATCTCCCTGATGAAAACTTCGGATAACATTGGTGCAGTGGGTAAACCCTTCATAGGGATGAAGTGTGCCTGTTTGGAAAATCTGTCCACCACCACCAGTATTGTGTCCATGCCTCTAGATTTGGGCAACTCAACGATGAAGTCCATCGATATATGTGTGTCCATGGACGTACTGGGATGGGTAGTGGTTGAAGGAGACCTGCTGGTCTGTTGTGTGGCGTCTTGCTTCGAGCACAGGTAGCGCACGTAGCTACGAAGGCTTGTATGTCTCTCCGCATGTAGGGCCACCAGAATGTGCGTTCGATGAACTCAGTAGTTCTTTTGGTGCCAGGATGGCCTGCAGTCTTGGATGAATGTCCCCACTCCATGACTCTACTCTGGAATTTACGGGGAGTGAACAACCGGTCCTCCGGAACGTTGAGTCCTGCCGGGATGTTGTTCTGAGCCTTAGTAATGTCCGTTAAGGCACTAAAAGTATTTGCAGCCAAAATACAAGTGGAAGGGAGAATGGTCTCCTGTTGATCCACCTTGTTATCCTCTACCAGGAACTGTTGTGACAAGGCGTCGGCTTTAATGTTTTTTGAACCAGGGATGTAGGAAATGAGGAAGTTAAAGCGAGTAAAGAATAAGGACCATCTTGCCTGGCGAGATCCTAGTCGCCGTGCTCCCTCAATGTACAGAAGATTCTTATGGTCCGTAAGTATCGTGACTGGCGACTCTGTGCCTTCCAGTAAGTGCCTCCACTCTTCCAAAGCCAGCTTGATAGCGAGGAGCTCCCGGTTACCTACATCGTAATTCCTTTGGGCGGAGGAAAATTTCTTTGAAAAATATGCACAAGGATGAAGTGGAGCTTGAGGATTCTTTCTCTGTGAAAGTATAGCACCTGCTCCTACATCGGAGGCGTCGACCTCCAAAAAAAAAGGTAATGAAGGATCTGGATGGGTTAAGATGGGTGCTGAGGCGAATGCCGTCTTTATTCTCTCGAAAGCCTGGAGGGCCTTCTCAGTCCACTTTGTAGGATCAGCTCCCTTCTGTGTGAGTGCCGTGATGGGTGCTACTACCGATGAGAATCCCTGAATGAACCTCCGGTAGTAGTTAGCGAAACCGAGGAACCTTTGGATGGCCTTGAGGGAGAGGGGACAGGGCCATTCGAGTACCACCGTGACCTTGGTAGGATCCATAGCAAGACCGGTATCCGATATGATGTAGCCGAGAAAAGAGGTGGATGTTTGATGGAAATGGCATTTCTCGAGCTTGGCATACAAATGGTTCTCTCTTAAACGCTGCAGGACTTGTTTGACATGCATCATATGTTCCGGCATGGATCTGGAAAAAATTAATATATCGTCCAGGTATACTATAACATGGTGGTCCAGAAGGTCTCTGAAAATGTCGTTGACAAAGTCTTGGAAGACCGCAGGAGCATTACACAATCCAAATGGCATGACCAGGTACTCGTAATGCCCGTCGCGAGTATTGAATGCTGTCTTCCATTCGTCTCCTTCTCTGATTCTAACCAGATTATAGGCTCCTCTGAGGTCCAGTTTGGTGAAGATCCTGGCTCCCTGGAGTTTGTCGAACAGTTCGGCTATCAACGGAAGGGGGTAGCGGTTTTTTATGGTGAGTTTGTTGAGGCCCCGGTAATCAATGCAGGGTCTGAGGGTTCCGTCCTTTTTTTTGACGAAAAAAAATCCTGCCCCCGCAGGTGATGAAGATTTCTTAATGAACCCCCTCTGGAGATTCTCCTGAATATATGTTCTCATGGCCTGGGTCTCAGGAATAGATAGTGGGTATGACCCTCCTCTGGGAGGTATGGCCCCGGGTAGAAGATCGATAGGACAGTCGTACGTCCGATGTGGCGGAAGTACCTCTGCTTGACGTTTGTCAAAGACATCGCGGAAATGTTTGGAGCAGACATGCAATGTTCCAAGCAAAAAGAACTCCAACGAAGTGGTGTGGCCTCTGTCCAGTCAATGACAGGATTGTGGATCCGGAGCCACGGAAGTCCCAGAATGATGTTTGAGGAGGGGGTGTGAATGACATCAAAGGTTATAGTCTCGGAGTGAAAGTCGCTAGTCATGATGTTAAGGGGTATGGTTTGTAAGGAAATGATCGCGGGCTGCAAGGGTCGTCCGTCAATGGCTTCAAGACCTACCGGTCGATCTTTGGGTACCAACGGTATTTTATTCTTGAAGGCGAACTTTTGGTCCACGAAGTTTCCTCCTGACCCCGAGTCCAGAAAGGCCTGTGTCTGTACTGTGAAGGTCTCACCGGATATGGAGATAGGTAGATAAAACCTCGTAGAGGGTTGAGGAGGGGGAAGAGTTGCAGTACCCAGCGTGATCCTCCTTATACTCACTGGGCTTTGGCGTTTCCCGGCTTCAGTGGACAGTTGAATACCAGGTGGCCGTTATTGCCACAGTAGAGGCATAGTCCCGCTCGTCTTCTTCGTTGCCTCTCGATAGGCGAAAGGCTAGTCCCTCCCAGCTGCATGGGTTCATCTAGGGCAGGAGTTGTGGAGAGTAGAGGCCCTATGGTAGACAAAGAAGACGATTGTATACCTCGGGGGTGTTTGTTTCTCTCCATCCTTCTCTCTTGGAGGCGCTGGTCCATCCGGATGCACAGGTCTATCAGGTTCTCAAGTCCAGCGGGACGATCCAGAGCTGCTAATTCATCCTTCAACCGTTCGGACAGGCCCTGCCAGAAGACTGCAGATAGAGCCACATCGTTCCAGCCGGTCTCGGCCGCCACCATCCGGAAGTCCAGAGCATAACGAGCCACAGTACGGTCTCCCTGAGAAATATTAAGCAGAGTGGATGCAGCCGTAACCTTACGCCCTGGGGTGTCAAACACCTTTCTAAATTCGGTGATGAAGAGAGTAAGGTCAGAGGTCAAATCTGGGCGTTGCTCCCAGATAGGAGAAGCCCATGCCAGGGCGGCGTCAGTCAGCAGGGATTTTATGTATGCGACCTTAGTACGAGAAACCGGAAAGCGAGAGGGCATTAGTTCAAACTGTATGAAACACTGGTTCAGAAACCCCCGACAACCGCTGGGATCCCCTGCATAACGGTTGGGCGCAGGTAGTCGTGGTTCGGAGGTAGGTGTGATAAGTGCAGGAGTGGCTGCGAGTGGAACGGGGTTGGTGGTAGATACTGTTAGACGTCTAACTTGTTCAGTCAGGGTATCCACATCTTGTTTAAGTTGGGAAACTAGTTGTTCTTTTAGTGTAAATGAGCCGGTAAGTTGCCGGAAGCATTCCTCATGGGTGTCTAAGCGTCGGGCCACCTCAGCGGCGTCC
>CM071567.1:131995087-132046309 GCA_036426205.1 Ascaphus truei | reverse complement strand
TTCAGTCAGGGTATCCACGTCTTGTTTAAGTTGGGAAACTAGTTGTTGATTTAGTGTAAATGAGCCGGTAAGTTGCCGGAAGCATTCCTCATGGGTGTCTAAGCGTCGGGCCACCTCAGCGGCGTCCATGTTTGTTGGGCTGAGCATATTGTCACGCTGCGCTCACCACAAACAGGACGGAAGACCGCGGGGCTGAGGTGGGGATTGATAGGCACCGACCCACAACCACGCAGTCCTGTCCGGAATGCGTAGTCCTAGTCGTACCGCGTCGTAGGTTTGGAGAGGTCAGGGTAGTCAGGGTACTTGCCGTGTTCCAGGGTTGGAGAGTCCGGGTAGGTTAGAGTTCGCTAGCCAAGGTCCTGGGTAATAGAAGGTAGAGTAGTCGAGTAACGAAGCCGGGGTCCAAGTGCTGGAGAGTGTAGAAATCCAAGTAACAGGCAGGGTAAACAGTCAGACAAAGTTCAAGACAAAACTAGACAGCAGCGGTGAGCACAATGCATAAACAGGGTTTATGCTCAGCAATGAAGGACAGGCAGAGCAGGTATATATGTGGGAAGGGTCCAATTACCTTGCAGGGGTTGTGTACTGGTCTACCAATGGTTGTCAGAGAGACACTGATCAAAAACAGCTTGCATTAGGATTCCTGATGCTAGGTCTGGTTGCCGGGCAACCCGCGCACGTGCGCGATGCGCGTCGCGACGTGATGACGTCATGCGGTTTACTCAGCAAGTCTCCGCCTGTGGGAGGCTCCAGCAGCTCCCTCACGTTCTCCTGCTTCCTGGTTGCCGAGCAACCCGTGCGCGTGCGCGATGCGTCTCGCGGAGCTCCGCCATCACGCCGCTGCGCCTGCACTGCCCTGGCAGTGCGTGGGCGCATGACTCTGCCCCGTGGTACTTCCCTGAGTCGGTCTCCACGCGGATCAGAGGCAAGTGTGACACTGGCAAACTGGCCTCAGCTGGTTTTGGGAGGGTAGTGGCCCCTCCCCCCCAAGGTTTAAGCTTGCCCCTCCCCACTTTCCAAGTTGGCAGGTCAGTTTCATTTTGCCAGGTTACGACAGATCCAATGTGATCATTCTTCCTGCAATTATACAGGTTAATAAGAATTTTAACCCAGGGACCTGCTAACGGTCATGCCTTGAAAGTGGCAGTAGGCTTAAGATGCTTTGGCCAAAGGGTTAAACTAAATGACCCTTTTTTCAAGAGAATATATAGGTATTGCACTGTGTATTTTTGTCACATTGGAAGTAGCTTTGGGCATCTTTATTTGTTTTTTTGTTCTTCATCATCAACCCTGATTCAAAACCCTGAGAGGTTCGAAAACTTGTAACATATTTACTATCTGTTGGTCCAATAAAAGGTATTATACCACCTACTCCTTCTTCCTCCTTTTGTTATTTTACCCCATTATCAAATAAATAAATACATGCACGGACTTCTACAACAAGCATAGCAGTATCAGTCTTTTAATTAGGTTAAATAATTCATTACGATTTGATTGTTTAGCTATCATGATATGTTCCTGATAGCTGATAAATGATTTTGAACATAGTTTTCACTATACCTAGGGAAACATCCCTCTCTGTTCTTATCGTCTTTTAAAAATTGGGTTTGCCCACCGGTGCAATGTTATTATAGTGCACTAAAGTCAGACTTCATTTTGCAAATCACACAACAATCACAATGGTTTCAGGTTAATATCACTGCTGATAAAGTAATGCATTTCAAGCACAACGCAGTGCAAAATTAGCTGTTTCATCCTCTTGCAGCTGTGAATATAGTTGAGAAGTTACAGTATTAGTAGATAACTCATGATCTGATTTTATAGAGCATGACTGATGATGCATTTGAAAGGCCCACAAGCACATTTTGTGTCTACTGTTGGGTATGTACAGCAGTTCCCTTCGCTTCTCTCTAGTGGATTTATTTATCAACAATATGCACTTTAACCAGTCCAAGTAGCTGTTGTAGCTGTTGTTAAGAGATGTATTCAGTGTACATCTGCGTTGACTCAAGGGTGAACAGCCTGATGGGGCTCCCCAAGAGCTGCTCCCCACTGTACAGGACTGGCATGCTAAGGGTTAACAATTGCTTGTACTTTGTGGAACGTCAACACCACCCACTGGAATGTTAATGAGCCAAGAGGATACAAATAACTTTTTGTTCACAGCTGCATTGAAAATCAACCATCCCAGTGTACATCTGTGTTGCCCCATAGGCGGACAGCCTTTGGCGCACCTGAAGGGCAGCCAAAGGGTGTGAGCCGTTCGCTGTTGTTTGGGGATTTTATAGCTGCTCTATTTCAATATAACAATGGTATTTGGGACCAAGACTACATTTTTAAAGCTTCCAGTGACTGAGCTCCAGATCAGAACCAACGCTAACACCACCCTAACTCCTGTTACTAGTTTTAAATACCTGGGCATATGGTTTGACTCCCATTTAACATTCGGGATGCACATTGATGCCCTGACATCCAAAACATATGCCAAACTAGGTGTACTTTACAGGAACAAATCCTCCCTAAGTCTCCTGGTCAGAAAGCGTATCGCACAGCAGATGCTAATGCCAATCATCAACTATGGAGAAATAATATATGGCTCGGCACCCTAAACCCACCTTTGCAAACTTGACACCCTCTACAATTCATTATGCCATTTTGTTCTCCAATGTAACTATAACACACATCACTGCGAAATGCTCAAAGAACTAGGTTGGTCATCACTTGAGTCTAGGCGCAAAGTTCATCGTTCCTGTCTTGCCTTCAAATACTTTCTGGGCAAATACTTTTCTCACGCCTACCACATGCAGCACTTATCATCTGAGATCTGACTCCAAAAGACTGTTCATGGTCCCAAAGTTCAGCAAAGTATCCGGCCGCTCCTGCTTCCCTTACTGTGCATCCCACAAATAGAACAGTCTACCGGAGACTCTCACTGCTGCCACCAGTCTAACTTCTTTCAAAACTAAAGCTGTCACATTTTAATCTGGTCTGTAACTGTTAGATACGCCTATAATATATATTATCCCTAACTGTCCATGCAATGTCTTGTATATAATGTATACCCTGTTCACTTATGTAACTGTATTTGTAACCATGTATTTGTCATTATAACCCTATGCCCAGGACATACTTGAAAACGAGAGGTAACGCTCAATGTACTCTTCCTGGTAAAACATTGTATAAGTAAATACAATAAATAAATCAGTTTTCACTGCCTCCTTGATTAACAGCTTCCCTTTTTCTTTTAACTGGCAATGTTTACTCAGCTAAAGCAGTTGATTACATAACAATTGGGGGGGGGGGAGAGAGAGAGAGAATATGTGCACCACAGACCTAGTTAGTTTTTTGTACTTATTTTGCTGCAAGATAAAATCATGATTTATTAAAGGTACTGCAACTCTAGCAAACAGAGAACAAAGGAAAACCCAGGATACTTCAGCAGTTCAAAACATATACCTGTTGCACAATATATAGCTACTCATATGCTTCGTTAAGCAGGTGTGTTTTAAGGTGGGTCTTAAAGGTGCTAGTCGGGTTTTGAGGGGAAGGGCATTCCAGCGGTGCGGGGCAGTCAGTGAGAAAGGTTTAAGGCAAGAGAAGGCTTTAGTTACAAAAGGGGTAGAGAGAAGACATCCTTGAGAAAAACGCAAGAGTCTGGATGGTGCATAGCGAGAAATTAGGGTTGAGATGTAAGGAGGAGCAGAAGAGTGTAAAGCTTTAAAAGTGAGGAGGAGACTTGAGTGTGTGATGCGGGATTTGATCGGAAGCCAGGAGAGGGATTTCAGCAGGGGAGATGCTGAGACAATTTAGGAAAGAGTAGTGATTCTGGAGGCAGCGTTTAGGATAGATTGTAGGGGAGACAGGTGAGAGGTAGGCTAGACAGCAGGAGGTTACAGTAATCGAGACGGGAGAGAATGAGGGCCTGTGTCAGAGTTTTAGGAGTTTTAGGAGTTGAGCAATAGGTGAAAGGGTGTATCTTACACATACATTGAAGTTATAGAAGCCAAACAATAAGACAAATATCAATAAAACCCCTTTGTTACTGTAACAATCTGTATTATGTAGAAAACAAACAGACACAAACACACACACAGTGCCCCCTGCAAGGTTCCTCTTCAGTGTGCCATGGACATGTGACTGATGATGGACATAGGATCAACCAATAGCAAAGGCTTTGGAAGAGGTGGGACTAAAAGAGAGAGGAGCCTTTAAGGTTGGTTGACATAGCACATGAAAGGAGATCTGCACGGGCCTGAGAAATCTCAGGACTGATGCGAGTGACCTGGAGCCAGTCTATGTGACTCTGGGGAGTGTGGGCGCTGACTGGAGGAGAACAGCAAATCGTGCAGCAAGGCCCAATGGATCACATGAGTGAGAGAAGCACATGTTATATTGATGTGTTATGTAATGCAGGGGTGCTGAACTCAGTCCTGAAGCCCCAACAGTTCAGTTTTTCAGTTTACCCCTAATATGGCTCAATCAGTCCCTGCTTCAGCAAATGTGGCTCAGAGGCTCAGTTTCAACTGAGCCACTGATTGAGCCACCTGTGCTGAAGCTGGGACAGTCTGAAAACCTGACCTGTTGGGCAGGCTTGAGGATTGGAGCTGAGCACCCCTGATGAAATGAATGTAGTGATCCTCTATTAAGGATCCCAAGGTTATACAGTAACTACAAGATAAATACGGTTATATTATAAACATTATTGTAGTCTGTCTCCTGTTGTCTGACCTAACGCCACGTGTGGCATATCACCCAGAACTAGAGCACTCAGGCAATCACCTCAGCAACAGGTGTCAGTTTGGGGGCAGAATAAGCAGGGCTTATATAGCCAGGTCACCTGATGGCTACTATTCTGACCTTGGGCTGGCAGTAAACCCTGATACAACCAGGTTGCCAGTAGTTGATATGGGGTTTTCCTACTCCTTGCTACTGCACTTGAGTTACAGTGGGTGGCGGTGAAATCAGGCCTGGGTATGGACAATCATGAGTAAGACCTGGTGCCCTCCTCCTGGCTCTACTTAAGGGCAGGTACCGCCCCAAATTCGTTCCTTCCCCACTGAGGGAGGCAGGTCACATAACTGGGAACCTGAGATTAGGGCCTTCCCTTGTACTGTACCCTTCGGGGGAGAGCGAGTGTGGACTATACTTCTGCCTCTGCTAGGGATGTGGGAAGAGCTAGGATGGCTGCGAGTGCCCTTGGCCTGTAGTGATGGTCCAGGGACCAGCCTTGAATGAATAGCTAAGAGACTGCATCGGGCAGAACCTGCCTTGTTCCTGTAACTGTACAGAAGAGATAATAAACTGTTGCTGTTTGCATATACATCCTGCCTGGTGTGTGACCTTACTGGGGGGAGAGGTAATAGTTTCTACCGTGGGAGATCACCTTCAGCTCCTGGAGCCCACGGCAGATGGAGGCGCAGCACCGCTAAAGAGATATGTGGGGTATGAACCCCAGAAGCCTGGTCCTGTGTCCCCACTACCATCGGCGGACGACTCAGCCCTCCTGTTACCAGCAGGTATATGCACCACACACCGTAGTAATGGACAAATCTCCCACCAGGTGGGGGAAACACCGTTACACTTACATTAGAAATGTATAAAAATAAAACAGTAATGCTAAGATTACATCTTAATGTTCTCAATGCATTCTGGAGTGGATTGCTTTTTTACATTTCCTTTTTTTTTTTTTTAAGGAAATCAGTGTCAGGAAGAGACTCAGGACTATGACTGGTTAAAACCAGGAGCAAACATTACACTGAAGCCCATTGTGATGCTGCAGATTTTAAATCCAAGTTGTGTATTTTACAAAATGAAAGATTACTGGAGAGGTTTCAGTACAGAGCCAACGACAAAATCAATGAATGGTGTGATTTACAATAATACATTAAAACTCTTAAAATAAATGAATGGAGAATTTAGCTGAGAACAGCACTAAACACAGACTTCGAAATATAATATGCTTAGCAGACCAAATTAACCAGTCTCCTTGCAGGGAAACTTCATTTCGTATGAAGATAAGAAACCAATGCATACTGTATTAGCTACAGTAACTTAACTTTTACAGTCTCAGATGCAATATTATTTCAGAGAAGTCTCACTCTGGTACACTGGTTCTTGAGTTTATAAAACTCAGGGAGGAAATGGTCACAGTTGTAAGAATATTTACCCTGCTTCTAGGAATGCTTTAGCTTGCACAGAGATCTGTGAAACAGATTGCAAGTAACCAGGAAACAGCACGCATGCAACTTTAGGTGTTAGGAGTTAAATGTCAAACTGGAACCCATTGCATATTCCATATCTTGTAGATGTACAAATAAGGAGTGTATGAATAACTCGAGAAGCACTATTGTCAAATCATTTGCTCCACGCAACATTTTTCTGCACATACAGTAAACCACTGTTGTATTAAAATGTCAAATGTATTATCAAACACTTTGGGCACTGAAGGAGTTGATGGGTCAGGAGCTTTGCACTAAAGCAGTCAAGTAGTTTTAGGAGTTACATTTTAGTTTGGTAGCGTTCTAAAAATAATGTGCTATATTAAAACTTAATTACTACTTGCAGCAAAAGAGTTTGCATTTGTTGCTTTCTTGGGATGAAATAAGAATAAACAAAAATGTGGCAATGCCATGTTTCTCAGCAGTATAGTGTATTCTTGCTCCTTGATGCACATTGAAATCAAGAGCACCACAAAAGATCTCTGAACAACATAAAAGTTTGGTCCCAAGATTAATGGTCCCAATATGCTTGCCCTTAGATTACGGGCCATATTTACTAAACGGTGCTGCTCCACAAAACACATTGCAGCTCATTCACTTTGATGAGTTGCAAGGTGTCTTCTGGCATCGGAAGGTGTCTCATGGAACAGCACCACTTAGTAAATATGGCCCTACATGTTATATGTTTATGTAGCAAATAACTCCATATCAAGTTGTCTTCTGCAATAAGGCCCCTCCCTGCACTGGAAGACACCTTACAGTCCATTGAAGTCAATTGTTGGATAGTGTTTTGGGGTTCAACTTTATATCCCACACTATTACTTTTCCTTGATGCTTGTAAAAGGCTGGGTCTGGTCGTAATGCACTATTAAATTAAAACCTGCTTTAAAAATGTAGGCGTTTCGCACTGTTTTTATCTGCCCATGCGTCTTAACCGGCATTTTTAGTTATTTTTTAAAGAAAGAAAAAAAGAAAATAAAGTTTGAGGTGTTGAAACACTTCATCAGTCTCTCTTTGCTCTCTGATCTCCTCCGCTTTTATTTTCCATTAAATGCGGTGACTAAACACACCCAGTAGATTTCTGACACAGTGTTTTGTCAATTCTGAAACCTCAGAATAACAAGAGGCCTTTTATCTGTACTATTCCTGGAAGAAATGTATGGCATTTCGTCATCACAGCTGAAAGACTATCTGCATCTGCACGTAGGCACCGGGAGAATAAGGCCTGTTAACTATATTTAGGCTACAGTGGTAGCTGATGCTTAGTCAGAACTTCCTTTATATTCACCACTTCAATAAAAAGCTTGGAAGCAAGGAAAGGTACTAATAATATAGGTATGGCTTCAGGAAAATGCAAATAGTGGTGATTATAGGCAAGGACTTGTAATATAAGAACGTTAATGGGTTACTTAAAGGTCATCTAAACATTACTATATTACAGCTTTTTATACTGAGGTGTTCTTTCATCTATACAACACCCATGACAAATACTAACTCTGGTTTAAAGTATAGATGGGCGAACCTGTCAGAATCCGTTCTGCAGATTTTCCTCTGCATTTTGCCTGCAGTCTGATCTGCAGAATGAAATCCAGAGGTGGATTACATCCTCTTAAGCCTGTGCAGAATCCTCGGAATCTGCCGGCGGGAGCCGATATCTACCGGAAGCCATTGTGTGGGTTATGCAAAGTCTGAGAACAAAAGCATATTGCCACTATGTCTATGCCTGTTTGTCACACGCTTTCTGGTGAGGGAAGAGAAAGGGGGCGTGGGACTGGGGGTAATGGGGAAAAGAGAAAGAAAAAGCCAGAAATATAAAATATAATAGTAGTAGTAGAGAGATAATAATAATAATAATTAGTAGTAGAGAGAAAAAGAGAGAGGTAGAAAGAAAGAAAGATTAAAAGGAAAATAAATTAGAGAGAGAGAAGTAGACAGAGAGAGAGTTTATATATATACTCTCCTTCATGCATATTGAAATCAATCACAAACATCTACATTAATCATGTTTTTCTAGTTAAATACTGAATTAATGGCCTTTTTTCGATTGAAATGCTACACGTCTACTTGCATTTAGTGGCAGTCAATCACAGACATAAATAACTACAACTACTTGTAAGTAGTTCTATTAGTCGTCTATTATGTCAAAAACAAAAGAAGACTAAAAAAAAAACAAGTTCAAAATGTTAAATTGTAAATCATGAAAAACACATGGGGGCCTATGCAGAGAGCAGCGAATTTTAAAATTGGCGAATTTATTAAAAAGTAGCTTTTTTGGAGAGTTTTATTCTCCATATGCAGAAAAGTGCGAATTCTGCTATGTTTAACATGGATGCGTGTGGCGAGTTTAAATTGGCGAGATGCGCGCTTCAGAAACGTGTAAAAACAAATTCGCGCCTTTTTTTTCCCTTTGCAATGGCCGCGAGCGGCAGCTTCTTGCCAGTTTTTTCTGGCGAGGCAAAAAGGAGACAATCGCGCTATTTTATTGGCGCGAACAGCCGCTAGATGCCGTTCGCGCCTCTCTGCATACGGATATTTTTAAAACTGGCGAGATTGAGGTTCTCGCCAGCCGCGAGGCGAGTTTTACAAATAGAAAAGAAAAATTGGCGCGTTTTTCGGAACTCGCCATTTTCTGCTGCTTTCTGCGCGATTTTCTCCAAAAAATGGCGAATTTCGAAATAGCGCTGCTCTCTGCATAGGCCCCATGATGTGAAGTTATTATTGTGATGAAAGGGGCATCAGGGCATATAAAAAGAAAGGTTAAGTCCAGTTCTGCTGTCCCTTTTTGTCAGGGTCACTGCCCGTGACCACAGGGGTTATTGCAAGGTACTGGGATTGCGTATATATGTGTTTCCCAAGAGCATGTAAAAATGTGACCTTTTATTATATTTAAAAATAGTTGCACAGCTTGTGTCTGTATATTTCAAATGTACGTTGTGTTGCATCGTAGTGTAGATTATATTTTACATGTGAAAGCAGTGATACCGTTCTGTTCAGGAGATTGTGGAACCTTAGGAGTTAACCTGGAATTTCCCGTAAACATGTCTTTGAATCACTGTGATCACTGTAATTATCAGATATTGTATGCCTGCGAGGCAAAGTTATGTATTTTTTTAGGTGTATTCCCAATGTATGTCCTTTGCTGGGGAAATGAGGAGGGTTAAGAGACATCTGCGATGCTTGCATTTAATTTGTGTAGCTGAAATAGTAACAAATAGCGGAGGGTTGGCCAATGTTAAGTCAGAGGGCTTGCCTTTGTGCAGACCAAGTGGAGTGGTACGGTAGTTCGGGTGAGACATTTTCCCCTGCTGGGAAAATACTTAACCCAAAGTTTAAATTCTGCTACTCAAATAGCTCAAGAGCCAAGCTGGACTCCAACCATGGCACACCAGCTGGTCCCATTGGGTGAAGGAGAAGTTAGGCTATTAAATCAGGCAAGACCAGATTGAATAGTGTGTGCTGAAAGGGACCTGTGTCCTAGCCCCTAGAAGGAAAATCACTGGCTGCACAGCTGGGAGAGGAGGCAGGGGGCTGCTGGGAGTCCATGTAGGAAGTGGTAATAGAGGCCTGTGTGAGGGTCTCTGTGTGGAGTCCAGCAGAGGGTCTTGGCAGGATCGTAGGTGTGAGCCGCATCGGTGGGAGACCCCGAGAGACAATCCCAGCAAATGTGCAGAGGAACTTCCCTTTATTTTGGGGCATCCATAGATGGTGGATAGAGGCCCTAATCTCTAATGGCAAAGAGTAGTCAGGATGCTACCAACCCTCCCCAGTACTTTGTTCTTTTAAACTGTTGGGAAGGTCTCCAAGGACTGGGGCTATTTTTAGGCTTCACTTGAGCCCTCACAGAAGACTTTGAGCAAAGCTCTTTTTATGAGTATTTTGCCCGTTTTATGTATCTTTCCCTGAGTGTTGGATTTATATATCACATGTTGTAATAAAAATGTTGAGGAAGTATTTAATCAATCTGGTGCTTCGGGGGTTAATGTGGTTACCGTTAAAAATACAAGATATGACAGGTCAAGACCCTTCATATGTCTATGCTGATCTACAAAGAGGGCTTAATTGGGAGGGGGGGGCTTTCACGGATTACCCACTGAAAGTGAAACATGGGTCGTTTAGAAGGCTATGGACGATAGCCAGATCCTGGGCTGTCAGCCTCAACGAAAACTGTAACAGTCTGTATTAGTATCCCTTGGGCATCACACAAAGAGGTGACAAACAGGTCACCACTTCATTGGTGGACTTTATTAAATATAAGCAATGATGGGCCTTACAGCCATTTATAAGAGTAACAAATAAATATCTGTCACTGGTGGTGGTGTGGTGGCACTGGTGTTGATAGATGTTTTGGCAGTGGGTAAATGTACAACAACACACAACAAGCTACTGACAGACTCAGTGGCAACTGGCAGGCAAGTCAGTCTGTGACTGTCTGTGGCTAATTATGCTGGTTTAAAGCTTAGCTGATTTTAGTTTCGTAGACAGTCTGCTTCTGACCGATTGTGTTAATTACTACAAGTTGTTTTTTTTTGTAACTTCTTTTTTTTTTCCATTTTTAGAAAAACATAAGAAAAGGGATACAGAAATGGAAAAAGGGGGGGATAGGTACCACAATTTTAAGATTGGTATCAAAAAACAAAAATATAAAAGCATTACGACACCAGACAACCACAACTCCACACATTACACAGAGTAACCAACTCTCTGAGAGAAAATACAGCCCTCGGTCCACAGTAACTCAAAAATTCACCTATTCCCCCTAGAGTACCAGGGCTCCCAAACTTTTTGAAATTTTCTTGAGTTATGTCTCACGTAGGCTGTTAGTCTTTCCATAGATTGCACCTCATTCACTCTCAAGATAATCTCTCTCCTGGAGGGGGGTTGGGACTTTTTCCAGGCCCCTGCGATTGCATGTCTCGCCGCGGCCAGATTTTGGTTTAAGTTATACCAGCGGCTTTGCCAGACCCATAAGTGGGTCTACGCAGATTTTTATCCCAATAGTTTCTCGTAACAAATTCTGCACTATTCCCCCAAATCTCTGTATTTTGGGGCAAACCAACAGATATGGGCCATATCCACAACGCCACCGCAACCTCTCCAGCAATGATTCGTGGTCTCTAGATAAATCTCACAGAAACCCAGCAAGCTCTCAGAAACCCCACAAAATTACCACCAAATATATATATATATGTATATGTGTCAAAAGGAGTACTACTGGGCGGGGCTAATTATATAAAACAAGAAACAAAGAAGTCCAGAGCAACATCCAATGTGACAAAAATACACAATGAAACACTTATATATCTCTTGAAAAAAAGGTAATTTAGTTAACCCTTTGGCCAAAGCGTATAAGCCTGCGAGCCACTTTCAAGGCATGACCATAATATCGCAGGTCCTAGCACTAACTGATTAAAATCCTTATTTACCTTTATAATTAGTCTATAATTATAATTATCCTCTATCTGGATAAATCTGCCTCAACCTCTGAGGCTTCAGATACCATCTGAACATAACTTTATAGAGATTCTCTTTCGATATTGTGCATAATGATGTATTCGTTGCATTGACCCAAATATCTTGCCAATCTTCTCAAGAAATCTCTACCTGGAAATCATCGGCCCATTGATCCATACTGTATAACGGAGTGTGCAGGGAGCCTTAAATTCCCCAGAAATAAAAACTTGGTACAATGTTGAGATAAGACCCTACTGAATACAGAACACTCTGCGAAAGACCCACCCGGAGACAGCTGCCTAAGATAATGGGAAACGTAAAAGTCTGAACACCTCAGCACCCGTGAAAGAGTATTTCTGGCAAAAAAATCGCTGAACCATAACAATTTACCATTCAATAGCATATCCCCCACATCTCTAACATTTTTGGCCTTCCATAAATCAAAAGTACCAGTAAACCAACCCGGACCAAAGTCAGGGTTGTCAAAAATAGGGGTACATCTCGATTGAGCTGAAAATAGTTGATAATAGATGTTGACCATATGCCAAAATTTAAGAGAAAATATTATTACTGCCAAATCAAAAAAGTCTAGTCTAGAACATTTTGTTGGCTTATTATTCCACAGAATGGCCGGGAGTGCCGCGGAGCTATTAAATATATTTTCTAAATCTACCAACTGATATTGATTTTCCTGAGAATGCCAAAAATGTATCTGTTTCAAATGGGAAGCTAAATAATGTTTCCTAATATCAGGGTGCGAGCATAACTGATCTCGCTACTCTAGGTCTTTTGTTACCCCATATAAACTGCATCATTTTATTCTGTAAATCCCTTAAATATTTTATTGGGATAGCGACCGGTAGCATCTGAAAACAGTAAGGCAGTTTCAGGAGGACATTCATCTTGGCTTATATAATATGGCCCATCTAGGAGATCGTTCCAAAGTAAAAGATCCTGTTTAATTCTAGAGAAAAGCTCTGGGTAATTATATTTATAGAGAGATTGATATTTTTTTGTGAGAAAGATCCCTAAATATTTCAATCTTACATTATTCCAGTGATAATTGTAATGTAATTTGATTATTTTTACCTCAATATCTGATAAAGTTAAATATAGAGCGTCTGACTTAATTTTATAGCCTGAAAACAAAACAAACCTAGAAAGCTCTTGTTGTAAATTGGGAAGAGAAGCCAGAGGATTAGAAATTGTCAAAATAATATCGTCGGCAAACAAAGATAATCTGAAATTTTCCTGGCCGATCTTGATACCATGTACATTAAAATGGATATAAAATATAAAACCAGTCCAGCAATTAAAATTAAAAGGAAATAATGTATCCAAAAACAAATGGGATAAGTAAACTGACGGAATGTCTATTTGTAGGTCAAATTTGCAAGTCCGGTCTTTATATTAATATATCCTAAATCTGTGGCAATGATGTACTGTACTAGAGACATACACCATTGCTACAGATTTAGGATGTGCCTAAAAGAATGGGGAATATGTGAGTATATTCCCTGCAGGTTCTCCATCCGAGCCCCTACAATTGTCACAGATATATTTGCACAATTGTTTTTTTTTTTTTAATTTTTTATATTATTATTATATTATTCTTTTATATATCTGCGCTCACAAAATACTCGAAAACGCTGGAAAACGGGGTTGAGAAATCAACCCACAAAGGGTCTGAGCTGCAATCAACAGTTATTGTTTATTTACTTATTTAGCACTAATACACTATCTCTACACAGTTTGCTCACTTATTTCAGCTTCACTGCACTGAAATATCACTTTTCGAATGAAGTGTTTGCATATTATATATAAGCGCTTTCTATGATAACCCTTTCTGTTTTATATTAATATAGGCAAGTGAGATAGTCCTTGTGCTGCTTCTTCATGGACAAATCCCCAACCTCCTGTATACTCTGTCACTACTAAATAGAAGAACAGACAGAAAAAAACTCTGTTGATTGTTTAATTCCAAATGTGATCAAATAAATAACAATGCACTAATGTGTACACTCTCTAAGTATAAAGCACATTAAGCCCTGTCTGGCTAGCCTCTGATGTCCTCACTCCACCTGCAAAGAATGGACAGGTACCAGACACACCTAGTCAGGGGTCAGTCCAGTCGGTCATAGTTAAATAATTACATTTTATTAAGTAAATATTAGAAATATTTGCCCTGATTTATGGCTATACGTAGCAACAATACTACGCAGCTAGCAGGCAGCCATAAAAGCAAGCAACCCAATTAAACTGGTAGTTACATTTAGTAGAGTGTAAGCAAATTAGATATTATATTTGTATTATTATTAACTAATGGCGGCACTAGCGTGGCAGGGACACTAGTTAGTGGCTTGGTGTGGGTGAACTGAACAGCTGTGTACTGTGTAATGTTATTAACAACTAGCAGTAGAATAATTGCCAGTGAGTGATTTTGAGTTACTCTCTGTGTTTCTTTTGCACCTTTGCACAGTGTTCTTCATTTGCCTGGCTCAGTGCTGCTATAGTTGCTGTGGAACTGGCAATGGCACCAATGTGACAACTTACTCTAGCAATGGACCTCGTGGCTGCTAGCCTCACTGGCCTGGGCTGCACCCTGGCACACTACAGTAGGTGCAGAGAATGAGAGAAACTAGTGTAATGTAGTGTAACCCTCATTGAAACTAATTGACAGACTGTCTCTTTAAGATCTCAGACAACCATTTGCCTACATTTATACTCACACGTACAGTATGCCACTGAAGAGAAAAAGAATAGTCATCATTGTACACTACAGCCGCTGTGTCTAAAGCGTCTTTTAAACATTTATTTTTAGCACTGGGTACAAAGTGAAAAAAAAGCAAGAGAGGAAGAGAGTACGTGAGTTGCTGATGAGCTGCATAGGAAGCGTCACTGAAAACTTTATACCACAAATGTTCAGTGCTTTTAACAAAAATTAATGATGCCCCTGTGCAATAATATACATTTTGTGAGACAATGAAGATGCTGAATCACTTTAACATGAACAATGGAAGAAATGTAGAACACAGACATTTATTGCATAATGATTAGAGAAGGAAGGGTGGTTAAAAGAAGTCAACAAAACAGATCTTTCTCATTGCACACAGCTACTGTACATGATGTATATGTCATTGTGCTAAGCCAGGCAGGCTGCAGGCAAATGTTAGGCTTCACAGTAAACTTTGAGGAAGGATGAAGGATTCTGTTTTTTAGTTACTTACCAGTACATTGGAAAATTGGTGTCTCCACCTAGGTAGACAGCATCAAAAGCTTTTAAGACAGCATTATTTTCCAAAAGTTGAAGAAGGTTTATTATTTGACATATGTATTCCATTTTGTTAACGAAACTATTTTATTTAAAACAAATCTTGAACAAGTTAAATATGTGCAGTAATTCATAAATACTTTCCTGATATTCTTACTTTATGTATAGTTTGCACTGTTTCATGTGTATTTGTTTATAATCTATACTAGAATGAGGCATATTCTAGTATAGATTATAAACAATAATCCTAATGTATGTTTAATTCTATACAGCAGTAGTTACCACCATTGAATCTTCACTAACCAGTGACACATCAAAGCAAGGTATAAACATGGGTACACCTACAGTATAGGCAATGTTGCATTCAACATTGGTAGGGGTGGCAGACCCAGAGATGTCCACTTCATGTACTTATATTAGTGAGATTGAGGGCAAACAAATTACATTTGAATGGAAATGGGCTTACTTTTATCAGTCAGACTCCATTAAAATCTATGGGACAGCTGGCCTTAGGCCGGGTTTTATCAAAGCCTGATGCATGGTACCGTGCCCATGCGGAGGTAACTGCTATTGTCAATGGTCGTTACCGTCAGTGAACGGTGATCAGTGAACCCCAAGTTGTTGGTATAACAAGCAGATGTAGACACTTGCACCTTGCTCCATGCAATATACAGTCACTGTTTTCTCTGCCTGTAAGTACTCCATATTGGAGTATGTGATGCCTTCAGTAGTTCTGTAAATACTGGCCAACTTATCTAAATGTTATTGTTATTGTAAGTGGCAGTTTTTCTCTAAGAAAACCATGCAGTTCTCATGTACTATATACTGCAAATAGCAAGACAATCCCTGAGAGAGACAAAGGCCATTTTAAAAGCATTATAAATCATGTATACTACTTGCCAATAAAGATGTTTAGTTGTTCTGAAACACATTACTCTGAGGCCTTCATTCAGTCCTCCATATTTTATGCGACGAGAGCTGTGTCACCGCGTTAATCATCCCCAGGATGCCGGAATACAGGGTAATGAAAAACTTCTTGTGCAAGAAGTCATTAATCAGGAAGTATAACATTGCATAATGCTTTCTGGAGCATGTGCTATGTGATCAGGGTACAAGGTTGTATAATGCTGCACAATGTTTTTGCCATATGCTGACCTTTTCTGAAACTGACATGAATCATGAGATGCAGTGCTGCTGCCAGCAGTCAGTTAATGCTAATAATTAAATTTGATGATATGGAGAAAAAATAAACTTGCATTACTTTAGAGTTATAAAGGGAAGAAGCTTTGAAGTTGTAGGCTCTGGTCACTGGACTGCATACAAAAGGGGTTCAACTTGGCTTTGGTCTCTACCAGTTGTTCTTTAGGAACACCATCAGTAGAAATCCACATAAAGCACTTTGTTTAAGTGGTTTCTGGCATGTGTGCTACACAGACACATGTATCTACTCAATATAGTTCCTTTGATCAGGAGGAAAGTTATGTAGAGATAATAAATACAACGGAGCAGGGACATGGGCATTGCAGTGTATATTACACAGACGTCTGATATTGAGCAAGATCCTACTGAGATGTCATTACATAATCGCCTCGGAAAAATATCAACACTGCCCAAAGGAACACTTGCGAAATCCTTAATATAAATAAGCTGTTATCATACTCTGGATGCAAAGCATGTGTAGCACAAAATGTTTCGGTACAAAACTACCTGAACAAAGAGTGCTGCGGCCAGACACAAATGCAGGAATGTAAACCTCGGGGGAAATGGAGCAGTTTTTCCTTCAGTTCTGCATCGTTTTATTTTTACTGATATATGATACACTAGAATCTTTGCATTTCAGTCTTTTGCCTTGGGGTCATTGCTGGTGAGAAAAGTTTGACATATTATCATCATATGTACTGTAAAAAGCCTTATGAAATAGAGTTTTTGAGATATGTTTTATTGAGAAAGTTGCACAATAATGTGTTACCACACAGAGCATTATACTGTATATACAGCATACAGGCGGCCCTCACTATCTGCCTGTTCACTTTACGACGAACAGCATATCCGACGCAATACAGTGCACTCCAATGGGTCATTTTCCAACACGAATACGCCTTATCCGCCACTCATCAAATGGGGTTCCGGTTTATGGCGCTTTTTCTCTCCGACGCTAGTTTCTGGAACGCACTCTGTCGCATAACCGAGGACCGCCAGCACAGTATATATCTTACCGTTAATATAGACAAATTAATTTATTTATAAAAAAAAAATGATGATGAAATCAATTTTAATATTTACAATTATTTCAATTTAAGGAATAGAGGTAAGATAGTATACATAATACTTTTGTACTGTTGTTGTTTATGCGCTGGGAAACTCTTCAGTTAAAAATAACTATGTGTTGATAAATACATGTAACCTTTTCTAATGTTTGGTATTGGTAAGAATGGTTGTTAAATGATATGTTTACAAGCTGGCCTTTCATTTTTTTGACTCTCTCCCTCTGTCCATTATTCTGTCAATCTATCTCATTCCCTCTATTACAGTACATGTCCCTTCCTTTCTTTTACTCTTTATTTCTCTCCATCTCTCTCTTTTGGGGCAGACACAGCTACAGTAGCTTTGATTCTCTCAGAGACAAGAGCCAGACACCCATTTCAGGATTGTAGAAAACAACACAGCTGTTGCAAGACTGCTCCCTGTGTGGACATGACATTAGTTATATGTGAATATTTGTGAACAGTAGCTAAAGGAATACTGGTTTGAAGTGTGTGAGGCTGTTGCATCATATCCCAGTGTCAGCCCTCCTTGAGAGTTTGGGCAAGTCTCTCTGTCTTGGTATGCCTCATGAACCAAATATTAAATTTTAATTAGGGACTCTTGTTTGCAAAATGGTATGCACTGTACTGTATACTGTACTGTATGTTGTCAATGCTATATAAGAAAAACATATTCTTGTTAACCCTTTTGCTGCAGGAAGAGTGGCGGCTCTCGAGTGGTTTCCAGGATCTCGATCACTTGACCACTTTGGGAAGCAATCATGTGGTCACGGTCAGATCCATAGTGATGTAAACGGTAGTGGAGACCCTTCCGCTCTGATCAAGTTCATCGCTTCATAGGATGGCCGGCTAGAAGAAAACAAAAATGAAATGTCAGTCCCTGAACGTCAAAAGTGCTTTCCAAACACGGATTACTTTTAATGTAAGCCAATGTTTTATAACACACCTCTCTGCTGCTATCTTGTCCTGGGCTTCTAGTGACTTCTAGGTTTGCTGCTAAATTGTTTGTTAGGTCATTTGAAATTGTGTTCAATGGTGGATTTCACATTAGGTCCAATAGGCCCAGGGCCGCAAACTTTTGGGGCGGCAAAAATGTCTGCCCCATATACTTTTGCCGCGCTCTGGGAAGTCACTTAGCTGTTGTGGCCACCTCCTTACCCGCCCTCCTCCTTCTGAGCCGCCACCTGAACCAACGTGACATCACACGGTGTCTCATCGACATGGCAATGCAACGTCGCAGCGTCAAATGACATAATGACGCTGCGTCACTATGGCAACGGGATGACGTGCGACGTCAGAGCGTCAGTTGACACTGCAGTTCAGAAGGAGGAGGTGGTGGCAGCAGGCAGGTTCCCCAACAGCTAAGTGCCTAGGGGCACTTGCAATTATGTTGCAAGTATTAATGTATTGTGAATGTCCAGTGTAAAAAGTAAAAAAAATATATATATATATATATACTTTCTTGACAATAATTAAGGAACCACCCATTCCTGAACTTAAGGTCAAGTTAAAGAACTCAGCCTATCTCAGCTCAGTTGAATGAGCCGTAAGGTGTTTCAAAGCTTCCCACCACTTAGAAATAAAATAGCCTTATGACAATGTGCTATTCAATTTCTTAAGTTTCTATTATGTTGCTTGACAGTTTGATTTATCAATTAAATATGCTTTAAAATAAAATATTCACAAATGTGAATATCCCTTTGTGCTTTGTATATAAGTGAAAACGTTAATAATATCAGAATACTCCTAGCATTGAGCAATAGCTCTGAAATATTTTTGCTTTGTAAAATATGTAACTAAAATGAAAAAGAAAAATGTTAAAAGTGGCCACTTATGTTCATATAACAATATATGAAATGCACAGAGGCTTCTTATGAAAAAACCCAGCGGGTTGTGTTTTGACAGCATCCAGTCTTTTCAGAGCAGAATTAAAATCAACCTAAATGTCGCAAACCGGTCATCTGATTATGAATAACATCTATAAAGCCTGCACATACTGTCTGTTACTTATCAGGGTACAAATGGTCTTGAACATCTTAGTGACTCGATGTTTGTCATTCGAGCATCTTGTTTACAGTATGTGTCAAACAAGCCTGACGTCCACCAGGATGGCACCGGATTGAAAAAAGGCCATTGGTTTATTTTCCCTGCTTTTCTTTTTTGGTTTATTTTTGTGACATTGGGCTGGGATACATTTTCAATGCTTTTGTGGATTTTTTGTGTGTGAGTTGGGGAGGTATTGTGTTTGTGTGTGTGTTGGAGGTGTGTGTTTGTGTTGGAGGTGTGTGTGTGTGTGTGTGTGTGCAGGTTTTTTTGTGGTGGTATTGTGTGTAGTGGGGGTTGTGTCTGGCAGGGTGTGTGGGGGGAAAGGTACGTGGGGATATTGTGCATGGGGGGGCATTGTGTGTGTAGTTTTTTTGTGGGGGTATTCTATGTGGGTGTATTGTGTGTAGGGAGGTATGGGCTGGTAATATTGTGTGTAGGTATTTTGTATAGAGGGAGAATTGGGTGGGGGGGTTGTGGGGATATTTTGTGTGTTGATGGGTTTGGTGGGTATCGTTTGTGTGTGGAGGGAGTTGTGGGGGTATTGTGTGTGGTGGAGTTGTGGGCAGTATTGTGTGTGGTGGAGTTGTGGGGGTATTGTGTGAGTAGGGGGGTTGTGGGTGTATAGTGTGAGTGGGGAAGAGTTTGGGGGTATTGTGGTTTTGTGGGGGTATTGTGTATGTGTAGTGGTTTCTAGATGTATTGTGTGTGTGTGGGCGGGAGTATTGTGTTTAGAGGGTGTGGGTTAGGACTATTTTGTGTGGGGGGGTTGTGGGGGTATTGTGTTTGTGAGCGTGAGTTTGGGGGTTACTATATGATGGGGGGGTTGTGGGGGTATTATGTGTGGGGGTATAGTGTGTGTGGTGTGTTGTGAGTCATTGTGAGTGTGTAGGGAAAGTTGTGGGAATATTGTGTGTGGGGTGATTATGTGTGCGTTTGTTTGGGTAGTTTTGGGGGTTGTGTGTGGGAGGGATTCTGGGGGTAGTGTGTGTAGGACAGGGATCTGCAACCTTTCAAGGAAGAAGCGCCTTTTTTTGTTTTTTTTTAATTGACCAAAATATTTCGAGAGCCGCAACACAAGCATGAATATGAATACACACACGATATATACTGTACACACTAATACTGTATTTTAATGTTCATATACTGTATGCCTATGGCAAATGTGCTTCAATCACTTTTAATCTTGATATTCATCTTCTATCTTTCTCTTTTTAGTTCTCATTTCTCAACCCTTGGACAGAAAAATAAATCTAATTGAATAACAATTAAAATATGCTTGGTCCTGTGTATTTATTTACTCCCACTCCCCCTCCTTTCTCTCTTACACCACCCCTCTCATTCTCACTCCCATCCCTTGCACTCTTTCCCACACTCAATCCCCCCCTACCCACACAATTCCTCCCTTCCCCCCACTCAATTATGACCCACACCACCCACATAATTATCCCACACAGAATTATCCCCACTCCAACCTCCCACAGAATTATCCCACAGAAAATGATTCCTTTTCCCCACTCCCACAGAATTATCCCAAAAAATGATCCCCACAGAATTGTGCCACATAAAATGTTCCCCCTTCCCCACTCCTCCCTCCCACATAATAATTCGACATAAAATGATCCCACAGAATTATGCCACATAAAATGACCCCCTATTCCCACTTCCGCAGTATAATCACACACAAAATGATCCCCAAACATAATTATCCCCCACACACATACTTGCAGCACTTAGTGTTGTGGTCTGTCTGTACTGTCGGCGCTCCTAGCAAATGAGATGAAGGCGACTGGGGCTGGCACAGCGCGCACTTCCAGCACAGTGACGCAGAGCGAGACAAGCAGGGGAGAGCGCCGACAAGCAGGGGAGGGCGCTGAAGGCACAAAGGAGGAAGCGCCTCGTGAAATGAGCTGCAAGGACCGACCAGAAGAGCCGCATGACGCTCGCGAGCCATCACGTGACGTCGGCTCATCGGAGAGGTGTGGGCCTGTGTTCTGTCTGAGTGCTTCGTAGACTGCGTCCGTGGGCAGCAACAGCACGCAGACATTTAGGGTATGCCAATCCTGTTATCCTCTACCTGTTCTCTTAGCCATAACTAGCTTTAGTGGGGCTGCTACAGTGACACTAACTAGGGCAGCTCCCTCAGCTCAAGTGCTGCAGCCACTACAGTCGCAGCTCTTAGGTGGGGACACTTATATACTAATTTGGGTTAGCAATTAGCAACCTCATGTACTTTACCCTGCATTTCTGGGCTAGGTTTTTCTGGGCTTATTAGCACCTCTGTGCCTGCCGCAGTGATACTGTCCTTCCAGGTAGCACTCTGAGTGCTTATCCCACCTTTTAAACTGGCTAGAAGATTTCTATACAGGTGTTTCTCTAGACTACACTTTGTCTGTGCAGGATATACTATTTAGACAATACCACACTATATATGTGATACACCTAGTCTAGTAACAGATATGTATATATAATACTGCAATACTAGCACTTCCACACCACACCTCTTCGGTTCTTTTAATTGTTTTTATTAATGTTTGTGTTCTGTAATTGTGGTTTCCGAACAGTTTTATTTTAAATTACTTAATAAATATTATGTTTTAATTAGGGTGTTTCTTTTGTGCCACATTATAGGGATTCTTTTCTGTCTCAGTCTACCGTTACCTCTTCCCTGTGAGCACCACCCCCTTATACACTGCTTGGTCTTCTTCCCTCTTTTGTGTGTTGAGCAAGGCATTTCTGCATTATATATTAACGCAGCTTCCACCTTACACAATCTCTACTTACCTAAAGAACTGCATAGCTGCCGGTCAATTAGTTCTCCGTCTATTGATCGTCGAAATTTGGCGACATCTTTAGATCTGGGGAATGTAAATGGTTGCTATAGGAACAAACATGCTTGTTAAAATAGAATACAAGAAAATTGGTATTTCAAAGTTGTTGTTTTTTTAAACCGAAAATGCTAAAAGTATTTTTTCTTACTACAGAACTGATTTATTAAAAAAAAACACACATGCAGGATATTGCTTGAACTGCAGCTTTAACTCCACTTTAACAGAGTTTGATTTATTCGGGACTTACAGTAATGTCAAATATCCTTTTTAACTGATCTTGTGTTCTAAGGCCTCGGTCCCGCTGCGCCCGGCGGCGCGGGTGGCCACACGCGAGTTCCCCACCAGCAGGGGAATCCTCCCGAGCCAGTCCCGGTCCCCCCTGGCTGCACAGCTCACTACACGCTGTGACGCGTCAGCTGCTACGGGATACAAGAGAATGGTGATCCCTAGCGTTGACGCATCAAGTGATGTGGCTGTGAGCCAATGAAGGGGTGAGGCTTCGCGAGGAGGAGAGGCTTCGGGGAGCAGGGAGGAGTGTGGGGGGAAAGCAGCGTGAGTGCGTGTCTGTGTGTGTGTATGTGTGTGTCCGAGTGCCTATCTGTGTTTGTGTATGTGTGTGCCTGAGTGCGTGAGTGCCTGCCTCTGTCTGTGTGTGTGTGTGTGTGTGTGTGTGTGTGTGTGTGTGTGTGTGTGTGTGTGTGTGTGTGTGTGTGTATGAGTGCGTGCGTGCGTGTGTGTGTGTGTGTGTGTGTGTGTGTGTGTGTGCGCCTGCGTGTGTGTGTATGTGTGTGTCTGAGTGCGTGAGTGCCTGCCTCTGTCTGTGTGTGTGTCTGTGTGTGTGTCTGCGTGTGTGTATGAGTGCCAGCCCGAGCCCGTGGAGAGAGGGGGGGGGAGAGTAGCGGGTCCCTCTGCTCAAGCCACGCCCCCCCTCCCGCTCAAACCTCACACTCCCGCCCACCTCCCGCTCCGGCTCCCTACAGACCGCATATCGCGGTCTATGTCTGTCAGCGCCCCGCCTGTCTGCAGTGCGGGAGCGCTGACGGAGGGAGCGGGGCCTTAGCCTAACAACTGTCTTGTTGCTACAGTCTTGTTATATTGTTTACAATAGGAAATAGAGGCTAGTTCCACTTAGTTTCTTAGTTCCACCAATGCTAAAATGACTCTGGTAAAAAGCATATTGTCAAATTTCCTGAAATTAGATATGTTGATAATTTTAGGAATTGGTAATAAGAGAGAAAAGTATCCTCTAAATGTCAGTAGTTTTGTACATTTTCAGATCAATTGGCATTGCTCCAGTTTACAGAAGCTTATCGGTGAGAAATCTTTGGCAAACGTCACTAAAATGATCACTTTGTTTAGCTTAGGTAATACTGCCGTTTGCACAATGCACTATTGTGTCATTTTTTTCCCACGTATAAAAAGCAACTGTTGGATTTTAAAACCATTTTTTTTATTGAGCAAATACAAAGACTAAACCATTAAAAAAAAAGTTTGTCAATTATATTCTCTGTATATGTACAATTTTCTTAGAAAAGTAAACTTTTTGAAAGTCATTTACTTGGCTGTAGGTTTTGTGACAAGGACAGGTCAACCTTTTGGGGCATGTCTCATCTCCCACTCATCAATCTTTAGTGACATTTAGGCTGGGAGAGAGTGATATCAAACCCAAATTAATTTGATAATACAGTATAAAACATCCTATAACTCTCTCTCTCTCTCTTTAAATCTTAGAATAATACTACTCTCACCATTGCATTTGTATGATTTTAATGCACGCCTGGACATCTGACTGGATAGGGCGAATTTTAATCTTTGATGGGGAAACAAATATCTGACACATATCAACACAGACACCCCCTCACAATTTATATTGTTGCACACGCCTAAAGTAATCTTGCCCGCCACAAATCTATATTTTCCCTTGTGAGTTACATCAGATTTTAATTATCGTACATTTTTAAATCTCGAAGGAAATGGAGAGTGCCCTAGCAGTCGTGGACCGAAAGCTGATAAAAGCTAGATGTTATACAGTACTTAAGCAATATCCCAAACCAAACTCCACCAGCAGAACTTAGATTAACATCCTAGTTTAACGCTTATCTGTCAGAAAAAAAACTGTTTCATTCTAATCTCTCATTTAATCTCCTCAGGCCACTGTATGTGAAGGTCCATTTAGCTACTCCGGGCAATAGTAATTTCTACCTGTCCCCACCACATATCATCTGAGATCTGACTCCAAAAGACTGTTCATGGTCCCAAAGCTCAGCAAAGTATCTGGCCGCTCCTCCTTCTCTTACCGTGCACCCCAAAACTGGAACAACCTACCGGAGACTCTCACAGCCACCACCAGTATTGTATTGTATGTCTTTATTTATATAGCGCCATAAATGTACATAGCGCTTCACAGTAGTAATACATGTGGTAATCAAATAAATAACAGATAATATAAATAACAGATCTTGGGAATAAATGCTTTAGACATAAAAGTAACATTAAGGAAGAGGAGTCCCTGCCCTGAGAAGCTTACAGTCTAATTGGTAGGTAGGGAGAACGTACAGAGACAGTACGAGGGAGTTTTGGTAAGTGCGTCTGCAAGGGGCCAAGCTTTATGCATCATGTGTTCAGAATATCCACAGTGCTATTCATATGCTTCTTTAAGCAAGTGTGTCTTAAGGTGGGTCTTAAAGGTTGATAGAGAGGGTGCTAGTCGGGTACTGAGGGGAAGGGCATTCCAGAGGTGTGGGGCAGTCAGTGAAAAAGGTGTATGGCGGGAGAGGGTTTTAGCTACAAAGGGGGTAGAAAGAAGACATCTTGAGAAGAACGCAAGAGTCTGGATGGTGCATAACGAGAAATTAGGGCTGAGATGTAAGGAGGGGCAGAAGAGTGTAAAGCTTTAAAAGTGAGGAGAAGAATGGAGTGTGAGATGCGGGATTTGATCGGAAGACAGGAGAGGGATTTCATGAGGGGAGATGCTGAGACAGATCTAGGAAAGAGTAGCGTGACTCTGGCAGCAGCGTTTAGGATAGATTGTAGGGGAGACAGGTGAGAGGCAGGAAGGCCGGAAAGCAGGAGGCTACAGTAATCGAGATGGGATAGAATGAGGGCCTGAGTCAGAGTTTTAGCAGTCGAAGAACAGAGGAAAGGGCGTATCTTTTGTTATATTGCGGAGGAAAAAGCGACAGGTTTTAGAAATGTTTTGAATGTGAGGGGCGAATGTGAGAGAGGAGTCGAGTGTGACCCCTAGGCAGCGTGCTTGGGCTACTGGGTGAATGATCGTAGTTCCAACAGTATTGTGGAAGGAGGTAGTAGGGCCAGGTTTGGGAGGAAGTATGAGGAGCTCTGTTTTAGCCATGTTGAGTTTAAGGCGGCGGAGGGCCATCCAGGATGATATAGCAGAGAGACATTCAGAAACTTTGGTTTGTACAACAGGTGTAAGGTCGGGTGTTGAAAAGTATATTTGTGTGTCGTCAGCATAGAGGTGATAATTAAACCCAAAAGATGTTATTAGGTCACCTAAAGAGAGTGCGTACAGAGGAAAGAGAAGAGGTCCCAGGACAGAGCCCTGGGGTGCCCCCACAGAGAGATTGATAGAGGAGGAGGAGGTGTTAGCAGAAGAGACACTGAAAGTACGATGGGAGAGGTAGGATGAGATCCAGGATAGAGCTTTGTTCCGAATACCAAGAGTATGGAGAATGTGAAGGAGAGGAGGGTGGTCCACGGTGTCAAATGCTGCAGAGAGGTCGAGTAATATGAGCAGAGTGTAATGACCTCTGTCTTTGGCAGCATGGAGGTCGTCAGTTATTTTAGTGAGGGCTGTTTCCGTGGAGTGAGCAGTGCGGAAGCCAGATTGTAGAGGGTCTAGGAGAGAATAGGTGTTGAGAAAATGGAGCAAGCAAGAGAATACAAGACATTCAAGGAGTTTAGAGGCAAAAGGCAGGAGGGAGACAGAACGATAGTTAGAAAGACAGGTAGGGTCAAGCTGGCTGTTCTTGAGTAATGGTATGACTGTTGCATGTTTGAAGGAGGATGAAAAGTTTCCAGAGGAGAGGGAGGAGTTAAAAATGTGTGTGAGCATAGGGATTATAGTAGGAGCAAGAGGATTTAGGAGATGGGAGGGAATGGGGTCAAGAGGGCAAGTGGTAGAGGGAGAAGAGGCGATCAACAGCGACACATCCTCCTCTGAGACAGTGGAAAAAGAGTCAAGGAAGGCAGGAGGAGAGTTAGGAAGAGGTGTAGGATGGGAGGAAGAAACAGAGGAGATGTTCTGACGTATGGATTCCACCTTTTCCTTAAAATAGTCAGCAAAGTCCTGAGCGGAGATGGAGGAAGAAGAGGCAGCTGAGGGTGGTTTGAGTAGAGTATCAAAGACAGAGAACAGTCGGCGTGGGTTAGACTTGTGCATGTTGATTAGTGAAGAAAAGTAGGCTTGTTTAGCTTGCGAGAGGGCAGAGTTGAAACAGGATAGCATAAATTTGTAGTGAAGGAAGTCTGGGAGAGTATGAGATTTCCTCCAGAGGCGTTCAGAGGAACGAGTGGAGGAACGCAGCATGCGCGTGAGGGAATTTAGCCAGGGTCTAGAGTTAGAAGGGCGAGTGCGGCAGAGAGAAAGCGGGGTATGTGGATCAAGAGAGGAGGACAAGGCAGAGTTGTAGTTCCTGACCAGGTTGTCAGGGTCTGTAGCAGAGCTGAGAGAGGAGAGGGAGGAGTGAAAAGTGGACTCAAAGTCAGGTAAGTGAATAGAGCGCAGGTTTCTGCAGAACCGGGGGGTAGATGGAGGTGGAGAAGGGGAGAAGCGAGATAGAGAGAATGAGATGAGGTGATGGTCAGAGAGAGGAAAAGGGGAAATGGAGAAATCAGAAAGAGAGAATTTTTAGTGAAAACCAGGTCTACTGTAAGTAGTGGCCATCCTTGTGGGTGCTGGCTGTAATCCACTGTTGAAGGCCAAAAGAAGAGGTTAGAGAAAGAAAGCGGGAAGCCCAAGGGAGAGAGGGGTCATCAATGTGGCAATTGAAGTCCCCAAGGAGAAGAACAGGGGAGTCTGAGGAGAGAAAAAAAGAGAGCCAGGATTCCAAGTGAGAGAGAAAGACAGAAGGGGGATGAGTAGAGGTAGGTGGGCGATAGATGACCGCCACATGGACAGGGAGAGGAGAGAAGATCTGGACAGTTTGAACCTCAAAGGAGGGAAAAGCAAGAGAGGGGGGAATAGGAAGGGTTCGGTAACGGCAGAGAGAGGAGAGCAGGAGCCCCACACTCACACAGTTTAAGTTCTTTCAAATCTAAGGCTGCCTCACATTTTAATCTGGTCTGTAACTATTACATACGCCTATAATACATATTTTCTTTAACTGTGCATGCAATGTCTTGTATATAATGTATACCCTGTTCACTTATGTAACTGTATTTGTAACCATGTATTATTTGTTTTAACTCTATGCCCAGGACATACTTGAAAACGAGAGGTAACTCTCAATGTATTACTTCCTGGTAAAATATTTTATAAATAAATAATAGTTGCTCTACATAGACTATAACAGGCCTGCCAAGCTCAGAATAGTTTGCAAGACTTCGGTTGCACCATCGGTGGAAGAAGAAAAAATATAAAAAATTGGTTTTTTTAGCTTTCCTTTTTACAAATATATAAACGTATCTCTCCCTCAGCCCCACATCCACTCTCTCCCCCCACATCCCCTCTCCCTCCATCCTCTCCTCCTGTGCTTCCCCTCTCTCCTCCCCATCCCCTCTCCATCCCCTCTGCTCTCTCCTCCACCTATCCCCTCTCTCTTTTCCCACATCCTCTATCTATCTCCCACCCCTCCCTCCATCCCCGTTCTCCTTGTCTGGCCAAATATCCTCCTTCCCATCCTCACTCTCCCACCCAACCAAATAAGCTCCAGGCTGCACGATAGGGTGGCTTGGGCCGCATGCGACCCGCAGCCCGTGTGTTTTACAGCCCTTGTCTATGACCTGATGCAGTGAAGAAAACCGCTCCCGGTTCAGACTGAAGGTTGTGGGAATTGGGTAATTAAAATGCTGGCTATTTAAAGGATAAGATTTTGTGTAGTCACAATAAGGTAATGGGTGTAAGGTCTGATTTAAAGGGCTTAGTGCCCTGAAACATCACTATAGATGTACCTGCTCCGAATATGTTAATAAACACGTAAACTTTTTACTATTGATTTCTGCCTGCCTGGTTCAACTTTCTTATTAGAAAATGTTACTGTTTGAGTGCAATATATCTGCTTCAACAACTGTAGATGCCTAGTTTTCATAGTGTGCATAGTCACTCTTCTACTATCCTTCTCATCAGAACCTGCTAAATAGCTAAAAAATAAATTAAAGATACAGTCCCTTCTAGCAGGACCGCCAAGAGGGTGGAGATAGGGAGCAGACATATGTATCTTAGCTCAGTTCCGTAGACAAGGACTGAATCACCAGCAACAGCCTGTCCTCCCCTCTCCCATTGCTTAACAAATCGGACAGGGCCCTGCTCATGGCTGCAGCCCCAGCAAACCCCTCAAGTGTCCTGCCTTCTAGGACCAAAATAAATCAATGACATTTGTGGGTCTGGGTGATTGATGCCTTAGAAAGTACAGTATATATACTTGTTTAATTGATACTGAGAGAACACAAATTGCATAGCACTAAGGTATTAACCTCTGCAGTGGGAAAACAATCCTTAATGCATTGCAAAGCTGGATCCTCTGGCAATGACAGGGCACAGTTTCCATGCTGTGAATGAGCCTGACTTGCAGAGAGACATTGGGGGAATGGAGCTATTGGAGGCATTCAGTAAGAGTTGCTTATTTCACATGATAATGAAATCCAGCACTTCCGGTACCTTTTCTTATATTTCTCTATCTTTTTTGTCACAAACAGCAGGTCTGAGCTGCCAAATAACATTTACTGATTTGACGCAGGCAGTAAAGGATTCAGTAAGTGACAAGGCTGCACAGCACTAATGAATTGAACTTGACACATGTTGGTGGATCTACTCTGGGACCTTTACTTCTCTCCCAAAGGTTAGAGAATCATCTCTGAGTGTTTGTCACCGTAGCGGTTGTGACTGGAGTAGTTTATCAAACAAAATCATATCTGGAAGCTGCTGTCCACCCTCCCAGAAATAAATGAACGTCCAATAATTTGCTGCATCATGTTCATAAAAACTGAGAACTTTATTTGTGTACCTTTACATATGGCATAAATAAGAATACCTTAGAATAACAAAAGGCAGTATCCAAAGACCACATACAATATTAGAATTTTATGGGGCTCAAGCAATACTAAGCTCTATGACCCAGATACACGAAGCCTTAAAGGCAGTTAATATCGCATCAGGTAAAAAAAAAAAAAAATTACGGACATTATTAAAAGCAATTTTAAGTTGGTATTCATAAAGATTGTGGTAATAATTTATCAGGTTCAATATTCGGGCCAAAATCGCAATGCCAAAATGAATGCGACCATAAATAATGTGTTAATTACCGCATCGCGATAATATTTCATCATGAGGCTCTGGGGGTCGTAAAAAATCTGTTATCAAAAGCCTATGATAGAAATAACTTAACCCATTGATTCATGTTGTTACCATGGTATAACCAGGCACCAAAGGGGTATTATATATATATATATAATATTATATATATTAATATATACTATATATATATATATATCTATATATATTATATATATATTATAAAAATCACTACTCCCTTTGTCCCCTAGTGGCTAGTAAGCATTTGCCATGTAATTATGTTAACAGGGAAAAGAATGCGGCAATGGCGGTTCACAGCTCACCGTAGGGGTACGATCAGATACTTCCAAACGCAATTAATTAAAAAGGTTGTTTTATTAGTGCATGCATGAACAGTTCTGCCACAGGAGTAACTCTGACGTGTTTCCTCCAACCAATAGGACTTTGTCAATGCTCTACTGCATACCAGATTGAGTTCCCAGCATACAGCGCTTGAGGATTTAACTCGATGAGTCAAGGTTGTGAAGACCTACGTTTTATGGGTTCTTTGGCTGTGCATAGGACGCCGGGATGCATGAGGGTAGTGGCGGAGTTTAGCAACTGTTTGCCGGTCACTCAGTTCCACGTGGGGAACACAGCATTACTATCTCAACATCTCCTTACCACATATTAGCCGCGTCCTGATGCTCAGTTCCGTGTGCACAGTCTCACTCCCCTGTTTATGTTATATGGATTCATAGAACAGATCTGTAGTACTGAATTGTTATAGCGATAGTGGAATTTGTAGAACTCACCTGCACATATTGGAGCATCGGTTTCTGGAGTTTGTTCTCTGTTTGTATCTAATTATGTTAACAATTGGAGACAGCGTTCACACAGGTTTCTTTTCCAAATGACAGCAGGATGCAGTATTCATCGTGTAACGGTTTTTCTGAACCGGCCTGACCCACCCCAATCCCCATTGGCCCCTGTGGTCTAACCGGCCCCCCATTACAGTGTGGTAGTGTCTGGTTTGTGCACCTGTTGGCAACAGGACTCCTGAATCTCTCCCGCATGATGGTGTGTTGGGGGGACCCGTCCAGACAGGCACTGGAGTAGTGTGCTGAGTCTCACCTAGTTCCAGTGCAGCGCCTCCACCTCAAATCAGGGTCCCTGCGTCCCATGGGGAGGATCCTGTTTGAGGAACTCCTCCGTGGTGCTGCTTCCTGTACATTCATTCCACACATGTCACGAGAGGGTTTGTGATTGAGAACAATCTTTATTGTCTAGTGGGCACAGCTGCCCCTCGGCAGTAGATATCTAGCCCACTCATGTCCATCAGTGCCTCCCTTTAAAAGGTGTATCTCTCCTTAGATAGGGATTCCCTATCCCCGCAGGGATCACTGCCCTGTGCCAGGTCCCTGACACAGTCTCCTCTTCGTTATTAAACATAAACTAGAACTCTCAGTAACTCAGGCTAGTACTAGAACTTGAACTCCTGCCAGAACTCCTCCTCCTCCTCTAGCAGAACTGGACGCAGATCTAACTTTAGACTCAGTGCTGTGCCTTATGTACACTCTGGAAGCGACAACCCCTCTGACATCACTAACCATGGAGTCAGAGCATGTACTACTCCCATCCATACACGGCAACCCACACCAGGGTGTTAGGGCAAACCTCCAAATAATTACGTGCTGGCAAGCCTCCACTTACCACGGCACCTAACACTGTCAGCAGGAGAGATGACTGTAGCCATTTTACATGACCGCTACATTCTCCCCCTGGTGAATCCCATCGTCCTCGCTGGGACCTAAATTTGTATACCCTTTTCCAGGAAGCACTGAAATACAACACATAATTAGGTTAACTTCACATACAAATTTCCATGGTATATAACAAAATGTCTACAGTACATCCCGCCAAGCCCGCCCCGACCAGCAGCCACGAACCCGCGTAATGTATTAGTACCCCCTAAAAATAGTGACTCGGGTCAGGTTTCTTAACCTCTCTACCGCCCATGTCTATGACCGTGACGTGATAGTGCCTAGGCAGTCCCCTCTCGGGCCTATATGTCACCCTGTGTTTATAAATGTTTCTGCCAATGCCCCATACACGCACTAAGTGCTCTATCCGTTCCTCGGCCTTCTTCCCTACTACTGCACTTCCTCTTCCTACTAAATGCATTTCAATGGCCTCCCTAAGCCACCTATCTCTGTTTTCCTCTATTTCGTCCATAAGAGGCTCAGGGACATACGGGTACTCCAACCCGTGGGATGATTTATACCGAGCCATTATGGTCCTCTCGGCCCTACTTATCCTGGTCAGGTCAGCCTTACCTGCCCTCCCAGGTAACACCCATGATAGGGGCTCATCAGGGTCCACGGGGTCTGATAGGATGCTAGGACCCATGGGTTCTATCTCCCTATGCTCAATCTGCAGCCACCGCTCCTGCAACTCCCTATCCCTTTGTTCAGGGGTGAATTCTCCCACAGCCCACCAGTAATCCACTACATCTTCTCGCCGGATGAGGAACCGAGTGCGGTCCATCCACGCGGAGTACCCTTCGAATAGTGGGGCCCACCAACGGTTCTCTCTAAATTTATGTGATCCCCCTGTCTCCCTATCATCTTCCAGGGAAAATACCCCCGACGACCGTTCAGATCGCGGTACAGACCACCTATAAGATCCCGGGGCCTTTTTCACCGGTTCAGGAACTGCAGGGGGCAACCACCGGCCTACCGCGGCCACTCTCAACTCTCCCCTCCCCGAGAATCGCCCTCCGTAGCGCCACTGCGCTGTCTTTCCCCAGTCCGTCTCTCCTCCCCCCCCGAAGGTATGTCCATGAGTTCCAGGCTAGGCGGGGATCCCGTGGAACAGGTGACAGGGGCAGGGGCTTTATCTAGGCATGGGGATGGGGCATAGGGGCGAGTGATAGGACCCCACGGGGTTACGACCCGTTCCTGGCTGTCCGTAGACTGGTCCAATGAGGATATCTCACCCTCCTCAGTCCTCGGATCGCCCATCCAACTTCTGGGCCTTGGAGGTGATCGGGGACCTTCCCCCGATCGCCGAAGCGTCGCTGCTTTGTTCCCAGCGGTTCCGCTGTCGCCACCGGAAGTGATGTCCTCCCCGGAACCGGAAACACCGTCATCGCGGGTTGGACCCCCATTCGGGATCTCTTCTTCGATGACGACATCCTGAAGCTCCGCCGTCGTCTTCACCGGAAGTGATGCCGCCTCTCCACATGCGCCTCGGGCCTGGCACGGCCCTTCTGCTCCTACACCGTCTGCTGGGGCAAGGTAAGTGAAGGGACTCCTCTTACCCGTCCGCAGGGGTGCCGGCGTCTCTCGTCCGTCGCCGCCACGTTCTGAGGCGGAGGGACTCCGTCTCTCGGCTCGCCGATCTGCGGGGGACGTTCTGTCTTTCTGCCAGCTGCCACTCACCCCACGGGGTGTCGTCCGTCCTGGGTCCCTCTTGGATCCCGATTTCGCCGCCGCTAGTTCATGGAGGTCCTCATCTGAGTAATCTCCCTTCCCGGATCTCGGGGTCACCGAGCGCGGCGAAATTCTTGTCTCTGCGCGGTCGGGGAGTGACCCGACCGCCTCGGTCGCTACTGACCCAGCCGACTTGGTCGACTCCAGTCCCCTTTCTCCGGGACTCGCACGGTTGAGCCATAGTGCGCCAGGGGACTCGGCGGAGCGCTTAGCCATGTCCCCCGGGGGGTCAGCAGGTTGAATGGGTATAAATATGGGCATGGGCCACAGATATAATGTCCCGCAATGTGGGCAACGTGCCGCCGTGTTGACAGTGCCTCCGGGCAGCCCGCATTGTAGGCAGAGCCCGACCACCGTCTCGGTGTTAGCCACCCTTACTACTAGTAACCCGCCGGGTACTGAGTAGGGCTGGGTGGAGACCATAGTTCCCACAGCGGAGGGGCAGGCCATTCTCTTTGTGGGGACCACTTTCAGTGTGGGTCTCTCCAGGTCAGTGGTTCCTCGTGACTGACCGGTAGAAACTTCTGGGCCAGCCACTTCCTGCTTCGGCTCCTCCTTCCGCTGACATAGCTGGAACCCGCCCCCAGGGGTTGCAATTATGGGCGGATCCCACAGGGGAATATCATGCCCCTTAATTAAGGCCGCGCCTCTCTCAGTCCTGGTGGGCGCGGTCTGCGTTTTCGCACCAGTTTCCTCCTCAGAGCTGGATTCTTTTCCCGCGGCTAGTTCCCGCCTTCTCCTTGCCGCGGCTTTGCGTGCAAAATATCCCTCTTTCTTGCAAATCATTTCCGCGGCCGGAACTACTTTTTGTAGTGGCGCCGTCTGGATATCAGTCCCTGGGCCCAGTGGGTGCATTCCCACAGGCCATAGTTGAAAGTCACTCCCCCTGGTGGAAATCAGGGGAGGGTCCCATAGACTAAGCGGTTAACTCAGCACAGGGGCCGAGTGAGTCACTGTCCATGAAGGCGCAGCCATAGCTTTCGCGCCATGCCCCCCATCAGGGCGGGGCTCTGCTGTTCGCGCCATTCCCGGCCAGCTCTTGGCAAGTTCTGCATCAGCCATTTCCTCTGTGACTGTCCCATGCGGTTTCCCTAGCAAGCGGGAACCGCCATTTTGGTTGGCTTTTAAGCCCAAAAAGTCAGTTTGTTTGCTCTCCTCGCGGGGTTCTCCCCCAATTATTACAATTTCCTCACACTCTTCAAGGGTGGCCCCTCGGTGTCCAAGACAGGATAAAAACGGGGCAGCCACGGCCTTCGCTCCGCTCCAGAGCAGATTGGTTAATGATAACTCGGCGACAGTTTGCTCTTCAGTGGGGCGCACGCCACGGGTGCCCTCCCCACCAGCCTCTGGTCGCCATTTTGTGTTCTCTGCACCACGCGGATCCTCCATTCTCTCGTAACAGTTATCGTACATGGGGCTCCGCTCTGCGGGGCAGCCTCCACATCAGTACAATAAAGATTGCTCAGATGCACCACCACATGTGTACCTGATCTAGGCTGGACTCATGTTGCACTACCTCAGGCTAGGCTCACTCTCTCAGTGTCTGCTGTGACTCCTTCCTCCCAGTCTGTGCTCCCTATGGTAAGTGTCTGGAATGGGCTAGGTACTCTGGCTCTGCCATGCAGTACTTGGGGAGTCTACCTCTCTTGGTCAGCCTAGCGCAGACCCTCTCCAGGATTCCTGACCAAGTTACAGGCTATCCCTTCTGGCGTCCTACCAACTAGCACTGCCTCAAGGTGACTCGGTCAGCTATAGCCCGGCTCCAGACCCCTCACTCCTTTCAGGCCCCTAGGTTGTCCTTGCGAACTGACAATATCCCGTCAGCCCCCTGACCACCCCTAGGTCCGTCCCTACGCAGCACAGAGTGGCAGCAGACTCTCTCCCTGTTTCCCAGTGTGCCTAGCTAGAGCCTGTCCTGATGACAGATCTGATCTCAGCAGCTCGCCTCCAAATGTAACGGTTTTTCTGAACCGGCCTGACCCACCCAATCTCACATTGGCCCCTGTGGTCTAACCGGCCCCCATTACAGCGTGGTAGTGTCTGGTGGTGCACCTGTTGGCAACAGGACTCCTGAGTCTCCCGCATGATGGTGTGTGGGGAGGACCCGTCCAGACAGGCAGCTGAGGTAGTGTGCTGAGTCTCACCTAGTTCCAGTGCAGCGCCTCCACCTCATCAGGGTCCCTGCGTCCGCATGGGGATGATCCTGTTGAGGAACTCCTCCGTGGTGCTCCTCTCTGTACATTCATTCCACACATGTACACGAGAGGGTTTGTGATTGAGAACATCTTTATTGTCTGAGTGGGCACAGCTGCCTCTCGCAGTAGATATCTAGCCACTCATGTCCAGTCAGTGCCTCCCTTTAAAAGGTGTATCTCTCCTTAGATAGGGATTCCCTATCCCCGCAGGGATCACTGCCCTGTGCCAGGTCCCTGGACACAGTCTCCTCTTCCGTTATTATAACATAACTAGAACTCTCAGTAACTCAGGCTAGTACTAGAACTTGAACTCCTGCCAGAACTCCTCCTCCTCCTCTTAGCAGAACTGGACGCAGATCTAACTTTAGACTCAGTGCTGTGCCTTATGTACACTCTGGAAGCTGACACACCTCTGACATCACTAACCATGGAGTCAGAGCATGTGACTACTCCCATCCATACACAGGGCACCCCACCAGGGTGTGAGGGCAAACCTCCATAATTACTGCTGGCATGCCCACAACTTACCAGGCCTTACTGTCAGCAGGAGAGATGACTGTAGCCATTTTACATGACCGCTACAATCGTAATCAGGGGAACCCGTCAACCACAGACACCATCCCAGTTTCCCGACACGTCTGTGTTCCGGATATATGTCCTGATTGTGTATCAAATACACCACTCGGCAGCCGCTTGTGTTTAATACCCTCAGGACTTCTCACTGAAGTTTAACGCTGCTTTCTTAATCCGCTATTGAGTCCTGCACAGAATTTCCTGTAGTCGCTTGATAGATGTCACTCGACCCACTTCATAGAGCGATCGTCAGATGTATTCCCGGGGTGGAACACATTTGTGGACATATTTATGAGTCTTTATTGTTATGCCCCCGCCATGGAGGTGCAAATAATATCCACTTAATATCTTCACCACCCCCACTCCCAGTTGGACAGCCATCTAACTGACTTGTTTATTAACCCCATTTTCTTTTCCCTTAAAGGTAGCCATTCTGTACACACTCGGCAACCCCAGGCAAAACATGGGTGATCACATCCAGACCAGCATTTTTCTGATTTTCACTCTATGATGGGTTTCGGAGTACTCTGTGGGTTAACACATATAAAAGCATAATAGAAACACAGTATATGATCTTACTAAAAGACACCAATACGTGCATTGGCCTTTAAAGTAACACATTTAAATACAAAAGGCTTGAACGCCTTAAAAAATCGTAGAATGCGTCTGGGAGAGTTTAAAAAGTTAAAAAGTGATATGGTCTATTTAAAAGAAGCACTCTTCTAAAACCAAAAGGAGTTCATATTACTGATCAAACCTACCCAATATAATTGTTTTAGTTCATCTCAGTTCCATAAACATGGCGTGTGTATCCTTATCAATGAAAATGTCCCTCTACAAGTGACTGATTACAATGCAGATGGAGAAGGCAGTTTATATTTGTGAAGGGCACGCTCATTAACATGTTTTGTACCTTTGCTAATTTATATGTACCGAATACAGGTCAGTTGGCCTTTCTGGAGAAAACTCTGTACCACCTATAACCCACCTAGACTCTTTCAAGGTAGGAATGTTGATGCTGGGTGGAGACTTTAATCTCATGTTGTACCCACTTGTAGATACTGTAGATCAAAAAGGGAAATCCATTCTCATGCTCCCCCTGAAAAGGAACTATTCTTAAATTACTAGTCTCTTATAATCTGTCAGACGTGTGGAGAGTTTTTAATCCTGAGAGTAGAGATTACACATTCTACTCACATCCACATACCATTTACACATGGATTGGTTACTTCTTTATAGAATAGTGTGGTTTAGAGAGAGAGGAGTAAGCACAAAAATATGACCAATAACCTGGTCTGGCCATGTCCCATAGAAATAACAGAAGCTGCAAAAGACTATGTTAAACTGCCCTGGACAGGAGATGAAATGACTCCTTGTTAAAAGATGTGTAGTTCAGAGACACCATACAACCATGTGAACTATTTTCAGATGCATGACCCCAAAGACACATCATATTTGACAAACTGTCAAGCACATAAAATGTTATAAGGAGAGAAATTATAAAACTAACTTCCCAGAAAAAAAAAGATAAGGCAGGCTGCAGTTAATAAATTAATAGATAAAATATGGTCCCTTCAAATGAAGCATAAAAAGCTGCTTGATGGGGATGGGGATGTTGCAGTGAAACGCCTTCATCTTAGAGGTCAGCTGAAAGTGCATTTAACTTACAAAATAGAAAAAGCTCTGCTCTGAACGAACTAGAAATGTTATGACAAGGGCAACAAGGCAGATAAATTACTAGAAAGATGACTAAAACAGAAAATTAACCTTTTCCACATCAACAGTATCAAAAACAGACAAGGGCGATTGAAATATGACCCGAAGCAAATTAAAGAAGATTTTGAACTATTCTACTTTAAACTTTATAACCTTAAGACATATAACTCACGTAGTGAACCTGAATTCCGAAAAAGGATAGATTAATACCTTCAAAACATTAAGGTTAAGAAGATCCCTGCCAATAAATTCAGTGCTTTGGATGAACCAATAGGACTAGAAGAAATATTAGAGGTGATAAAAAATGTGCCATCAGGCAAGAGCCCAGACCCAAACTGTTTTACACTTTATCATTATGATGAATTCTCTGATACGCTTGCTCCACATTTGAAGCAGGCATTTAACGCCATAAGAGAGGACGAGGTCTTTTCCACTCAAATGCTGGAGCACATATCATGGTGGTACCTAAAATAGTCAGAGACCCACAATTACGTAGCAATTATAGATCAATTTCCCTTCTCAATGTGGATATAAAAATATATGCCACAATCCTCATCGTATGATAGCCGAACCTGATCATTTTGGATCAGAGAGGATTTATTCCAGAGAAACCAGAGATAACACTAGGAAATTAATCAATCTCACATGTCTCAAACCCTTTAGAGATCTCAAAGCCATGTTTTTGTTAATGGATGCAGAAGGATGTGTGTTATTTTCTTTTTAAAACATGTGCAAGCTCTCTAACATTCTTCTACTGCAAGGGTTTAAGTAGGGGGCGCTCTGTTATCATCTTTTAAGATACATAACGGGACAAGACAGGGCTGTCCGCTTTCTCCTCTTCTCCTTACACTAATTATTGAGCCACAGGTAGAATATACAAGAGCTAATCCTGGTATTTCAGTGTAATCTAAAGAACACAAAATTGCACTATAGGTGGACAATGTCCTGCTAACTTTGACAAATCCAAACAGATATAGTATGCTGCACACCAAAAATAAGCCAAATACATACAGTTACTGGTGCTGCCGGTTCAAGGAGTACCTGTGAAATAAATTCAAGCTAAGTAAATGGGAATATATCCAGACCACTACGGATTTGATCATCAGAAAATGAATTTATTTAGCCACACAACGTTTCAACCAACAAAATGTGATCTTTATCAAGTGACACGGCCGTTTTGTTGGTCGAAATGTTGTGTGGCTAAATAAATTCATTTTCTGATTATCCCCATTCGGATACATCCCCATTAACGTTGACAAATCCCATTATCTCACTAACTAATGTAATGAGGAAAATCCAGGGAGATTTCAGATTTATAAATATATTTTACAAAATTAGAGGCACTAAATATCTCACTCACGCTTTGCACAGTCAATCGGCTTAAAGATAATTTCCCATTTGAATGGGCATCTACCTCAGTTAAATATTAGGGGCTAAAATTATATCATGCATGGAGGGTCTTTTTCAAGCCAATTATTCACCTCTACTGAAAGCAATTGAAAAACAATTTGAAAGCTGGAGAACTGTAACGATGCGCGGAACACGCCCCCTGCGGCGTGTCCCTTCCTTACCTGTTTACTTCTGATCGCCGCCCTCTAGCTGTGAGTCAAGATCCTGTGTCTTTAAGGATTCTGAAGCAAGCAACACCATCTTGCTTTCTGGCAAACCATGCCCTCTTCCTCCTGACTGGAAGTAAGCCTCTCTTTGACTTTCTCTCTGCATTTAGTCTTTTGCTACCAGTCCTGGTGCCTGCTAGTATTCATCACACACTGTTCCTGCCTGGACCTCCATGGGACCTTTACTTATCTCCTGTGGATTCCGGAGGACTGGGACAGTCACTCTTATACTACTGAGGTTAGTTTACCGTCGGGTAGTGTAGGTACCTGCTTAGTAGGGTTCACCTTGACGTGGTAGCAGGCTTATAATTCCTTGGCCAATGAATTAGACTAAGAACCCTTATGTTATGTTTAGTTTCGCTGCACCTTGCGTGACATTATGCTCGGCCAAACAAACGGACCCCCACAGGTGGCCCCGCCTGTCTCCTTGTTCCATGCCATGTTCGTGTCCATGTTCCTAGTTCCTGAGGCCTGCTGCTAACTCCATGCAGAGGCCCGTTCCTGTACCCCTGTAACTTTGGGAGATCCCCCCTAGTCTAGTAAGGATCGTTCGGAGTCCGATCCTGAAGGGGGGGATACTGTAAGGAATCGGGGAACACGCCCCCTGCGGCGTGCTCCCTCCTTACCTGCCGCATCTCAGTTCCCGCTCTCCTTATAGAGCATGCACGCACCCGCGGTTCCCTACTCGTACCACGGAGCCCGGCCACCCCCGGTCGCGTCACGCATTCTTTCACGCGTGTCGCGTACACGTGACGGCGTGCGCCGCCCTCCAGCTGCAAGTCAACTTCACGCCCCCTTGTGGCGTATTCTCTACCCATGCCTAGTTTCCCTGATGTCTCCCTGTATGGCGTGCGCCGCCCTCTAGCTGCGAGTCAAGATTCCCTGTTGATTCTCTGTGTGGCGGCGCTGCCCTCTACCTGCGAGCCTACCTTCCTATGCATCGCTGCCCCTAGGTCTCTTGGATCGCTCGGAGTTCGATCCTTAAGAGGGGGGTACTGTAATGATGCGCGGAACACGCCCCCTGCGGCATGTCCCTTCCTTACCTGTTTACTTCTGATCGCCACCCTCTAGCTGCGAGTCAAGATCCTGTGTCTTTAAGGATTCTGAAGCAAGCAACACCATCTTGCTTTCTGGCAAACCCTGCCCTCTTCCTCCTGACAGGAAGTAAGCCTCTCTTTGACTTTCTCTCTGCATTTAGTCTTTTGCTACCAGCCCTGGTGCCTGCTAGTATTCATCACACACTGTTCCTGCCTGGACCTCCTTGGGACATTTACTTATCTCCTGTGGATTCCGGAGGACTGGGACAGTCACTCATACTACTGAGGTTAGTTTACCGTTGGGTAGTGTAGGTACCTGCTTAGTAGGGTTCACATTGACGTGGTAGCAGGCTTATAATTCCTTGACCAATGGATTAGACTAAGAACCCTTATGTTATGTTTAGTTTCGCTGCACCTTGCTGTTTCTGTGACTATGCCTTTAAGAAGTCTGGACGTTCTCCAAGAAGCAATCCTTCTCTGGATGTTACCTTGTGCTCTGGACTCCATGCCCATGTTCCTGGTATCCGTTTGCTGTCTCCTGTGCTGAAGCGGAGTTCTCTCTTTGTTGACTTCAGCTCCCTGTTTCCTGAGGCCGGCTGCTAGTGTCACGCAGCGGTCTGTTCCTGTTTCCTGTGCTGAAGCAGAGTACTCTCCTTGTTGACTTCAGCTCCCGGTTTCCTGAGGCCGGCTGCTAGTCTTACGCAGCGGTCCGTTTCCAGACACCCGTGCTGAAGCGTTGGCTTCCCAGCAACCCCCGCGTTGGTGTCTGAGAACGCGCGCACTCCCGCTCTGCTGTCAGAGCATGCGCGCACATGCAGCTGGATCAGTCGTGTCTCTGAGCTTGGCTCCGCACCTCCGGACGCATCGCGCATTCTCATGCGCGCGGTCACGTGACTACGTGCGCCGATCCCCAGCTGCGCGGCAACTTACTCCCTTCGTATCCCCTGCGGCCTCCCCACCTTGCTAACGGGTCCTTCCTTTTCTCCCTGCGCTGGTGAGGAGAGCACAAGCGTGACAAGAACCCCGACTATCTCATGGATTGGTAGAATGAATACCATCAAAATGAACATTCTACCCATAATGCTCTACAATTCCAATCCAAGTTTGCCCCAAATTTCTGAAAAGCATACAGGCCTGTGTTAATAATGTCACCTGGCATCATAAGAGAGCTAAGATACAAACAGTCTTACTTTATAGACCAAAAGAGAGGGGGGACTTGGAGTCAACGATAAATACTATCAAGCACAAATCAGTAGGATCGGTTCAGCTGGAAAATCAGCTTTGTGGGGAGCAGGGATTGGATCTCACGTGTTGGTTACATAGGTCAGGGAGAACTACTACCTCCAGCATGCACCCTCTGTTTAATAATGTGATGTGTATGGGGGACTCACTGGAAGTCAATACAAATGTTACCACATTTCCTTCTCCCCTTATGCCCTTGTTCCATAATTCAGAGTTTTACCTGGATGGAGGGAGATTGCCACAGATGGCAATCAGCTAGAATTGAAAGAATTTACGATGTACTTTATGTTGACAAGATCCTACTTTCTAAGCATTTTAGAGAAACTATAAACATGGTTGGTGAGGAGATGAATTGTGACAATGTACCCAGTTGAAACAATTAAATCACAAATGTTGAGTCAAACCTATACGTTTGAAACTTTATCATTATGCCTTGGGGTCACAGGCCATAATTTATCCTCAATCTATAATAATTGAAGGAGGGGTGGCTCAGCGAGTAAAGACACTGACTGGCACTGAGTTTGAAGCAGGGGAACCTGGTTCAATTCCTGGTGTCGGCATCTTGTGACCTTGTGCAAGTCCCCTTATCTCCCTGTGCCTCGTACCAGAAACATAGATTGTAAGCTCCACGGGGCAGGGACCTGTGTCTGCAAAATGTCTTTGTAAAGCACTACATAACATAAATGCTATTATTAAGATATTATTATAATATCTCAACAGCTGTAAACCTTGAAGAGGCGGTGTCACAGTGTTGCGACGCGTCACTGGCACGCATGCGCAGTGCGTCCCTATGGAATTTTTGGCGCGAAATAGGGCCTATATTTGTGAGGAGGTATGTTTTCCTATTACACCTTGATAAAGTCCCATGGGACGAAACGCGTTGGTGCGTGGGCTGTGTTCATGTCCCTGTGAGTCTATGGAATAAATACCCTCAGTTTTAATTCTGGAGTTTTGCCCATGATTTTTTCCTTCAGGATTTTTTCCCCAGGATATTCTTCTCAGCAGTGCTCCTTTGCTCCACTCTTCTCTTGAAGAAATCCCAAATTTGTTACCGCTTCAGGGTAATTCTCATTGAGGACTGGCTCAAAATGTGGGAAATAACAGCTTCTTCATCTATTTTAATTAGAGTTCTAGAGACTTCTTATAACATTTAATATAAGTGGTACTACACCCAACTTAGATTAAGTCATTTCTACCCTGGTGCCTCCGATACATTTTGGAGAGGCTGTGGAGAGAGGGGTTCCATGTTTCACATATGGTGGAACTGCCAGATGATTCAACCCTTTTGGAAAGAGGTAGTGTATTATATTTTATCCATACCATTACTGGACTGAAAGTCCCATGGTATCAATAGATTGTACTTCTGAATAGGGATACAATTCTGAATGGTTACCCTAAGAAATCTTGGTGTTATACCTCTTAAACACAGCCAGAAGTACTATACTAATGTTCTGGAAGCAAACCAAAGTACCAGCCTCGGGGGTGTGGATATCTAGGATCTGAGATACTTAGGAGATGGAAAAAATTACACATATTATTCAAGACTCCACTAACAGATTTGAGGCTATATGGGCATTGTGGAGAACTTTTCACTCTGTCACTACATGATGGACAGCTGACTGTCCCTTCATAGTGAGATATCTGGCTCTTTGATTCAAAGAAACGCTCATCTATAGAATTCAAACCAAGTTAGACACAAATTATCATTTTTGCTGTCAACAATGGTGCTATTCCCTCACCCCACTCCGCTTTCCCCTTAATCCTTCCTAAATGTTGCTCTATTTCCCCCCCCCCTCCCCCCCCCCCCCCCCACACACACACACACACACACACACACACACACACACACACACACACATACAGTTTCCCTCCCCCTCATTAACGTTTGTATGCAACTCTACCACTCTGCTACTTTATTGTATTTCCTGGTGACTTGTAACTTGCCACTACTGGCTGTGATGTAGTGTGATGTTACAATGCAGTCCTGAAATATAAAGAATATAAAAAAGAAAGATAGTGATATTATGGTGTACGTCCTCTGTTTCCGGTTGCCATGGAAACTAGAGGGGCAGCAAGGAGCTAGTGACATCATGGCGAACAGCCTCTAGCGTCCCAGTTGCCATGGGAACCTGTATGGCAACAAGCAGTATCATTGGAAGTCATAACAAAAAAGGCACCCAAGTGTGAATATTCACCAACGGAAACTAGAAAACTGAAAGTTAAATACAGGAAATGTCCATCATTATTGAAATAAACAAAAATATTATTTAATAAATCATATAGTAAAATGTAATGAAAACAAATTGACATGTCAGCAAAAGGACATCTAATCAAATCTTATATAGAACTGTAAGAAAATATATGCAGAGTAAGGGGACAAATAGCCAAGCATGGAAATAAACCATGCACTTATCAGCATTGAATATACATTTCAACATAGGTCAAAGGTATTGATTTTTGTAATTATACAGTTACAGTGCTCTGTTTGCATGAAGGGATTAAACCAGTACATTACCTGAGATCAATAATCTCATTTACACCCTTATGTGTAAGCAAATTGAGGGAGTGTATCCACTTTCATTCTTTTTGCAATAATATAGTATCCCTATTCTCCTTCTAAGTGGCCCTATGGAATCTATTACCTGAAACGTGAGTTGGCAAACATTGGCCCAAATGCACTAAACTCTGTTGGGCTATTTAACCTAATGTCAGTGTAAAATAATGTCGGGTTAAATATAATGCCTATGCAGTAAAGCTAATAACCTAACAATAAACCAGTGCAATGCCCTAAATAACGTATGGTTATTTAGTTCCTTCTAACATCGCATATCCATTAAAGGCCCTTCAAGTTAACGCAGGGATTTAACCTGATATGGTTTAGGTCATACCTAAAGGTGACATAGCTCCGTCCAGACCTTGAAATAGCGGGTTTGGAGGAGAGAAAGAGAGATGATAGCTATATAGATTTATAGGATATGGTAATGACTCCTATTAGCCTATTTTCCAGGTATCAAAGGGGTGCCCATTTTTTGTGAACAGGTGTCTGTCTATCCAAGTGTTGTCTAAATATGATTTGGGGATACACACACACACACACACACACATATATATATATATATATATATATATATATATATAACAACGAAAAGAAAAAGAAAAGCGTCCCAACTGAGCACTCAAGTATACTCAGAACAAATATCAAAGAAAATTATGATTTATTAAACAGCACAAATAATCAAACATAAAATACAAAAAATATTAAAACAAACCCTGACATCCTCCTGTGATAGACTATGTATCAGACAGGGGAAATCCCCTATGAAGATACTGAGGGACCCCTAATACCCAAGGCAAGGGAAAAAAGCCTATAAGCACAAAATATATGTAGAACAAGGGGTTAACGATAACCCCTTGAACTTACAAGGCCAGCCTCACCCCTAGTTCATATAAAACCACACAGCAAGCATAGATAACACATGCACCAAATTGCCTAATACATGCTGATGTCAAATACATATGTTATATACATACACCGTAAATGCAGTTGGTATAATCAAGGCAAACCAGGCACAGTACCAAAAAGAGACTGTTAGTATGGGATCAATAATGGTTAACAGTTCACATCAGTTACCATAGCCCATGAGACCATCCATGCCACACTGTGATAGTTAAATGCCCAAAGGGTAAAGATCTTCCAATTGAGGGGTCCATCCGCAGGGGAGTCAGGGAAAAACAGGCCTAAATTGAGACCGAAATGTTATGAGTCATTACTGACATGAGAACTCTCTTCCCATGAGTGCTTAAGGCCATGTCCGTACATACTGCGCTATATATATGTGCACACACAGCTGTCTCTTACACATACTGTACGCTCCATGTAATTCCATCCCTATATATCAATAGGGACCACATCGTTTCCACACACTATTGTAGTTATGCCACAGCCTCTTACACTTCCACACCTACCCAAAACATTGATACACCCCCCCACTCCACACACACATTTTGTAAAGCGCTGTGTACAATGTGGGCTCTTTATCTATTTATATTCACATACACAGACACACACACACATACTCTCACATCACTGACATTCAGGGACATTTTATCACCTCTAGCCATAAAACTGCACGGGGGAGGGATTGTCTTCCATCACAGATCACATTCCAGTATGCACTGTTTTTAAGTTTTAACACCATTTTTAGCTTCATTCATTGTAACATCGCCGGAAGAAGAAATCCGTGTATCTCGAAAGCTCGCAAGAATAAAAGCATTTCGTTAGCCACAGAACGGTATCGTCTATTCTTTTTTGTTTATTAAAGCTCGGCTAACACGGTACTGATACCCCTGAGGAAGGTCCTATACAGGACCGAAACGTTGGATTTATATGTGCCTGCTTTTTTTCAAATACACTTTTGCAATATACCTTGAGTGCTGTTTTTTGTCTCCTTGGTGGGACACCTGGTTTCCTGTTATTTTTGTTGAACAAGCACCTATTTCTTTGGAGCCTTTGAAGTGCCCCGTAGCTGAGAAGCTGAACTGGCGACTCCGTGGTGTGCAGAAGTGCGAAAGACCACTTCAAGAGCAGAAACTCTAAGGCTAGTCCTAACTGCCTAACAATGTTGCCATACACTTTGTCTAACAAAGAGGAGTGCCTCGAGCAAACAAAATCTCAATGACCGCGCACGCGATAAAAAACTTTACGTGGAAAAAGTCCTCCTGGAGCGGACTGAGGATGCTGATCTCAAGCATCTTCGGGAGGAGACAAAACTAAAACTGGAGAAGGGGCTCCAATCCCAGCGGGACAGAGGGTTTTTCTCTTCCTCCATCCACTCTCATTCAAGTCACAGAGATATCTAATGAGAGTGGAAGGATGGGCTTTGGCCGTGGGTAAGTCCGAGCTTCCCCAAACAGGGGAGGTATGTAACAGGGGACTTATCCCTGTTCAGTAATGTGCCTTTATAGCTCAGTGGGTAGTTAATTACTAAACACCACGCCTGATAGATACTTTACAAAAACCTGTCTGTTCAGACAGGAAGTGACTCTCTCTAGCTTGACTGAGAGCTGACTTTAGACGACAGAGCAGAGGTTCTTGAGTCCCAAGAGAGACTGACCAAAAGAAACCCAGATCCTTGAAGCTGACCAGTGTTGTGCTCTGCCAGCCCCACACATCAGAGCTGATTGCAAGACACCAATAAGACTTCTAAACCTGGATGCTGATATTTTTCTTTTGTGCCCCACGGGTGCGGTTCCAGGGAGCAGCAGAGCTTACTCTACAGCAACTAAACAGATAGACTTTCCTTATTAAGAGACTGCTTATATCTGCTTATTTTCATGTTATGTGTTTGGGCTGGGAGAATCTAACTAATGGAGATGTGAACTAATTGCAAGGATTTTCACTAGAAATACTCCCAAGTGAATGGAAGCTTTGTTCCCCCCCCTGTGTTTGGATATTTCCCGATGAAAGGAAAAGGACAATAAAGCCTATTAAATTTCCCATTATAAACGTCTCCAAATTTTGTGTACCTCTGTGAACGCGTCTACAAGGAGCAAGAGGTTTTAGGAGATGGGAGAATAGGGTTAAGGGGCAGGTGGTAAGGGAGAAGAGGAGATCAGTCATGACACAGCCTCATTGTGACAAAGCGAAAAAAGTCAAAGATGGCAGGAAGAGAGGTAGGAAGATATGTAGGATGGGAGGAGGATACAGAGGATGTCCTGACATATGACTTCACCTTTCCTTGAATAGTGGTGCACAGTCTGAGGTGATAGAGGAATATGAACGGCAGCAGAGGGTGGTCTGAGAATGGAGTCAAGACAGAGAAGAGTCTGCATGGCTTAGACTGTGCGTGTTGATTAGTCAAGAAAAATATGTTTGTTTAGCTCGGAAGGGCAGAGTTGAAAAGGATGCATAAAATTGTAGTGAAGGAAGTCTGCAAGAGTGTAAGATTTCCTCATCGGCATTTCATGGTACGATTGTCATAACGCAGCAATGCGCGTGTGGAATTTAGCCAGGGTCTGGGGTTAAAAGGGCAGAAACGGCAGAGAGAAAACTGGGTATGTAGATCAAGAGATGAGGATAGGCAGATTTGTAGTTCCTGGCCAGGTTGAGTGCCTGGAGCAGAGCTCAGATGAGTGGGAGGAGCGTGAAGTGAAATCAAAAGCTGTTAGGTTATAGGCGCAGTCTCTGCAGAAACGAGGGGTCATGAGGTGAAAGTGAGAGAGAGAAATGAGATGAGTGATGGGTCAGAAGAGGAAGGTGAATGGAGAAATCAGAAAGACATTTTTTTTTAAGTGAAAACCAGATCTAGGTAGTGCTATCCTTGGGTACTGGCTTGTAGTCCCTTTGAAGGCCAAAGAAGATGTTTGAGGAGAAATGGAAGCCCAAGGGAGTGAGAGGTCATCAATATGGCAGTTAAAGTCCCCAAGGAGAAACAGGTAGTCTGAGGAGGAGAAGAAAGACAGCCAGATTCCAAGTGAGAAAAAAAGACAAAGGGGGATGTACGGACGTGCTCGCCACAACCAGACCGTACCACGGGCGGAGGTGGGGATGTGAATACACCGACCTTAGACCACTAAGCCGGTTCTGGATTGCGCAGTTCGTAGTCAATCATAGCCGGTTCAGGGTTGGAGAAGGCGGGTAATCCATGGACAACGGGGTCAGAGTTGGAGATGTCAGAGTAGTCGATGTCCAGGCTGGGTTCGGCAACAGGTGAGCGGTGGTGAAGCACTTCAGTGTAGCAGCTGAAGCATGGAGGCCTCTGTGTCTGGAGTGGGAGCGCCCCATGATTAAGGTCTCTGCAAGGGGTGAATGCAGCAGGTCCAGGAACAAGGCAAGACTACACTGGGGATCCAGCGCTTCAGTACAAGAACCAGAAAGCAGACCTCTCCTGGGGTGAATGCACGCAGTCTCAGGAACAAGGCAAGACAAGCACTGGGGATCCAGTGCTTCAGTACAGGAACCCCAGGACGCAGACCTGTCTGGGGTGAATGCAGCAGGTCTCCAGGAACATGGCAAGTTAAGGCAAGGTAGCAGGTGGCAAACACAGTTACAATCCACGTCCGCTTGGTTAAATGCTCAGCAATGAGTGAAAGGGAGAGCCCAGTAAAGAAGGGCGGATAGCCAATCCCAAGACAGGGGTGTGTGGGATTCCTCCAATGCCAGAGCAGAGAGACAGAGCTGCAGTGATTGCAAAGCTAGATGAGTGCTTGCAAATCCAAGGGGAGGTCTCTGAAAGCTCACCAACTCTGCAGGAGTGAGCTCCACGCCAAACCCAGGAACAGATTCCTTACAGGGGATGAGGCGGTAGGTGGGCGATAGATGACCGCCACGTGGCCAGGGAGAGGAGAGAAAAGCTATATTGTCTTAGAAGCCACCTGACTGAATTAAGTGCTACCCTGACAGCTCAATTAGCACGCGAGGCACATAAAACAAAAGTATTTCTAAACATACTGTTGTCCTACACTAGGTGTTACAAGTTGAATTACTTAAATAAACACAGCAAGGGGTGATTTGGAGAGACAAGATTCAAATATGTTTTTTCCTAGGATTACAAGTTGTGGCGCGATTTAGGGAGGGAGGTGGTCTTGTCTGCTCCTGCAGACAGCCAATGAGAGGGAGAGGTAAAACCAAGAGGGGGCATTGTAATGTGCTGTTTTGTATCCCTACCCTATACTTTTTTATATTACTAGTGTTATGACACACATTACCCCTTTTTTATATAGATCATTTTCTTTCTTTAAAAGACAGGTTAATAGTTACACAGTGGCTCAACTCTCCTTATATCTGCAGATAGAGAACTGTACAGCAGGGGTGCGCAAACGTCTTGAGCTGCGGCCCCCTTGCCGGGAGCCGCAGCGTTCGTGCACCCCCCTCTCCAAATGGCTCGGCGTCAAATAACGTTGCGGGTCATGTGACGTCACGTGACCCCACCACGTCATTTGACTCGCGTTCCATGGCGACGAAGACCCTGCTGGCAGCAGGTAAGAAGTGAGTTACAGAGGCCTCACGCCCCCCCCCCCCCTAAAAAGTCTCCCCGCCCTCCTGGCGGGCACGCCCCGCAGTTTTGCGCACCGCGCGTACAGTATAGTGTATCACTTCAGTTAAGAAAAAACCTAGATGTAAATTTGGTACGTAATGCAGTATAATGGCACCATGGACCCTCATTTAGAGACATCAGCAGAATGCATATATTTATTATTATTATTATCATTATATATTGACAAGAAAAGCAAAACCAGCTTTTCTATATATTTATAGTACAAATACAGTATGGCTTCACACTGATTTCCTTTAAAGTGAATCACATTGATAATTAATTTGAATCGGTGATATATTGCCATTAACAGAAAAAGACATATACAGAGTTTATTGGTAGCACAGATAAAAATATATTGTCTCCGCTTTAAAACAGCTTATATAACAGTGTAGATGGCAGAATACCCATAAGACAAATCAGAAATAGGGATGGCCTTTCAATACCATTTGTTGTCAGCCTATATCCTTAAAATAAAAAAATAAAAACAACTGTATTTCAGAGATCAGATATCATAAAACTACTGTACTTTAACCACATGAACTATTACAGTAGAAGATTAAAAGTCATAAAGATTCAACGATCCAATAATGTTGACCTCGATACTCACATCTATTGCCAAACATTCCTGCATGGTGCCTGGTATACACCAGTGCATTATAGCCGGTCTGACATGTCAACCAGCGTGTTCGTGGATATAGTCAGACTCCTACTCGACAAATACAGCACATACATGGGATCGTCAGCCTGTGTTAAACATACAGAACGATTGTTACTTAATACTAGCACAGCCTAAGCCCAAAATGACCAATGAAAAAAAGTAAGAGCAGTGACTGCAATTAAAGGATACTAAATCTTCAGTATTTTTGTGTACTGTACTTACACCTGGTTTGCTTTTCTTGTGTCGTAGGCTTTCCTCAGTAAACTATGTCTTCCTGGCGGGTAGGATTTCACACCCTTGGAAGAACGGTAGGGATAGAGAGCTATTTACTGGAGTCCCAAGTGATATATATAATATTATATATATATATATATATATATATATATATTATATAGATATATATAATATTATGCACACCTTAACCCTGGCTGTGCTCAAAGCTGTGACCTGCAGCAAGCTTAAGCCTATAGGGAACCATTTTAAAATGTTTTTGAGGCAAAAAGTGACACTGTGTGCTCAATTTGCATGACATTCCCAGAATCCCTTGCTGCAGTGGAAGTGCTGTATGCTGGGTGATAAGTGGGGAAAGGTGGGGTTGCAGACCTGCCTAAGACATGCAGATGAGCATACAGTTGTATTTGCATATTTGCTTTCCTATGGAGGGTTTTTGTCACTTTTTTTACTCACATAACTTAACTCAGTATTATGGTATAGCCTATCCATAGCCTCTTATGCATCCAGTTAAATCAACCCCACACATGATGAGACCCATCAAGGTCGAAACAGCTGTCTGTGGGTGGTTTTTCTGGGTATGCACCTTAACCTGGCTGTGCTCAAAGCTTGACCTGCAGCAAACTTAGCCTATAGGGAACCATGTTAAAATGGTTTTTGAGGCAAAAAGTGACACTGTGTTGCTCATTTGCATGTTCATTTCCCAGAATCCCTTGCTGCAGTGGAAGTGCTGATGCTGGGTGTAATGGGGAAAGGTGGGGTTGCAGACCTGCCTAAGACATGCAGATACACAGTTGTATTTGCATATTATATATATATATATATATATTATATATATTATATATCTATATATATATATATAATATATATATGATATACTATAGACTAAGCTAGCA